>CAUYUJ010019735.1:127500-135000 GCA_963575745.1 Prorocentrum cordatum
CGGGGCGCGGGGATGGAAAGAGAGGTCGAGGGCGAGGATGCTGATGCTGTTCTGCCCAATTTTGTCCGTCCTCCCTGGTGGCACGGCATCGCTGGGAAGTCGATCACGCCCCCACTCCCCCCCCAAAGCAGCGACCGCTGCTTGGGGAGGCGGAGGCCGCGTTCGACGACCTCCGTGGCTATCAGTATGCAGTATGCAGGAGGAGGACGACGAGGAACCAAGGAGGAGGACGAGGAGAACGATGTACGCGAGGACTCCAAGAAGCGGCCGAGAAGAGGGCGGCGTCTCCGGAGAGCGGCGGCCGCGCCTCCCCTCGTACCAGGGAGCCCCGCACGGCGCCCTCCGGCACGTGCCAGGCGGCCTCGAACCTCGGGGGGAGGCGCGCAAGGGTCGCGGCGGAGAGAGGAAGGCCGATGATGATGATGATGATGATGATGAAGAAGAAAATGATGCTGAAGATGAAGATGAAGATGAAGATGAATATGAAGATGAAGATGATGATGATGATGATGATGATGATGATGATGATGATGATGATGATGATGATGATGATTATGATTATGATGATGATGATGACGACGACGACGACGACGATGACGATGGTGATGATTATGCTGAAGATGATGAAGATAATACTAATAATGATGATGGTGGTGCTGATGATGATAACGATAATGAGTATGAGGATGATGCTGATGCTGGTGCTGATGCTGCCGATGATTATGAAGGTGACGATGATGCTGATGCTGACGATAAGAATGCATGGTTAACAATACGAACAATTAGCAACCAATAAAACTATTACTATTAAGAAGAGCAACAATCATACAACCAAACATTATCATAATGGTACCAATAACAATACTAACACTACGAATAACAACACGAATAATTCGCCGGCCCAACGGGCCAGGGCGTGCTAAGATCTCCGGTAACTGGTTAACAGTATTAACAGTATTTCTAGTTCGCGCGCGCGGGGCGGCCCCTGGGGGTCCCCCGGCGAAAAGTACCCCGACCAACGCCCGACCGCCGCCCGACCGCCGCCCGACCAAGTCTACTCAGAGATGGTTTTCCTTCTGGGTGCGGCCTCTCAGGCTCCCCAGAGCGCGCTCAGAGTGCCCCAAGAGGCCCCCAAGACTGCCCAAGAGGCCCCCGAGACGCCCAAAGAGCGCTCGAAGACGCCGAAGATGACCCCAAGACGGCCCAAAAGGCCCCCAAGACAGCCCAAGAGGCCTCCAAGACGCCCCAAGAGCCTTCCAAGAGGCCTCCGAAGAGAGCCCCAAGAGGCCAAAATCGTTGATTTTCATTGGTTTTGTCTATGTTTTTTGTGTTCTGGCTTTTTCGGCTTCCGGACGCTCCAAGACGGCCCAAGAGGCCCCCAAGACCGCTCCAAGACGGCCCACGAAGCTCCCAAGACGGCGCCGAAACGACCCAAGAGAGCCCTCAAGACGGCCCAAGTGCCGCCCAAGACGGACCAAGAGGCCCCAAGACGGGCCCAAGAGGGACTCAGGAGGGATACCGAGAACTCAAAAATGGAGCCCTCCGTCCCAGAAGGCGCCCAGGAGGTCCCAAAGAGGCCCCAAGAGGCCTCCAAGAGGCCCCAAGATGTCGCCAAGAGGCCCCAGGAGACTCCCAGGAGGCCCAAAAGAAGCCCCAGAAGGCTTCAAACATGTCTCCCAGGCGCCCCCGAACGGCCTCTCAACAGACCCCAAGAGGCCCCCCAAAGAAGCATCTTGACGACGACTCTATTTCGCCCCATCGAGAGACGACCCCCAGGGAACTGCTTCACCATCAAAACTCCCCACGCAACGCGTCCGAACGACACCCGCCCCCAAGAGCGCAACATGGGCAACGAACACACAGACAAAAACCAGCGATGCCATATCACGGGCCGGCGGAATGAGCGAAGCGATTCAATAAAATATGATGGTGATGAGGATGAGGATGAGGGTGATGATGCGGGGGAAGATGACGATGGTGATGATGATGGTGATGCCGATGGTGCTCATGATGATGTTTGCATATGTTGGTGATGATGTCTATGATAATGATAACATGGTGGTGGTGATGATGGTGGCGGTCATGGTGGTGGTGATGGTGATGCTGATGGTGATGATAACGATGATGATGGTGGTGACGATGGTGATGATGGTAGAGGGAATCATGCTGTTGATGGTGATGGTGGGGCTGCTGCTGCTGTTGCTGCTGATGGTGGTGATGATGATGATGATGATGATGATGATGATGATGATGATGATGATGATGATGATGATGATGATGATGACGGTCTCTCGTGCTGTGCTGCTGCGCGTGTCTCGGCGCGGTGTGACAGAATGGCGGTCGGCCTGGCCAGGGGGCGCGGAGGAGACAGGGAGGCCCAGATCTCCGATTCCGACCACCTTCTCCAAATAGGCTCGCCTATCGGAGTCGCAGCCCATTCCAGGGAAAGCTGGTCCACTGCTGTCCGCACGGCTTCCTGTTTCCACATTGTTTTCTGCTCTGTTATTGCCTCTGCTATTCCATATCCCAGTGGCGTCCCAACAGCCGTTCAACAACCGTCAGGCCCAGAAGTAGGGTGGAGTACAGTAGCGCAGAATACAAAGTAATAGCTGAGCCGGGTCGACCAGCGTAGAGCAGGAACAAATTAAGGTACACTTATTTTTGATACAAACGTGTTGGCACACTCTATGCTGTTGCAAGCATCTCACCGCGGCGGCGATCGCGATAAGTGCGTGGCGATTGGCTGGTGCATCCTTGCGGCCGCGCCAACCCAAGCACGCGCGCGCGCAGCGGCCAGCTAACTTGGCGCGACCGACGCGGCCGCGGTGGCGCTGACCGCTGGGCAAACCCCAGCGGGCACTTCAGTGCGAGTCGGCGACTTGGGCGGGCGCGGTATCAGTGCAACGTCGACATCGGTAGACGCGATGATGATAGTAACGATGCTGGTGACGATGTTGGCAACGACGGCGGCGCGGCAAGTGACGGCCCAAATGCTGATCGCGCCGACGACGATGACGGCGTCCTCGCGTCGGTGATGAGGGTTTTGGAAAGCGTTCGAGATGCGCGCGCGGCCGACGCGCAAGAGTGGCCCGCATAGGTATTAGTTGAAACGGATCGTGCCGCCCCCCCCCAGCACGCGCGCAAAGGCGCGCGAATGATTTCGGCATGCGGCGCGGGAGGCCCGTTTGGTCGAATTCAATGAACATGTTGAGCAACCTATAGTGGTCTTAAGAATTCGCAAGAACGCGACCGCAATTGTTTTTGAAAACGAATGTTGCGAAACCGTGTGTTTGTATATTTGGATTCTGCACGCTCGGTTTTGAACGGCTACGAAACCGAAGGTTTTTTTAAACCAGATTTCGGAATGCGCGCGACAACTAACGCGCGCGTGCACTTCGTCTTTTTTCTTGAAGGATTCTCGCGACAGCACGCGCGCAAGGGCGTTCGAATGATGTCGACATGCGCGCGCGAAGCCCGTTTGGTAGCGTGTTGTAGAAATGATGGAAACCTCTTGGTTTCTTGATACTTCGCAGAAGCGCGCAAACTTGATAATGTTGCGACACCCTGTGTTTTAACCTTGGACACGCGATTTTGAAATCCTTGCGACACCAGAAAGCTTTTTGAAGGATTTCGGCATGCGCGCGCAACGACGCGCGCGTGTGCACTTCGTCTCGTCTTTTGCAAGGGATTTTCGAAAACAGGTGATTTTTGATAAGCGAGCGCGCAAAATGTTTTTTGCAAGGAGAATGGCAGGGGGGGGGGGCGGATACCGGCTCGGCTGAGATGGTATGAACTCATAAGGAAAATTAGCAAGGAGGCGGAATCCTATGTAAATTACAACGCGCGAGGCCGAGTTGAGTACCCCGGGGGGGTGGTAGGGGTAGAATCTAATTTCTTTCAAGAGAGGAGAATAAGGCGGAGTAGGGTAGATGGTGGTGTAGAGCTGGGTAGAATTCGAATGGAGCAGAGCAGTGTAACGCAGAGCGGAATACTGTAGCACTATAGTAGCATTGAGCCGGAGTGGAGTAGAGTACCGTGGACTCGAGTAGCTAAGGATCGGGCAAGGCAAAATCAAGACGCCTCGTGCCCACCAGGCACAAGCTGCTTCGCTCACTCCCACCTGCCCTCCCAACACACATGTAGCACCTGAGTCCCCCTGTCAAAAATCAAAGCAAAGTGATCGCGGGGCGCCCGCGCATGCTCCAGCTTCGGAGACTGACAATGTTCATTTTGCACTATATGCTGGTAGGGGGCGTTGGCCTTCACGCAGCAAGCAACGTGGGGGCACCCCCGCCGCCCCTGTCAAAAACCATCTTTTTGCTTCATTGAACGTGGGTGTTGTAACTTTCACAACGCGCACTTTTGGGCACCAATAAGATTTTCGCCGGCGTTGGGCCCCGATGAATATTTACCGCGAGCCCTCGCGAGATCGTTGCTTAATTTGTGCCCGTGCCTATGAATACAAATCGTTCGCATAATTGACGGTTATTGGGATGTGCTTCGCACAGATGTTCGTCAATTATGCAGCAACCGCGCTCGCGCATTGCATGTGTCCCGCGTTTGTTCACATTCGCTTGCTTGGAGAGCTACCACACGTTTTGATCAGCATGTTTGCGCCACGTCTTGCGGATATGATTTGAGAAGTGCGTCGTGGGTTTTTGTTCTAACTGAAGAATTTCAGTTTCTTGTGGCGGGATAGGTCGAGAGAACAGCACGATAGATGTTTAACTCAACGCCTACATTCCGCACGCCGCGACGGCACCTACCTGCCACGGCCCCAAGAGACCCCCCAAACGGCCACGAAGGCCCAATGAGAGACCCAAGACGGCCGAAGAGGTCCCCACGACGGCCCCAAGGAGCCACGTGGCACCTTCATGAGTGCCCCTCAGGAGACCAGGACAGCCGACAGCCCCAAGACGGCCAAAATGAGGTCCATGTAGGCCCCGAAAACTAGGACGAAAAGGTGGCACATGTGACGGCATTCCCTTCGTCGTCCTCTTCCCCATCTTCATCGCCATCATCTTCGTCGTCCTCCTGATGTCCATTAGCATCACCGCCATCACTATCAATTGTCATCAACATCATCATCGTCACCGCTACAACCGTCATCGTCATCATCAGCGTTATCATCTTTACAGGATGGTCCATTCACCGCATCCGGCAGAACCGTCCTCACCTTTTCACCATCATCCTCATGATCGTGTGATCGTTTTCACCATCAACATCGTCATCACCCTCATCATTACAATATTCATTATTTTCACCATTATCATTGCCGACCCTGAGATGGTGCATAATTTTCGCCGGCGCTCGGGCGACGTATTTTTCTCCGGCGTGAAGATGAGGCCCTGTGATCATTGTCGGCGTGGCACCCTCCACCGCGCATGCTTCAGATCTGGAGCGGCGCGTATTTTGCAGCCTTTGGGCGTCTTCGGCACCGCCTGATCCCGAGGCTTTGCCTCCTCCTGGCCTTGACGTGAGGCCTCTCCTTCTGTCCCCCCCTCTTTGTTAATTCAAGCTGTGCGCGGCCCGCTTAGCTTCGACCGGAAGAAGTGCGCTCTCGACCAGCGAATTAAGAAAAGTGTATTTTGCGGCCTTCTTGTTGACCATGGCGGCCTCCTTCCGCCCCGCACCTGGAGTGCCCTGGTCGCCGGCCGCCCCCCTGCGGAGCCGCTGGCCTTCCCTTGCCTGGGCACCGCGCCGCCGCTGCAGCGCCGGCCGACCGCGCCGCGGGCCCCACGCTGCCGCTTTGGACGCCCGATATGGGTACGGAAAGAATGGGTACAATGCCCAACAACAAATGTTGTCCCAAACCAACAGCGGCCGCTGTTGGGCAGGCGGCCTTCTGCCTCGAATGGACACAGGCCGCGGGGGCGCGGACAGCGAGTCCTGTTCAAAATGAACAAGAACTGCTGTTGGGCATCGTACCCATTCTTTCCGTACCCATTTCGGGCGTCCAAAGCCGCCCGCCCCCCCCCTCGCCGTCGGCTGCCTCGGCCTCCGGCCGCCGTGGCCCGTCCGCCCCCCGCCTGCCCGGGCCTCGCCCGCCCCGGCCCCGGGGTGCCCCGCGGCGCCGCCCCGCAGCCGCTGTGCAGTGTGGACCGCGGCGAAGGCCGCGCCCCGCGCCGCGTGGGCGGCCGCCCGCCCTCTTTGCATGCGGGCTGATTCGTTGACCTTGTCCCCCCGCGTCGCTCTGACGCACTGCGGCGCCGCCCCGCAGCCGCTGCCGGTGTGGACCGCCGCCGGGCCGCGCCCCGCCCTCCAGCGCTGCCCCCGCCGCGTGAGCGGCCGCCCGCCCTCTGGCCTGTCTCTCTCTCGTGCGTGCGGGCTGGTTCGTGACCGTGTGCCCCCGGCGTCGCTCGGACGCGCGTGCGGGACTGCCTCCGCCCCACCGCGACAGAAGAGTTGGCAAGGGTGCTTGTCCTGCGCACAGCAAGAACTACGAGGGCCCCCCCCCGCTGCCCGTCAAAAGCCAATGCGAGGTGATCGCGGGGCGCTCGCGCATGCTGTGCTCCAGATTCGGAGACAAGTTGTGTGTGTGTGTGGTGTACAATTGGTTGGCATGGATGGTTGGCTTGCGCGCACCAGACAATCATGAGGCCACCCCCCGCCCCTGTCCAAAAGTCATGCAATGTGGTCGCGGGCACCCGCGAATGCTCCAGATTCGGATGCAAAATGTATGTCGCACTCTTTTCTGACAAAGATGGCGGGGGGGGGCTCGGCATTCGGGGATATACTGACGCGGGTCAATCCAGACCCGGGCCAGTCGGGCTCTGCAGGATCCTGCAAGATCCTCCAGGATTCTGCAGCATCCTGCAGCCCAGCCCAGGTCCATGCACCCCTGGCCCTGCAGGATCCTGCAAGATCTGGCGCTAAGTCTGACCCCCGTCTGCAATGACCCCCGCCCCTTGAGCCCCGAAGCATGAGCTCGGGTTGGGCTGCCTGTCGCCTAGACCCCCCTCGAGCCTGGGAGCCTCCGAGAGCCTCCGCGAGGGCGCCTGGGGCCTCCAGAGACTTCCGGAAGCAGGGCTCGGGTACACCCAGGAGCCTCCGAAAGTTTCTGGTGGCCTCGGGGGGCTCCGCGGGCCTCCGGAGGCCTCCGAAAGCTAACGCGAGGTCCGAGAGCTTCAGCTGGCCTCCAGGAACCTCTGGGAGCATCCGAGCGCTTCGGGGAGCCTCCAGAGGCTCCCGGGAGCCTCCGAAAGCTTCCAGGCGCATCCGGAGGCATCGGGGGGGGGGGGTCCGAATAGCCTCCGGGAGCTCCCCGAGGCCTCTGGATGGTCTGCCTAAAGCGGGTTTGGGAAGGCTTTTGGGGGGGATCCGGGGGAACCCCTAACCCGACCTTCCCCCTTCGAAAACTTGAAGAGAGGGTTTTCAAGGGTCGGAAGGAGGACCCCGCCCTAGTTAATTTGAAGGGGCCCCAGGACACACAAATAAATACACACAAATAAAAATGTTCCCTATATTTTCCCATATTTTCTGGGGTTCTGTCTTCCCCCC
>CAUYUJ010019735.1:137500-172478 GCA_963575745.1 Prorocentrum cordatum
CAGACGGCGGACAGACGGTGAAGATCTCACATGTCAGACCGCGTGAAGAAAGAGGCCCCAACAAGGAAGGCGACGTGCTGACACGTGGCTAGGCGGTTTGGCAGACCGCCAGTTGGGCGCTTGGCCGCAAAGCGGCGCGCAGGGACGGGGCACCCCCCGCCCCCACGCCCTGACACCGTGGACGCGGAGCCACGCGTACACACGGGCAGGCAGAAAGGAGGAGATTAGCGCGGGACACCAGGTGGAGCGCCGCGGAGCGATGACAGCATAGCTTGGATGGTGAGTGGCGGCGTAGCACCATCGGGCGAGGGCGTAAGCAGCTCGGCGAAGGCACGCCCGGCGCGGTGGAGGCGCTGGAGCAGAGGGCCTTGACGGGCTTGAGCAGCGGCAAGGTCAGCGGCGAGAGCAGCACACCTCTGCTGAAGAGCGGCCATAGCCTGGGACAGCTCAGTTTCGCGGTCGGTGAGGGGCGGCTGCTCAGTGCCAGCGGCCGCGGGCCTCGTGGCAGGGACGAGGTCATCAGTGCGCCTGGCCAGGTGGTGGACTAGCGCAGTACGGCACTCCGTGTGCTGACGGCCGTCACCCTTGATAGGCGACTGGAGGGTAACACGCGGCCCCAGGGCTGGAGCCGCTAGGGCCACGCCCCGTGAGGTCGGAAGAGCCGCATCCTCGCGCCCAGCAACAATGGAAGCGTGGACGGGGTGCGACGGCCTGACTGGCTCGGTGCCCTGCGGGGGGGCTGGAGCCGCCCCCGCGGGCTGGCGCTGGTGGGGGGACGGAGTGGGTGGCACGGTAGGACCAATCATGATGCCGTGCGAGGGCTCGGAGGTCGGCCGCGTAGTCGGGTGGCGTCTCGATGGGGCGGCATCGTCGGCAGCGTGGGGTGTCGGCGGAGCGTCGTCTATGCTGCCACTCAGTCCGAGGGGATCAGCCAGGTCATCGTCGGCGTCTTGGCGGTGAGCGACATCATCATGTGGGTGCGATGTCGCTCTCGGTGTCGGAGTCGCGGTAGGCGTCGAGAGGTTGCCCGACGGGGCAGGGTTTGCGCTGGCTGGGCCGTCGTCCAAGAAGTCCAATCCCCCACCGAAGCCGAACGGGTCGTCCTCCTGTTCATCGAGCATCGCCCGTTGGGCCTCGGCCCAGAGCTCATCCGGGTCTTGCGGGATGAATGGTCCAGCCGCGGGTGGTGCCTGGTCCGACAGCAGGGGGTTTGGTTCCATTTTGCTGAGTTCCGCAGCTGTAAACCCAGCCCTGCGGTGTGGGAGCGGCAGAGTGCGGTGTCTGCGCTCGTAGATAGCGACAGCGACCCCATGGAGCACGGTCGCTTGGCGATGTCGTGTTTTGGCAGCTTCGACAATGTGGTCAGGAAGGTTGTGAGTGCGTGCCGCCATTGTGGCAAGGGCGTCGGCCTGACGGTTGAACTCCTCCGCAATGGGCCCGATGAGCCCAAGGTCGATGCCCATGTCTCCCAGATGGCTGGCGATTTTTTCGACGCGAAACATGTTGGGCTTGGCCATAACACATCGGTGGATCTTTTCCCAGAGCTCCGCGTGCGTGCCCTGCGGCGCTGGATGTCCGTCGATGATGCTTTGGAACCCATCGACCACCGCCTGGTTGTCCACGAAAACGTGCACGGGCCGTTCGGCACATGCCGTAAGGTGGACAATGGCGAGGGTCTCCGCAACCTGGGCGTTCTGCGTTAGGCCGTGAACGCGTGCACTGTAGTTCATGCGGTGGTCGATGCCGTAGTAGACGCCGTAGCCCGCTCTTGCTAGCAATGGGATGGCTTGGTTGGTGCATGCACCGTCCGTGGCAGCGTAGACCCATGTCCAACCAGTGTCGTGGTCAAGGTAGGTGGTGTAGGTGTCCTGGGCTGAAGCCGCAGGATCTCCCTCAGGGGGGGGCCGCGGTATGGGCTGTGGCAGCGGGTCCCTCGCGAGGTCGGCCTGCAGGTCGAGGAGGGCTGGGTCTTCGTCGAAGAGCCCGCAGTGTCTTGTGTGCGGCGGAAGACGGGCCCACTGGTCGTCACTGATGAGGGTGGTGAGAGGGAGTCTTTCTCGGGCCCAGCACTTGCAGTCGCGGACAGTGTGCTCCTGAGTTTCCTCTTCCTCGTCGCAGTATCGGCAGATGGGGCTGGGGTCTGCCGACGTGTTTGATCGGGATCGTCGCTGTTGGGTGTGATCCCCGCCCGACAGGTAGTTGAGGAGGAGCGCCAGCTGCCAGGCAGTGCATTTGGCTGCTCCTTTAGTTCGGGCGAGCCACGTGCTGGCGAAGAGGTCGAGGCCCTGTCTGACAGAGGCTAGGTAGCCAAGGTCGTGTCGCCGTGGCTTGATCCTCCGCAGAAAAGCCCTGCGTTGCGAGGCCCGCAGCATGTGTAGGAAGGCGTTTTGGGGTAAATTCAGCCAGCTGATCTGGCAGCCCCAGTCGTCGTACATGATGCCAAATGTGGGCCAGGTCCATCGGAGCTGCTGGAGCGACTGGACGAGTCGTCCGACGGGTCCTCCACCAAACAGGGTCTGGACGTGGTGTTGGAGGTCTCTGGCGAGCCCGCAGAGTGTAACGTCGCGGTTTACCTGTCGCCGCAGGCACAGGAATGCTTCACGCTGCGTGATGGCGTCGATCTCCAGGGCGTGTCCTGGGACGCACACGGCCATGAGAGTCCAGAACTCGACCCACTTGTTCCCCTTGGGGCGGATAGCCGCCTTGAGGGCGTGGTTGTAGGCAGTTTTGGCTGTGCCTGATGGTGCTTGAATGTCGGTGCCCGTGGTGCAGACGCTGGCAGCCAGGGAACGGGCGTGCCGCGCCTTGATAAGCATCGGCGATGGGAGCTTGCCAATGCGCGGCAGGCGGATAGTCGCTCTCCGTACACGGGCGTCAGCGGTGGCCGTGAGGTTAAGCGCGGCTGGAGCCGGCGCTGCCTCTGCGTTGATGTAACTCCCGACGAGCTTGAAGGAATCGACCACACGTAGGGGGCGCTCCGCCAGTGTGAGCTGGGTAACGGCGGCGTGAAGCTCGTCGGTGAGCGCCCACCCTGCCACTTTACCAGGGTGAATGCGTTGACCTGAGAATCGATCAAACTTGGCGGTTTCGTCAAGAGATTTCTGCAGCTCAGACGCGGTGTGGGTAGTGGAGTTGCTGTCGTCTACAAAGGTAGTGCTGAGTGATCGAGGAACGTATCGATGCTGCCTCTTTGTCCACACGCACATGAGCAGCTTGATGTCGTCCAGGGACCACGAACTTCCCTGGAGGTGACCGTTAGTCCTGGCCAAGTCCTTAGAGTACGCTCCGTTCATGCGGATGTAGCGTTTGTGGTGTCTGTAGAAATTTCGGCGGACAGTGACGATGTCTTGAGGGCACCCCGCGTGCAGCGCAAGGTTAAGGCAGATGTCCGTGATGAGGTAGTCGAAGCACTTCTGTCGGTCAAGGGCAGCTCCAGCTAAGGGGAGGAGTAAAGCCCTGGCGTGCTCGATGCGCAGGGCGAGAGAGGTGCTGACATCCCCAATGGTGGCTTTGGGAACAGCGCCGAAGCTCGTGGCGTGGGTCCATCCTTTCCGCCAGTCCGTGAGGCTACGGTAGGCTGGCGCTTCCCACGCGTACATCCAAACGGAAAGAACCGAGAGAAGTCGTTGGTCCGTCGGGAGTTCCCCTCGGCCTTTTCGGAGGCACGGGTTTGGCACGTGTAGGAGGGGCTCTGGGATGGTGCCAGTGCGTTGCATAGCACGTAAGACGCTGGCGAAGAGGCGAAGGATGTCGTCGGGTAACTCCTTAGCCTCCTTAGTTGTCCAGCCGTCGAGTCCCCCCGCGCGGCGCGGTGAACGGGTGCGAATGAAGTGGATGAGTTGGTCGTCGGTGAGGTGGAAAGGGGCTGCTGGTGATGGCGTAGGCAGCTCTTGTCGGTACTCGTCGTAGAAGTCTGCCCACGTCGGCATAGCTTCGGCATCATGGCCAGCGCGAGCGCGGTACCTGCCCAAGATGGGCTCCCAGGTGTCGACCATGAGCTTAAGCATGTCTTTGGTATTGGCAACAATGGCGTTGGCGGGGAGGGCGTCGGGGACCTGGGCAGGTGGTGGGTCACGAGTGTGGCCTTCGTCGTTGTCCGTGTCGAGCGAGCTACCGTCGCTGGGGCTGAAGCCGCCAGCGTCGGTGTCGGCATCACTATCGTCCGTGCAAGCTTGGTCAGGGTTGAAGGCGGTGGTGTCGCAGTGGAGCTGTGCATCGTCGGGAGTGGTGGGCGTGCGGAGATACGCCGTGGGCGAGCAGTCGGCAGCCCGTGCGTATATGGCCGCCTTTCGCCCGCTTGGCTCGCGGACACCCTCAGCCCAAATCTTGATGCGTTCAGCTTTGACTCGGTTTGCACGTCGCGCCAGCTCTGAGTCAAGGTTTTGGATCAGACGGTCCAGGTGCTCTCCGCGTGGTGCTGGCACGTCGGGGGCCCAGGCCTCGGGAAAGGCCAGGAGGACCGTGGGGCGCAGCTTGTGGCAGAGAAGGCGGGCTGCGGTCCACGTGCAGTCGATGCGCTGCGCCAGGTACGGCGGGATAGCACGGTAGTCGATATGATGGTGCTGTCCGATGAAGCGAAGCTCACAAAGTTGCCGATGGAGCTTGCGAAGGCGGTTCATGTGGATCGTGGAAGCTCCGTAGGTGGGAAAGGCGCGGGGGACAGCGGGTCGCTCCTCGAACGTGGGTGTGAGCCCGTGCATGGTAGGGGGCTTCTTTTTTGGGTGGTCTGGCGGTGGAGGTGGCAGGTCGCGCAGCCGGGTGAGATGGTACTCATGGCTGGCCTCGTTTGCCAGGGCGAACATGCGTTCCACATCGTCGCGTGTGTCGGCCTGCTCCATGCGGTCATGGTATCGCCCTGCGATGAGGGTCCCTAAAGCCTGAAGTTCGTGGTCCTCATGTGCTCCGTCGTTAGGAGGGTAAGGCGTGGGGGCTAGAAGGCGTCGGGCCGTATGGTCGAGGCGGCTAAGGTCGAGCGTGACCTGCAGGCCAACATGGGACTTCGCTGGCAAGTCACGCAGATAGCAGAAGTCGGTGACAAGGGATCGCGCCGCTTGGTTGGCGATGATGTAATCGATGCGCGAAGTGCGGGGGCACTTGGTGACGCGGTCCCAGTCAGGGATATTGCCATATGTGTGCATGGTGTGGTCTGGTGTACCTTCAGCGACGTTAAACCATCCGTGCTGCATCATGTGCAGCAGGTGTGGATTGTCGTCGATGTTCGTGTTGGCGTCCATGCAAATGAAATACGGGGCTGAGCCGACCCTCGCGGCGGCGCAGTCAGCAAGCCGAAACAAATCGGTGCTGTCCCCTCCAGCGACCCCGTAGAGGCTCGCAATGTAGATCCCAGCGGGCCCGTGGTTGTTTCGTCGCCGCCTGCGGCGGTGCTGGGTGCAGAGCGGGAGGAAGGCCTCGTGCCATCTTTTCTTGGCCTTGAGGGTGGCGATACAGGACGCTGTGTCGTCGACGGTGGAGTCGACGATGGCGTCCTTAGAGAGGATGGCGACCCCTCCCGAGGCGCCAGTGTTGCCCTCGACCGTGTGGTCTGTGCCGCCGTGCGCAGCTTTGCGCTGGGCTCGCGCCAGATCCAGGTCAGGTCCCAGACTGGCCTGATATCCCCCGTGGTGTGGATTGGCGGCGTTGGTAGCGATGGCTTGTCTGGTAGGCTTGGCATGTCGGGTCTCCTGCAGTGCTATGACTGCGGCGTTGTGGTCGACACCTAGAGCGGTGATGGTTGGCCAGTTCGCTGGGAGACTCGTGATGTTGAGGCTGACGAGGTGGATGGAGCGACCTGGCCCGTCTCCGTCGGTGGAGCTGGGGTTGGCACGCCCCGCACGGTGGAGGGCAGCCTGGCCCTCACCCAGGTAGAAGGCTTGGCCACAGTAGGAGCTCATGGCGTCCCTGCAGATTGGCTTGAACGGGGCTGAAGCCGCCGTCAGGCCAGAAGTATAGGCGAGGCATGGTCGACACTGCGCCAGGGGGGGTTCATAAACATCGGCAAAACTGCCTCGAAAAATCCTCCTCACTCCTGTGCCGTGGGGGACGGGGGGAGGGGAGGTGAGACGGCAGCAGAGGGAGAGGGAGGCGACTCCTCGATCCGTCCTGCCGAACACAAGAGCAAAAGCAAACCAGCGGCGGCAGCTCGGCGCGGCAGCGGCGCAACGCGCGCGCATATACTGCGCACGCGACGCCGCTGGTCCGTCCTGCGGCGGCGCGCCCGCCCCGTCAGTACCGTGATGAGCAGCATCGGGTGGAACAGCTCGAGCAGCGCGGTCGGTGGCCTGGCGCTGAGCCTCGTCCATGCCCGCTGCCGTGAGGCACGCGTTGCGGACAGGGCTGACTCCACGCGGGGCCGCCGCTGCCGCGGCAGCGGCTGAGGTGGCGGGGGCGCCGCCACGACTCTGAGGAGAAAGCGGTGAGCCGCCGCCGAAGCCCGCCGCGAGGTCCTTGACGCGGTACTTGTTCTTGAAGGGGTCGAAGGTCGGCGCCTCGTCGATGGGGACGACAACGCGGGTGGGCGGCGGCATCTCCTGGTCCGTGGACGGCGTCGGCTCGAGGTCGACCTGGCCAGGTTCGGTGGCGCTGACACCGAAGCGTGGCACCACCTCGGGGGCTTGGGCATCAGCCTGAGTCTCGCGGGGCGGCGAGCTCGTGGAGCTCCCAGGGGCCTTGCGCGAGCTGTGGCGGCTGCAGGACCGGCTGCGCGGGACGCGCCCGCCCGTGTGGCGGTCGCGTGGCGAGGTCGCCTGGGCGTTAGCGCGCGCAGAGTCCGCCCTGCTCGGGGAGCGGATCGGCGCTGCGCAGGGTGTTGGGCTGGGCTGGCGGGAGCCGCCTGTGCCGCCCGCCGCCGAGGCTGCAGCCTGGTCAGGGTCGACGGCGTCAGGGCGGGGGCTGACGTGATGGGCGCTACCCTCGCTGTGCCGCGGGGAGGCGCTGTGGTGCGCCTGGGTGTACGTGAGGACGAGCGGGACGAGCGGCTGCCGCTCGCGCTCAGGTGGGGCAGGTTTTGCCTGGGCAGGGCGCAGCGCTGCGGCCACGTTTGGCGGGGGCGTGTGTTGGCGCGGTTGCCAGGCACGCACGTTCGCATCGCGCCATCCTTCAGGGCGCCCTGTCCTGCCACGGCTTGGTGCAGCCCCCTGGGCTGAAGCCGCAGGGGTTACCACTGCGGGCTGGTTGCTGGGGGTGCTGTCGTGGCGGCCTGGGTAAAGGCCCCAGGCACGCGTGGACCCAGGCACGGGCGAGGTGGCCCGTGGGGGAGCCTGCACGAGTGCACGCGGGTAGCCGATGACCGCTGGGTGCACCCTGGCGTGGGGGGCATGGCCGTAGCTGAAGGCGGCTGCTCCTGCCGCCGCGGGCCTGGCGCCAATGGGGCCACGGTGGTAGGCGGCACCCCCGCCGTACACCGTGCTGTCGCCTGTCGGGACGCGCGCGGGGGAGCGGTTGCGTGGCGTGCTCGGCTGACCTGCGTCGCGTTGGTCGCGCTGCTGGGTGCGCTGCAGGTGCTGTTGGTAGCGCTGCTGGTCGGCTCTCGAGAGCGGGCGGGTGTCGGGGAGGATGGTGGGCACGTCGGGCCGCCGCCAGCCCTGATAGACGTGCTCGAAGGCGTGGTCTGGGTAGGTATCCCCGACGGGTGAGTATCGCCGCACATGCTCCACGTAGTCAATGTTCTGCGGCTCGGGGAGCACCGTGATGTTCACAGCTCGCTGGTGCGCTGGTCCATAGAGACAGAAACTACCACGGTTGCTGCGGTCGTGGTTCAGCTCGGCTTCGGTCGTGGCACGGCTCACCATGGCGTCGCAGAGGCGCATGTCATAGTCGAGAGCTTGAGGCCCAGGGCCGCCCTCGGCATCCCAGTACAGTACCACATCTCGCCAGCGGGTGCGGGTAGTGTGGATGCGCTCGGCGATGGACTCGCAGACGGTCCTGACTGTGACACGATCCCTATGCATGTTGGTGATGGCTAGGGAGTAAGGTCGGCGGACCGTTTTGTTGAAGATGAAGTCCTCCTTGAGGGCCTGGTGGGGGCCGAAGAGCACGTAGCCTTCCCTCCACAGCGGTTGGTCGGGGGACGGATCTTCAGGCATCCCCGTTCCTGTGAACCCAGGTGGCCGCCTCGTGCCGTCGGGCAATCCCTGCTTGAGGACGCGACGCGGCCTCGGTGGAAGATACCATTGACCCTGGTAACCTGCTTGGCCTGGTTGTGGAGGCTCCCCCCCGGGGCCTGAAGGCGCTCGGGGGGGTTCCTTGAGGTCGTGCTGGGCTGGCGCGTTGCCGTATTGGCGGGCAAGGATGTGCGGAGGCATCCCTGTGGCACGGACGTCGAACAGGCTGTGCGGACTAGGCGGATGGGGGCACCTGCTGGAGAGGCAGCATGTGTCGGAGTCCCTGTTGTCGGTGCTGTACGCACACGTCCAGCTGTTGCAAGAGTAGTCCGTGGACCAGTCCATAAGTGCACGTAGTCCGCTGAGGGAGCAGTCTGGGCACGTTGGTTGGCCCGAGGTGCCGAGCTGCGTGTTGCGGCGGGCCGCACAGTACTGACAGCATTGGAATCGGCACTGTGGGCATGACCAGCGTCCTGGTAGGGGCGGGAGTGCTTGCTCGTTTGTGCCTGGGTCGTCTGGGTGGGGTCGGGGTCGATCCCACAAGGGCCAGACGTCGGCGAACCAGGACTGGCCTGTAGTGCGGACCACCTCGGCGGGGAGGCGAGCGTCGTCAGCATGGCGCTCGATCCACTGGGGCCCCATGTCCGCTGGGATCATGACCGTGCGCCAAGTGTCGTCCGCCTTGACGTGGACTTGGGTCGGTGCCCAGAGCTTGGTAGTGGTATCGCCATGGTCGTGGTGGAGGATGACCCAGCCGTCGCGACCCGCCACCACAGGGTCGATAACGCGGTGGCCCATGACGGTCGTCCCCCACGGTAAGTAGGCGCCGTCGTGGTGCTCGCCTGGGTCAAGCCAGACCTCGATGCCAGGGGCATTGACACGGGCCCGCACATCGCGGACGTGGAAGGCGAGGACGTGGTAGGCGGTCGGCTCCTCTTCCGTCTCGATGTGCTCCCACGTCTCGATGTCGCTGTTGTCCGAGGTGGAGTTTCCGCCGCTCTGCCGTGACGAACGCGAGGCGGATCGCCGTGGGCGGGCATGGCCTCGGGCGAGGGCGGCGGCCGCGCTGATGAGGGACGGCGTACGGCGGTCGTCGGCTCCTGATGTCGTCGATGAGCGGTCTGGACTGTGTGCCAGGGCGGCGCCTGACTGGTAGGTGCGCGGTGGGCCAGACGCGGCCCCAGGGCTGGAGCCGCTGGGGCGCGGCTCTCGTGCGTCGGACTGCCCCCGCACGGGGACGGCTTGCAAGCCAGTGTACACCAGGTCGATCAGTGGCTGCGGGTCCAGCTGGAGCTTGCGAAGCGAGACGCGTGGACGGGGCTGGTTGGGGTCGGCCCTGGTGGCGGCTTCGGTGTCGTAGTGCTGTTTAGCCCATGCTCGCGCTGCCTCTGGCGAGTATAGTGCCTGCGGCGGTGGCCACGCTGCCGCGATGTCCAGCCTGCGCCAGGTGTTGGCTTCCTGGTCGCGGGCTTCAGCCGCCTCGCGGAGGTCTGGATGATCGTAGCCAGCGATGTGGAGGGCGTGCGCACAGTCGCCCATGCCATAGGCTTGTGGTAGGGCACGGCACCTGGAGGCAGCTTCCGTGGGGGCACACCAGTCCATGCGGATGAGGAGGCCCAGGACACGAGGGTAGATGAGGCGCGCTCCGTGGGCCTCCCCTTTCACGAAGTTGTGCCAGTTCTCACCGCGCGGCGGTTGGGTGGCCTCGCACATCCAGAGCGCGATGGGTCCCCACGCGAGGGTGTCGTCTTCGAGGCTGTAGGGCGGGTGGGGCGGCACTGCGTACCACGCGGCCAGCGACGGGTGCACACTCACGTACGTGCGGCCAACATTTGTGGCAGTTCGACCCTTCGCTTCACGGCGGGGGCCTGGCAGGAGGTGACCTCCGTTGAAAGCGAGACGAGCCGCAAGGTCGCCGCGGGTCCCGTGCCAGAAGACCGTGGGCGTGTCAGTGGTGGGTTGACGGAGGTCCCACGTGAGGTAGGGGAAGATCGTCTCGCCTGAGTTCCCGCCCGAGTCTTCCAGCACCCAAGTGAGTCGGTTCGGGGGCCTCTGCATGATGTCAGTCCACGGCACCAGCGCTTGGAGTGTTGGATCATGGGTGAATCGAGGATGGTCGTGGAGTCGCAGGGCGTCTTTGATGTCCTCTGTAGACACGCCACTGTTACCAAGCGCAAAGCCGTTTTGGTACAGGGCGTTGAGGATGCTCGTCGGCGGCACGGGGACCGCTGGGTCGCGCTGGATGGTGTTGCGTAAGTTGCGCGTCGGTGGCCTGAGGGCTAGGTGGGGCGTACCAGGGCCTGAAGGCGCCTGGGGCCTGGCGGGTGATGCATAGCGTGCTCGCCGACGTGGTGGTTGGGTGTCCATGTCGGAAGAGGAACCACGAGCATCTGCATGTCGGAAGATGGACCACGGGCTGTCGCGGGTGCGCTCACGTGGTTCCCTTGCCTCGGCGTCGCTGGCCTGAGCTGTGGCGTCTTCGTGAGTCGGTGGGGTACCATAAGCCATGCCGCTTATGGAGCCGTCTCGCGGGGACGGGCTGGTCGATCGTGGTGTGACAGACGAGGCTCGCGATACCGCGGCAGTGACTTCGACAATGGCGGCGGTGGTGGCGGTGGTGACATCGGCGACTGCGGCGGCAACTGCAGCAGCATAGTGTTCCTGTAGCAGCGGATGTCGAAGTGAGTGCACGTGCTGGCTTTCGGGTTCGTCGGGATGCGTGCGCGGCATTGTGTGTGTGGCCTCATCACGCGGCCTCCTGCTCGGTTGGCAACAGCGGAGGCACCACTGGGCCGTGGATGAGTCCAGGGCGCGCGCACAAATGCGGGCTCCTACGTGTCCGACGGCTCCTTGAGCGAGGAGTTTGGCGCCGACCAGAAGAAGACCGCACACCACTCCGCCAGTGGCAATAGCTCCGAGTTTGCCACTGGCCCATTTCAGGACACCCCCGAGGCCAAACCCGACTGCGCTGGCTCCGCCCGAGACGATATCTCTGAGTTTGGCGCTGGTCCACTTGAGAATACCCCACAAGGCGGGCGTGACGTTGTATGCCGTTGTGCGTCGGGGTGTAGTGGACACAGATGGGCCTGGTGCCGCCGCTTCACGTCGTCGTCGCTGCCGGTAGCTGGGGTCTCGGCTCGGTGTCGGCAAGTGCCCGTCGATCTGGTCCTTGTACGGCATGGCTACCACGATGGCATACGTGGCCACGAAGAGGCAAATGAGACAGCCACAGCGTCGTGAGGCCGCTGCGCTGTGCGGGGCCTCGTAGGAGCCGCTGGCGTCTGGGCTCGCGTCGTCGATGGGGTCGTTGTCGATGCCAGCCTGCCAGTGGTCGACGGCGCTGGAATTGGAGTCAGTCGCGTTAGCACGGCAGACAAGGGTGCGGGGCGTGGTTCTGCCACCTGAGGTCTGAAGACGTCCAGGTCCAGCCAATGCTGCAGCGGGGCTGAAGCCGCCACTGCGCGGGCTGGTTAGAGCTGGCGACGCAGTGGGATGGCTTGTCTCGTCGGCGGCAGTGGCGCCTTCAGCGTCGTTGAGCTGTGCGCTGGGGTCGGCCTGGGCCGAGTTGTTGGGCGGACTGCTGTGCGACGGGGGGCGCCCTATGTAGGGTTCGCTGTCACGGTCACGCTGGGCCGTGTCACCTGGCGGTGCCGTGCCGTCGCGATCCTGGGTTTCCATGTCGTCCTGGCTATCGTCCGACGCGTGGAACGAGTCCAGGGATATGTTGATATCGCTGGCCGCGATGTGCTGGAGCAGAGGCGGTTCGGCGTCGGCTGCGGGCTGGTCACACGTGGCGTGCTGGGCGAGGGGGCCAGCTGGCGGTGGTAGGTTTAGCGGTTCCATCGGTGCCGCGGCGAGCTCCGCCTCGACAAGCGGCTGCATGTCTGGCGGGTGGTGCAGGATCGCATCCGCGAGGTACGCCAGGGCGTCTTGGTCGGGTGGAGGGAGGCCTCTTGGCAGCAAGGCGTGGGCCCGTGAGAGGTATGGCGGCAATGGTGCCGTGAAAGCCTCAGGGCCGACGAGCTGGGCACGAGCGCCCTGGTATTCCAGAAGGAGGCCAAAGTAGCGAGTGGGGTACTCGCGGCTGCCCTGGATACGAGTGAGGTTGCGGTTGGTGCGCTGTCTGTCGGGGCCTGCTCTGTGCCAGATGTCCTCGCACATGTCGAACGCGGTGCGCTGGCGCAGGGCGTCGTTTTTCTCCTCGGAGTCCTCCTGGAAAAAGTGGTCGTACTGTGGCAGATGGAGCGTCGCCAGGATGTACGGGACGCAGTCCTCGAGCCATGCCCAGAACACGTCCTGGTGGTCCTCACCTGGTGCCCACGCCGCGGCGCACGGTATGAGCCGTGCTCGGATCATCATCAGGTGCCAGAAAGCGGGGTCCTCCTCGGGTTCGCCCCTGGCGCACAGAGGAGTAGTGAGACCCGTGGGGCTAAAGCGGGGCACGACAGCGGGGCTGAAGCCGCCACTGCGTGCCTGGGCTTTGTCGGCGGCCCCGTCGAGGATGTGCTGCACGACGGTCGAGGACAGGCTGAGGGCGGACTGCGATGCATGTGTCGTAGTTGACGAGGACGTGCTCGTAGGAGACATGCTGGTACTCGCCGTAGCCGTCGTAGTAGCCGTCGGAGTCCCAGGGGGGCAGCGCGTGGGGCAGGGCCCCTGGTGCTGCTCAAGCCAGGCGCTCGCAATGGCGCCCAGCGGCCCGTTGCCGCACGGACCCGCGGCGGCGGTGCCGTTCACGATCGGGTCCAAAATGGTGCAGTGATCGTATTTGTAGATGCTGTCATCGTAAAGGTAGAAGAGCGTCCCACGTTCAGCGTGTCGCAGGAAAAAATCTCCTCCATGCTGGGGCGCACCGCCTGAAGACGGGTGTGCTCCCGCAAGCGAGGGGAGGGCCAGGCTGCAGGCAAGGCGCCACATGATGGCGAGGCCTGGCGGGCGGCGCGAGCGATGAGCCAAAAGCTGCATGTCAGCACACGTCCTCAAATACCCCTGAATGCTCATGTACATTGCAACAATCACGCCCCCTGCAAGACTACGGGTGTCCCTACACCAGATAGCTTGCGCGTGCTGCTGCCAAAACAGACATGAGGTGACAAGAAAGAGATACGACGCGAAGAGGGAATAGATGCCTCTGAAGGCGCTTCCTCGGAGGGCTGAGGCGGGCTCTCTGAGGCACCTTCAATAGGGTTCCTGGGTGGCCCGACCCTTGTCCTTGCCTTTGTCGGCCCCTGGGGGCCCCGTCCCTGGGGTGACCTGGCCTGGCTGGTCGATCCAACCGCAGGCAGCCACGGGTTCGGCGGCCGCTGCAGCTTCCTCCTTCTTAGTTTCCAGAGTGGCCACTTGTGGCAGGTGGATGGTGCCTCCCGTGAGGTGCCCGAGGAGGGTCTGGATGTCGCCGCGCAGTGCAGCGGCGTCGGCGGTTGCCGTCTGTTGCTGGGTGACGACGGTGGCAAGCCCCCGTTCCAGCCCTGAAACGTGCTCCGTGAGTGTGGCCTGGGAGGAGAGGACGCCCGCAAGCTGTACCTGCATGTTATCCACCGTGTTGGCTAGCAGCTCGTGCTGTTGTTCCATGTGCTGGATGCGGGTCGTGGCAGCATCTGGCAGTTTAGAGGCCGATGCGAAGCGCTCGCCGAAGGTGTTGAGTTCGTGGGAGGCCACGCTGTATTCATCACCTGATGAGAGGATCTCGACGTCGTCGACGTCGCCTGGTACTTCGGCGGCTGTGGCAGCGTCGCCTTCGGTGTGGCCCCCACCTTCTGCCGCCACCGTGCCAAGCCAGGAGTCATGGCCACCTGATCCTGGGGCGGCCATCGGTTCAGCGGCTCCGTCCGTGCCGTGCGGGGGTGCAGAGGAGCTGCGGCCTGGGGCGCAGGATGACCTTGCGTGCGGCGTGGCGTCACGTTTCCCGCTGGAGGAGCGGTGGCGCTTGGCTGAAGGCTCCTCCTTGGGGATCAGGAGCGGTGCGACGCCCTTGCCTTTGGGCGTGGCAGTCATGAGGTCGTGGAGGTAGGGGCTCTGGGCCGCTTTGGTGAGGAGTGTGCCGGTGGCGGGGCTAAAGCCGCCACCACGGGCTGGCGGCGTCACAGGCTCTGTGATGGTGGTAGGCGTGACGATGGTAACGTTGTCCCGCTTCGGCACCACCTCAGCCAGCGGGGCCTCGGTGATGCTCCACGGGATGGGGCACCCCGCGACCTGCACCGTATAGGTGAGTGGGGGCCGATGGGCGCGCACTAAGGCAAACTGGGCCGCAGTGGCTGGGTCCCAGGCGGTGTGGTAGACCTCACAGTCCCATTTGACGGACGGGCCCGTGAGAGTCTTGGCGAGCTGGGTCAGCGTGGCGTGGCGTGCCGCAATGCCAGTGATGCGGTAGCGCGTCTTGGCGAGGGTAGCCTCGCATCCACGGATGCTGACAGCAGCAGCCTTGGCGGCGTCTGACCCCCGTGGAACACGGATCCCCAGTAGACCTGACTTGCCGTGTCTGACGACTCCCAGGGCCTTGAACTCCACCGACTTCTGGAACGCGTCTGCCATCGTGATGGGCTGGTCCTCAGGGAACCACACGGTCTGATACTTGTCAGCGGTGGGCTCGTCTGCACCTACGTTGCTGAGGTCGTAGGTGGCACCGAGTTGCCCTGATCCCGCCAGGACCTTGTCGACCGCTTGAAGACTGACGCCGAAGGTGGCAGCCAGGGACCTCTTTCCGACGCCCGATCCAAACCTGCCTAGGCTTTTGCAGGGTTCGAGGATGGTGACGGCTTTAAAGTTGCCGTGGAAGAGGGCCTTGAAGGTGTCCTGAAGCTGACTATCGAGCTCCTGGCGGCGAGCGTCTTTCTTGGACTCCCTGTGCTTTTGGTTTTGGCGCGCCTTGTCCTGTGGGCGGAGTCCCCTCGAAAAGGGCCCTTGGCGCGTGGACCACCGTTCACGGGGGCACCTCCCGAGAACTGGTCCTCGAAGGCCTGGTGCATGGAGGGGACTGCGGCAATGGCCTCGGTTTCATGTATGGTCGCCCGAATCCAGCATACGTGGTCGGCAGGGTCGATGGTGGCGACGGCTACTTTTTCCGTGCAGGCGACCTCCTTGGTGCCCAGCTGGTACACGGTCACGGGGACGTGCGTGTGAACCACTTTGGGCGCCTTGGGGTGTCGCTTCAGGACGGGGACGGCGAGCTCGGTACCGACGTAGTTGTCGTTTTTTGGGCCCATGACAGCAATCGCGAGCTGACCCGTGGCTCGCTTGCCCTGCTCGAGGTGGTGTTGCAGCAGCCGTTCACCGCTCTCGTAGTCGTGGAGGCTGATACTGGGCTTGTACGTCTTGCCGTCGTCAGGTGATGTGGGTTCGGCGAGGACAGGGACCTTCCAAAAGGTCGGGTCCAAGGCGATGAATTGGGTGTCCGCAGCCTGAAGACGTGCGGAACCCGCTGGTGGGTGTGATGTGTCACCGCCAATGCGCTTAGGCTTGCTGCGCTGGTTATGATCAAGCGTGTAGCTGATCTGGTTGGCGGCGCACATGCGGATCAGGGCGCTGCCAAGCTTCTTCGTGTTGGACTTGTGCATGTCGTACGTTGCCTGGAGCTCGTCCGCGTTCAGCTCGGCAAGCCCGTTGTATGCGGCCGTGGGGCGGTCAGACCCCGCTTGCTTGAACGCTGCGATGCAGTCCTGCTTGCGTTGAAGGAGAGACCCTTCGGCCGCAGGGCGCGTGGGACGGGAACTCGGAGGCTGCTTAGAAGAGCGACGGCGCTCCGGCCTCTTGGGGGCCATTGCTGCGGGCGCTCTGGTGAGGAGAGGTGACGCGAATCAGTAGGGTCCTGCTGGGACCCCTCCGGTCTCGCGAGGCCTGGGAGTCTGACTCCGAGGCGGGGCGCTTCGCGTCGCGGCTGCGGTCTGAGTGCTGGGCACTCTCGAGCCGAGACTGAAGAGAGAGAGAGAGAGAGAGAGAAGAGAGAGAAGAGAGAAGAGAGAGAGAGAGAGAGAGAGATAGAGATAGAAGAGAGAGAGAGAGAGAGGAGAGAGAGAGAGAGAGAGAAAGTGAGAGAGAGAGGAGAGAGAGAGAGAGAGAGAGGAGAGAGAGAGAGAGAGAGAGAGAGAGAGAGAGAGAGAGAGAGAGAGAGAGAGAGAGAGATATATATATAGAGAGAGAGAGAGAGAGAGAGAGCGAGAGAGAGAGAGAGAGAGAGAGAGAGAGAGAGAGAGAGAGAGAGAGAGAGAGAGAGAGAGAGAGAGCAGAGAGAGAGAGAGAGAGAGAGAGCGAGAGAGAGAGAGAGAGAGAGAGAGAGAGAGCGGGAGAGAGCGAGGGAGAGCGAGAGAGAGCGAGAGAGAGCGAGTGAGAGCGAGAGAGAGAGAGAGAGCGAGAGAGAGCGACAGAGAGCGAGAGAGAGCAAGAGAGAGCGAGAGAGCGAAAGAGAGAGAGAGAGAGAGAAGAGAGAGAGAGAGAGAGATAGAGAGAAGAGAGAGAGAGAGAGAGAGAGAGAGAGAGAGAGAGAGAGATAGAGAGAGAGAGAGAAGAGAAGAGAAGAGAGAGAGAGAGCGAGAGAGAGAGAGAGGGAGAGTGAGAGAGAGAGGAGAGAGCAGAGAGAGAATAGAGAGAAGAGAGAGAGAGAGAGAGAGAGAGAGAGAGGCAGAGATAGAGGCAGAGAGAGAGAGGCACAGAGAGAGAGGCAGAGAGAGAGAGAGAGGCAGAGAGAGAGAGGCAGAGAGAGAGGCAGAGAGAGAGAGAGAGGCAGGGAAAGAGAGGCAGAGACAGAGAGAGGGCAGAGAGAGAGAGAGAGAGAGACAGAGAGAGAGAGAGAGAGAGGCAGCTCAGTCACACTTAAATCCAGATTCGTCCTCACCGAGTCCCACCACCAGGGGAGCGCCAGCAAGGAGATGCACATATGGGGATCCCCACGCAGTGAATAATTCTTGAATCGGTTTTTGGGTGGGGTCTGGGGGGAAGCTCCCTAACCCCCAGAAAGGCCCTAGGGGGTTTTGTTGCGGGGTCTGGGGGGAGGAGGGGGGCAACAAACACAGGATTGGGATTCTGAGGGGGGGGGGGGGGGGCGGTCGGAAGGGAAAACCTCCTAACCCACAAAACCCACCCCTGAGACAGGTTCCTGGTGGGTGCGGAAGGAAAAAACACTCGAACCCCCCCCTCAGCAAAAAAAACACAGAAGGTATTTTCAAAAAGTCCTAGAGGAAAGCCCCAAAAGGCTGCCCTGAACAGTGTTTTGGGCAAGGTCTGAAAGAAAACCTCCTTCACCCCCCCCCTGAAGGGGGGTGGTGGGGGGGGGGGTCCGGGAAAGGGACACCTCGCTAACCGCTGCGGTTTTGGGAGGGCCCAGGGGGGAACAACCCCTACTCCCCCCAACAAAAAACCTGAGAGCATTTTTAGTGTGAGAGCCCTGGGGGGGCTCCCCAAGCCTGCCAGAAAATCCCTCTGACAGTTTTTTTTGCGTAGTCCAGGACGAAGGGAAACTTTGGTTTGGGGGGCGTGGGATGTGAACCCCTCCTGTCTCTCCCCAAAAAACTCTTAGGAGGGTCTGGGGGGGTCCAGGGGGAACCCCACCAACCCACCCAGAACCGCCCAGGGGTGGGGTGGGGCGGGGTGGGGCGGGGGGGAGGAGGGCGTCCGGTGAGGGGGAGACCTCCCTAACATCGTGAAGGGGGTCTGGCGGGGAAAACACTTCAACCCCTCTTTAATATGTTTTCTTATGGGGGGATCCAAAGCCCCCCTGGAGAATTTTTGTGGGGGTCCGGAAGGGGATACCCTCCAGAAACATCCCTCAAAAGGGTGGGAAAGGGGGAGAACCTCTCCAGCCCATCCAAAGCCCTACCTGAGGAGGTTGTTTTGGGGGGCCCGGGGGGAAAACTACCCTACCCCCCCCTTCACGGGGGGTTCGGATTCGCTGTTCCAAAAAGGTTTTTGGAACTGCCACCTCGTCGGTCAAACTGACTCCCTTCTTGGCGCCTCGACAGATGCTTCGCATCTGTGAACGTCGGAGTTGATCCGTCCGTTTTCAAGGGGCATGTTGCGCACTCCAACACTTCCGGATGCTCCGCGGATTTCCACTCCTTACGCGCTACAGGCGTTCCTTTGGCCACAAACTGTTCATGCTGGCTTCTCCTCAAACACCTCGGAATCGGTACTGGACGATTCGGTCCCATCCGCCGGCCTCGGGCATGCCGAACATGTGGATGTTCAGGTTTGGTGTTGCACATTGGTACGCGCGGCGTGGCACGGAGGTGCCCCCTTGAATGGAACTTGCTGCGTCGCGTCCGCGAAAAATCCCCTGGGCCCGTTCACCCGTTTGGGGCACCTTGCGCAGACAAAGGTCCGCGCGAGTTGCTGCGGCTTCCACGCCGCGCTCACTGCGCTAGCCTCCTCAGCCGCTGGCTGTGCCTTGCTCCGCGCGCTCCTCTCTTCGAGGCGCACTTCCTGCGGAGTTTCTCTCCAACGCCCTTCGCCGCGTACTGGTTCGCAGCGACGTCCGCCTGTCTTCAGAAGATGTGGAACAGCCGGCGGGGAAGCGCCGCAACGCCTGCCTTGAAAATTCACAAACCGGCGCTGCGGCGCTTGTCCACCTTCCCCGCAGCGGGGCGGGCTTCTGCCTGGCAGGGTGACGCATCGTACCTATCAGCCACATGCCAGCAACATGGATGTGGCATCACGGAACGGGTGACGCATGAAATTGTCTAACGCCGCAGCGCGCATTGGATCTCTGGACCAAGCCAGGACAACGCCCTTTGCCCTCCAAGCTCGCGGCACGGCCGGTAGAACCCCCCCCCCAGATGCTTGTAAAACGGCCGCAAGTGGACCCCAGACAACCCAAGATGGCCTCAAGACAAGCCAGGACATCCCCGATATAGCCCCAAGACGGCCCCTGGATGCCCTAAACGGCCCCGAGACGGACCATGACGGCGGCCCCACAACGGCCCCGAAAGGTCCTCAATGCTGCCCCAGCGACTTTCAAGACAACATGAAGGCGGCCCAAGAAGGTCCCAAGGGGTCAGCGGTGCGGCCGAAGCCAATGGCTCTTTCAAGCACGTAAGGGGGAACTACTACTACAACCCTCGTCAAAAATAACCTCAAAAATGCCTCACGTAGCTGAACTGATTGTGGGAGATATCGGACCGAGTGCCGATGAGTGCGATGTACTTGTATGCGCCGCCCCTCCAATGTCGGTCATCTTTGAATTTTCGAGTCGCTCCCGGTCACACCACATCTGCCCTGGCCCCGACATTGAAGGGGCGTCGTATCGACATTGAAGGGGCGCGCCGACATCGAAGGGGTGTGCCCGCCATTTTGAGGTAAATTTTGACGAGGGTTGTTCGTTTCCACGCGGATCATTGCAGGTTCTCCCGATCCCATGCTCGGACTTCCAGCTTTCTCCATACGATGCCCCCGCACCTCCATTTCCCTCCATTCTCCTCTCTCCTCTGCTCGCCTCCGCGCCGTATCCCATTTCGGCTTAAGGATTTTCTGGGCCTGCCAGGCCATGGCGGCCCCCCGCCTCGACGGCCCCGCCCAGCGCGGGCCCGGCCATAACGGGCAGCATGTCTACTGGATGTGCGTGGCCTGCCCCTCCGAGGAGACTGTCGCAGCGCAGGGGATCAAGAAGCCGAACGACTTCACCAGAGAAGCCTTCAGAGAAGCGTGCGTGGCAGCGCATGCCCACTGCGACTTGGACGTCGTGGAGACGATATGCTTCTTGGAGCCGCGCGCGGATGGCCGCCCGCACTTGAACCTGCTCGTTCGGTGTGACCAGCAGTACAGGTGGTTGCCAGTCGCCAAACGTTTGCTTGAGCATCATCGGATCCACGTCGGGTTCGGCAGGAATATCAAGACGTGGCAGGAGGGGGTCATCTACGGCACGGTGGCTTCCGAGCACAAGCAGGAGTCCGGCCTGGACGCGGACTTCGTGCAGTGGCACAAAGCCGGGACGCCGACGCCAGTGAACCAGGTCGCCCCTCGCCGGCTGCAGGGCGAAGGCTTCGTCCGGAAAGTCCGGATGACCAACTTAGCCTTCTACGACACGTGCGTCGAGCACAACCTGCGCACGTGCGACCAGGTCTGGGCGAGGGCCACCGAGCTCAACGAGCAGGGCGACAGGGCGCTGCTATCGTACCTTGTGGACAACGACGCCCGGGCAACCCTGGCCAAGGTGGCCCAGGCTGCGGCTTCGAAGGAAAAGCTGCGGCGCGCAGCTCTGACCCGCGAGCAGCTGCTGGAGGAGTTCGTCTCGAAGAAGACTTGCTCGTGCTCGAGCCCTGGCTGGTGCTTCGGCATGATGAAACAAGTGCTTCGGGCAAACTCACTGGACGGGCCCTTCCAGCGGGAGGTCTTGGGGGCTATGAGAGCAGGCCGGGCCAAGCAGAGGAACATCTGCTTGGTGGGGCCGCCGGACTGCGGAAAGAGCTTCTTGCTGAAGGGTTTGCGAGGCCTCTTCGAGTGCTACGAAAGACCCGACAGCGGCTCCCACCAGCTGGAGGACTTGCTCACCGCGGAGGTAGTCTTCCTGAACGACTTCGAGTACGACTCGAAAGCGCCCGAGTGGATGCCATGGGCATTCTTCAAGGACTTCCTAGAGGGGTCGCCGGTGAAGGTAGCGGTGCCGAAGCAGCGGGGCGGGAACACTGTCTTCGAAGGAGACGCCCCGGTCTTCCTGACGAGCCCCAGCGAGGTCACGCTCAAGAGGTACAACAAGGAGGTGGTGAACGAGATCGCGCAGATGCGCAAGCGCATCAAGTACCTCTGGCTTCCGCAGGAGATCCCCGCAGAGATGCGCCAGGAGGTGAAACGGGTCTGCCCCCACTGCTCTGCCCGGTTGTACTTGGAGGGGAAGGCCTTCCTGGACGGCCCAGCAGGCAACGCCCCGGCTGGCGGCGCGCCAGCGCCCGGACCTGTCGCCGCCGCCGCCTCCGCTGCCCAGAACGAGGAGCCCGCCGCCAAGAGGGCGCGGCTCGCAGCAGACTGCGTGGCAAAGCTAGCGCAAGCCAAGACCCTGTTAGACGTCGGCGCACTCGAGCAGGCAGAATTCGACCGCTTGAAAGCGGACCTCCTGGGAGGCATGTGACTGACGCACGCGGCGAACAGAAAACCGTCGTCACGCCACCGCCGCCGCCGCCGCCGCCACCGCCGCCGCCTCCACCGCCGCCGCCGCCGCCGCCACCGCCGCCGCCACCGCCGCCGCCGCCGCCGCCGCCGCCGCCGCCGCCGCCCGCCGCCGCCCGCCGCCGCCGCCGCCGCCGCCGCCGCCGCCGCCGCCCAAGGCCGTCTTCAGTGTAAATCACAGCAACTACAGCCGCCTGAGCCACCGGACCCTATTTTTTGCTACACCGAATGGCCCCGTAGTTGTTATGTAGTTGTTGGCTTTTCAAATAGAAAAAACTATTTCTTATGAAAAAGCAAACAACTACATAACAACTACGGGGCCATTTGGTGTGTAAAAAACAATACAGAACGCCCCTGGGGGCCGCACTTGCTGTAAATTTACAACTCAGATGCATGTCTGCCGAGACGACGTCGCTGGGGGGTCTCAGATGCGGTGCCCGCAGCAGTTTTTGCTCAAGCAAGCCTCGCCTCGCGCAGGGACTCCACCGCGCGGCGGCCCGCGCGGGGCCATGGTGGCCCGCCGCGTTGCGCGCGGCCGCGCCGCCGCGAAGGCGTCGCACGCTCGGCTGACGCCTTTCCAGCGCGGCATGATTTACATGGGCAGCCTCGCCGGCATGACCATGACGGACATCGCGGCCTCGGTGCAGAAGTGCGACGGCAGCTTCCCGTCCGTCAACGTCGTCAAGGACACCATCGAGAAAGCCGAGGCCCACGGCGGGTCTGCGTGGGACGGCGCCTCGAGCGGGCGCCCGGGGCGGCCCCGGGAGACGCTCGGCACCCTCGACAGGGAGATCTCCAAGCTGGTGCACAAAATGCGCGGCAGCGCCGTCGTGACCGCCACTTACGTCCGCCAGGTGATCAAGGCGGCCCGCAAAGTCGGCGTCCGCACAGTGCAGAGGCGCCTTCGGGAAGCTGGATTGCGCTGGTTGCGCCGCCGGCGGAAGACGCTCTTGTCCCAGGAGCACATGGCGGCCAGGTTGGCGTGGGTGGTATTCACGGTGTCACAGACTCCGGCCATGCTTTCGCGGTGGGCGTACACAGACGGAACGTCCTTCTACTTGGCGCGCACGGCCGAGGAGCACTTGGACAAGGGGCGGGCAGCCCTTGGAACTCACGTGTGGCGGGCAGCAGATGGCCACGACGCGCTCTACCAGGATTGCGTTGGTCCTTCCTCATATGCGAAGGCCCAGGGGCGCTGCGTGCGCATCTGGGGTTTGCTCTTCGCCGGGATGCTCTGCGTCTACGTGCTGCCCCAGGGCGAGGTCATGAACGCGGAGTGGTACACCTGGATCATCGAGAACAAGTTCCGCGAGTGGCTGGACGCGGCTCACTCCCGAGCCACGCGCGTCTTCCTGGTGCAGGACCACGAGCGCTGTCTGTGGTCGGACGAGCCCCAGGACGCCTTGGAGGACGAGAACATCCACCTCCTGGAGAAGTTCCCGAAGTGCAGCCAGGACCTCAACCCCATCGAGGTGGCCTGGCGCGAAGTGAAGGCACGAATGGACGGCACGATGCCGGCGAAGCCGGAGCCTCGCCCAGTTTTCCTGCGTCGCTTGCACCGCGCCGTTGCGTGGGTGAATGCGAACAGGGCGGAATACTTGTGGTACCTGTGCCACGCGCAGAAGGAGTGGGCGCAGGACGTCTGGGAGGCGAAGCCTCCAGGCGCGCGCACGAAGCACTGAGCTGGAAAAAGCGTCATCATCGGACTCGCTTGCCTCATCATCGTCGCCATCGTCGTCATTGCCACCAGCAGCAGTGGCATCATCATCGACGCGCCAGTTGCCAGCCCAGACTGTTTCGAATTTCAGTTCAGGGGAATGGCACCAACAGACAGGCTCAGGTACTCGCGAAACCCTTGCCCCCGCGCTCTTACTGGCGTCGCTGCCCCAAAGAAAGCGCGCTCGCGCGCTCTCGCATCTGTTAGAATTTTTAATGTTGCGTTCTTTTTTCCAGTAGACACCCGCCGAGGGCGCGCGAAGACCCCCCCCGGGGCCTTCAGCAACTCGGGATTACCGACGCCGCGGCCCGAGCGGCAAGACAGGCGGTGGGGATCCCAGTGGGGGCCTCGGGGCCTCCCAGAGTGCTGAAGGTACTTGGAGGGCGGTTGTCGCGTGCCCTCGGCAGGTGTCACCCCGTGGGGAGTCCAAGTGACTCTGTGCGAGTTAGCCCCTGCGCGGGGCGGAGGGAGTCTGAGTGGCTCCGTGCGAGTGAGCCCCTGCGCAGGGCGAGACCAGTTGGGTCTGGACGCGAGTGGTGTTGGGATATGAGTGGGCCTGGGCGTGCGCTGGCGTGGGCGGGAGTGATCGTGGAAGAGTGAGTATGCATGAGCGTGTGTCTGAACGCAAGCGAGCAGAATACCCAAAGTTGAAATCTAAGAGGAATCCTGAGGCTGTCTGGAAGGCCGAACTGCACATCCGCGTGGCCGTCATACCCCTCGCAGGCATTACGCGCGGGCGTTTCCACGCGGATCATTGCAGGTTCTCCCGATCCCATGCTCGGACTTCCAGCTTTCTCCATACGATGCCCCCGCACCTCCATATCCCTCCATTCTCCTCTCCCCTCTGCTCGCCTCCGCGCCGTATCCCATTTCGGCTTAAGGATTTTCTGGGCCTGCCAGGCCATGGCGGCCCCCCGCCTCGACGGCCCCGCCCAGCGCGGGCCCGGCCATAACGGGCAGCATGTCTACTGGATGTGCATGGCCTGCCCCTCCGAGGAGACCGTCGCAGCGCAGGGGATCAAGAAGCCGAACGACTTCACCAGAGAAGCCTTCAGAGAGGCGTGCGTGGCAGCGCATGCCCACTGCGACTTGGACGTCGTGGAGACGATATGCTTCTTGGAGCCGCACGCGGATGGCCGCCCGCACTTGAACCTGCTCGTTCGGTGTGACCAGCAGTACAGGTGGTTGCCAGTCGCCAAACGTTTGCTTGAGCACCATCGGATCCACGTCGGGTTCGGCAGGAATATCAAGACGTGGCAGGAGGGGGTCATCTACGGCACGGTGGCTTCCGAGCACAAGCAGGAGTCCGGCCTGGACGCGGACTTCGTGCAGTGGCACAAAGCCGGGACGCCGACGCCAGTGAACCAGGTCGTCCCTCGCCGGCTGCAGGGCGAAGGCTTCGTCCGGAAAGTCCGGATGACCAACTTAGCCTTCTACGACACGTGCGTCGAGCACAACCTGCGCACGTACGACCAGGTCTGGGCGAGGGCCACCGAGCTCAACGAGCAGGGCGACAGGGCGCTGCTATCGTACCTTGTGGACAACGACGCCCGGGCAACCCTGGCCAAGGTGGCCCAGGCTGCGGCTTCGAAGGAAAAGCTGCGGCGCGCAGCTCTGGCCCGCGAGCAGCTGCTGGAGGAGTTCGTCTCGAAGAAGACTTGCTCGTGCTCGAGCCCTGGCTGGTGCTTCGGCATGATGAAACAAGTGCTTCGGGCAAACTCACTGGACGGGCCCTTCCAGCGGGAGGTCTTGGGGGCTATGAGAGCAGGCCAGGCCAAGCAGAGGAACATCTGCTTGGTGGGGCCGCCGGACTGCGGAAAGAGCTTCTTGCTGAAGGGTTTGCGAGGCCTCTTCGAGTGCTACGAAAGACCCGACAGCGGCTCCCACCAGCTGGAGGACTTGCTCACCGCGGAGGTAGTCTTCCTGAACGACTTCGAGTACGACTCGAAAGCGACCGAGTGGATGCCATGGGCATTCTTCAAGGACTTCCTAGAGGGGTCGCCGGTGAAGGTAGCGGTGCCGAAGCAGCGGGGCGGGAACACTGTCTTCGAAGGAGACGCCCCGGTCTTCCTGACGAGCCCCAGCGAGGTCACGCTCAAGAGGTACAACAAGGAGGTGGTGAACGAGATCGCGCAGATGCGCAAGCGCATCAAGTACCTCTGGCTTCCGCAGGAGATCCCCGCAGAGATGCGCCAGGAGGTGAAACGGGTCTGCCCCCACTGCTCTGCCCGGTTGTACTTGGAGGGGAAGGCCTTCCTGGACGGCCCAGCAGGCAACGCCCCGGCTGGCGGCGCGCCAGCGCCCGGACCTGTCGCCGCCGCCGCCTCCGCTGCCCAGAACGAGGAGCCCGCCGCCAAGAGGGCGCGGCTCGCAGAAGACTGCGTGGCAAAGCTAGCGCAAGCCAAGACCCTGTTAGACGTCGGCGCACTCGAGCAGGCAGAATTCGACCGCTTGAAAGCGGACCTCCTGGGGGGCATGTGACTGACGCACGCGGCGAACAGAAAACCGTCGTCACGCCGCCGCCGCCGCCGCCGCCGCCACCGCCGCCGCCTCCACCGCCGCCGCCGCCGCCGCCACCGCCGCCGCCGCCGCCGCCGCCGCCGCCGCCGCCGCCGCCGCCCGCCGCCGCCCGCCGCCGCCGCCGCCGCCGCCGCCGCCGCCCAAGGCCGTCTTCAGTGTAAATCACAGCAACTACAGCCGCCTGAGCCACCGGACCCTATTTTTTGCTACACCGAATGGCCCCGTAGTTGTTATGTAGTTGTTGGCTTTTCAAATAGAAAAACTATTTCTTATTAAAAAGCAAACAACTACATAACAACTACGGGGCCATTTGGTGTGTAAAAAACAATACAGAACGCCCCTGGGGGCCGTACTTGCTGTAAATTTACAACTCAGATGCATGTCTGCCGAGACGACGTCGCTGGGGGGGCTCAGATGCGGTGCCCGCAGCAGTTTTTGCTCAAGCAAGCCTCGCCTCGCGCAGGGACTCCACCGCGCGGCGGCCCGCGCGGGGCCATGGTGGCCCGCCGCGTTGCGCGCGGCCGCGCCGCCGCGAAGGCGTCGCACGCTCGGCTGACGCCTTTCCAGCGCGGCATGATTTACATGGGCAGCCTCGCCGGCATGACCATGACGGACATCGCGGCCTCGGTGCAGAAGTGCGACGGCAGCTTCCCGTCCGTCAACGTCGTCAAGGACACCATCGAGAAAGCCGAGGCCCACGGCGGGTCTGCGTGGGACGGCGCCTCGAGCGGGCGCCCGGGGCGGCCCCGGGAGACGCTCGGCACCCTCGACAGGGAGATCTCCAAGCTGGTGCACAAAATGCGCGGCAGCGCCGTCGTGACCGCCACTTACGTCCGCCAGGTGATCAAGGCGGCCCGCAAAGTCGGCGTCCGCACAGTGCAGAGGCGCCTTCGGGAAGCTGGATTGCGCTGGTTGCGCCGCCGGCGGAAGACGCTCTTGTCCCAGGAGCACATGGCGGCCAGGTTGGCGTGGGTGGTATTCACGGTGTCACAGACTCCGGCCATGCTTTCGCGGTGGGCGTACACAGACGGAACGTCCTTCTACTTGGCGCGCACGGCCGAGGAGCACTTGGACAAGGGGCGGGCAGCCCTTGGAACTCACGTGTGGCGGGCAGCAGATGGCCACGACGCGCTCTACCAGGATTGCGTTGGTCCTTCCTCATATGCGAAGGCCCAGGGGCGCTGCGTGCGCATCTGGGGTTTGCTCTTCGCCGGGATGCTCTGCGTCTACGTGCTGCCCCAGGGCGAGGTCATGAACGCGGAGTGGTACACCTGGATCATCGAGAACAAGTTCCGCGAGTGGCTGGACGCGGCTCACTCCCGAGCCACGCGCGTCTTCCTGGTGCAGGACCACGAGCGCTGTCTGTGGTCGGACGAGTCCCAGGACGCCTTGGAGGACGAGAACATCCACCTCGTGGAGGAGTTCCCGAAGTGCAGCCAGGACCTCAACCCCATCGAGGTGGCCTGGCGCGAAGTGAAGGCACGAATGGACGGCACGATGCCGGCGAAGCCGGAGCCTCGCCCAGTTTTCCTGCGTCGCTTGCACCGCGCCGTTGCGTGGGTGAATGCGAACAGGGCGGAATACTTGTGGTACCTGTGCCACGCGCAGAAGGAGTGGGCGCAGGACGTCTGGGAGGCGAAGCCTCCAGGCGCGCGCACGAAGCACTGAGCTGGAAAAAGCGTCATCATCGGACTCGCTTGCCTCATCATCGTCGCCATCGTCGTCATTGCCACCAGCAGCAGTGGCATCATCATCGACGCGCCAGTTGCCAGCCCAGACAGTTTCGAATTTCAGTTCAGGGGAATGGCACCAACAGACAGGCTCAGGTTTCTCTGAGGATTCGAACCCCGCCCCACTCGCGAAACCCTTGCCCCCGCGCTCTTACTGGCGTCGCTGCCCCAAAGAAAGCGCGCTCGCGCGCTCTCGCATCTGTTAGAATTTTTTATGTTGCGTTCTTTTTTCCAGTAGACACCCGCCGAGGGCGCGCGAAGACCCCCCCTGGGGCCTTCAGCAACTCGGGATTACCGACGCCACGGCCCGAGCGGCAAGACAGGCGGTGGGGATCCCAGTGGAGGCCTCGGGGCCTCCCAGAGTGCTGAAGGTACTTGGAGGGCGGTTGTCGCGTGCCCTCGGCAGGTGTCACCCCGTGGGGAGTCCAAGTGACTCTGTGCGAGTTAGCCCCTGCGCGGGGCGGAGGGAGTCTGAGTGGCTCCGTGCGAGTGAGCCCCTGCGCAGGGCGAGACCAGTTGGGTCTGGACGCGAGTGGTGTTGGGATATGAGTGGGCCTGGGCGTGTGCTGGCGTGGGCGGGAGTGATCGTGGAAGAGTGAGTATGCATGAGCGTGTGTCTGAACGCAAGCGAGCAGAATACCCAAAGTTGAAATCTAAGAGGAATCCTGAGGCTGTCTGGAAGGCCGAACTGCACATCCGCGTGGCCGTCATACCCCTCGCAGGCATTACGCGCGGCCAACCCTCGTCAAAAATAACCTCAAAAATGCCTCACGTAGCTGAACTGATTGTGGGAGATATCGGACCGAGTGCCGATGAGTGCGATGTACTTGTATGCGCCGCCCCTCCAATGTCGGTCATCTTTGAATTTTCGAGTCGCTCCCTGACCTTGGACCCCGACATGAAGGGGCGTCTATCGAAATTGAAGGGCGCGCCGATCGATAGGGCGTGCCGCATTATTTTTGAGGTAATTTGACGAGGGTTGTTCGTTTTCCGCGGGATCATGCAGGTTCTCCCGATCCATGCTCGGACTTCAAGCTGTCCATGCGCTGCCCCCAAACCTCCATATCCCTCCATTTCTCCTCTCACCTCTGCTCGCCTCCGCGCCGTATCCCATTTCGGCTTAAGGATTTTCTGGGCCTGCCAGGCCATGGCGGCCCCCCGCCTCGACGGCCCCGCCCAGCGCGGGTCCGGCCATAACGGGCAGTATGTCTACTGGATGTGCATGGCCTGCCCCTCCGAGGAGACCGTCGCAGCGCAGGGGATCAAGAAGCCGAACGACTTCACCAGAGAAGCCTTCAGAGAGGCGTGCGTGGCAGCGCATGCCCACTGCGACTTGGACGTCGTGGAGACGATATGCTTCTTGGAGCCGCACGCGGATGGCCGCCCGCACATGAACCTGCTCGTTCGGTGTGACCAGCAGTACAGGTGGTTGCCAGTCGCCAAACGTTTGCTTGAGCACCATCGGATCCACGTCGGGTTCGGCCGGAATATCAAGACGTGGCAGGAGGGGGTCATCTACGGCACGGTGGCTTCCGAGCACAAGCAGGAGTCCGGCCTGGACGCGGACTTCGTGCAGTGGCACAAAGCCGGGGCGCCGACGCCAGTGAACCAGGTCGTCCCTCGCCGGCTGCAGGGCGAAGGCTTCGTCTGGAAAGTCCGGATGACCAACTTAGCCTTCTACGACACGTGCGTCGAGCACAACCTGCGCACGTGCGACCAGGTCTGGGCGAGGGCCACCGAGCTCAACGAGCAGGTCCACCGAGCTCAACGAGCAGGGCGACAGGGCGCTGCTATCGTACCTTGTGGACAACGACGCCCGGGCAACCCTGGCCAAGGTGGCCCAGGCTGCGGCTTCGAAGGAAAAGCTGCGGCGCGCATCTCTGAACCGCGAGCAGCTGCTGGAGAGTTCGTCCTCTAAGAAAGACTTGCTCGTGCTCGAGCCCTGGCTGGTGCTTCGGACATGTGAAACAAAGTGCTTCGGGCAACTCACTGGACGGGCCCGAGGTCTCTTGGTGCTCATGCGAGCAGCCGGGCCAAGCAGAGTAACATCGGCTTGTGGGGCCCCGCCGGCTGCGGAAAGAGCTTTCTTGCTGAATGGTTTGCGAGGCCTCTTCGAGTGCTACGAAAGACCCGACAGCGGCTCCCACCAGCTGGAGGACTTGCTCACCGCGGAGGTAGTCTTCCTGAACGACTTCGAGTACGACTCGAAAGCGCCCGAGTGGATGCCATGGGCATTCTTCAAGGACTTCCTAGAGGGGTCGCTGGTGAAGGTAGCGGTGCCGAAGCAGCGGGGCGGGAACACTGTCTTCGAAGGAGACGCCCCGGTCTTCCTGACGAGCCCCAGCGAGGTCACGCTCAAGAGGTACAACAAGGAGGTGGTGAACGAGATCGCACAGATGCGCAAGCGCATCAAGTACCTCTGGCTTCCGCAAGAGATCCCCGTAGAGATGCGCCAGGAGGTGAAACGGGTCTGCCCCCACTGCTCTGCCCGGTTGTACTTGGAGGGGAAGGCCTTCCTGGGCGGCCCAGCAGGCAACGCCCCGGCTGGCGGCGCGCCAGCGCCCGGACCTGTCGCCGCCGCCGCCTCCGCTGCCCAGAACGAGGAGCCCGCCGCCAAGAGGGCGAGGCTCGCAGCAGACTGCGTGGCAAAGTCTAGCGCAAGCCAAGACCCTGTTAGACGTCGGCGCACTCGAGCAGGCAGAATTCGACCGCTTGAAAGCGGACCTCCAAGGAGGCATGTGACTGACGCACGCGGCGAACAGAAAACCGTCGTCACGCCGCCGCCGCCGCCGCCGCCGCCACCGCCGCCGCCTCCACCGCCGCCGCCGCCGCCGCCGCCGCCGCCGCCGCCGCCGCCGCCGCCGCCGCCGCCGCCGCCCGCCGCCGCCCGCCGCCGCCGCCGCCGCCGCCGCCGCCGCCCAAGGCCGTCTTCAGTGTAAATCACAGCAACTACAGCCGCCTGAGCCACCGGACCCTTTTTTTTGCTACGCAGAATGGACCCGTAGTTGTTATGTAGTTGTTGGCTTTTCAAATAGAAAAATTTTTCTTATTAAAAAGCAAACAACTACATAACAACTACGGGGCCATTTGGTGTGTAAAAAACAATGCAGAACGCCCCTGGGGGCCGTACTTGCTGTAAATTTCAACTCAGATGCATGTCTGCCGAGACGACGTCGCTGGGGGGGCTCAGATGCGGTGCCCGCAGCAGTTTTTGCTCAAGCAAGCCTCGCCTCGCGCAGGGACTCCACCGCGCGGCGGCCCGCGCGGGGCCATGGTGGCCCGCCGCGTTGCGCGCGGCCGCGCCGCCGCGAAGGCGTCGCACGCTCGGCTGACGCCTTTCCAGCGCGGCATGATTTACATGGGCAGCCTCGCCGGCATGACCATGACGGACATCGCGGCCTCCGTGCAGAAGTGCGACGGCAGCTTCCCGTCCGTCAACGTCATCAAGGACACCATCGAGAAAGCCGAGGCCCACGGCGGGTCTGCGTGGGACGGCGCCTCGAGCGGGCGCCCGGGGCGGCCCCGGGAGACGCTCGGCACCCTCGACAGGGAATCTCCAGGGAGGTGCACAAATGCGCCGGCAGCGCCGTCGTGACCGCCACTTACGTCGCGCCAGGTGGATCAAAGCGGCCCGCAAGATCGGCGTCCGCACAGTGCAGAGGCGCCTTCGGTAAGCTGGATTGCGCTGGTTGCGCCGCCGGCGGAAGACGCTCTTGTCCCAGGAGCACATGGCGGCCAGGTTGGCGAGGGTGGTATTCACGGTGTCACAGACTCCGGCCATGCTTTCGCGGTGGGCGTACACAGACGGAACGTCTTCTACTGGCGCGCACGGCGATGAGACTTGGACAAGGGGCGGGGCAAGCCCTTGGAAACTCACGTGTGGCGGGCAGCAGATGCCACGACGCGCTCTACCAGGATTGCGTGGTCCCTTCCTCATATGCGAAGGCCCAGGGGCGCCTGCTGTGCGCATTCTGGGTGGCTCTTCTCCGGGATGCTTGCGTCTACGTGCTGCCCCAGGGCGAGGTCATTGAAAGCGAGTGGTACACCTGGATCACGAGAACAAGTTCCGCGAGTGGCTTTTTGTTTATTTTTTTTGTTTTTTTTTTTTTTTGTTTTTTTGTTTGGACGCGGCTCACTCCCGAGCCACGCGCGTCTTCCTGGTGCAGGACCACGAGCGCTGTCTGTGGTCGGACGAGTCCCAGGACGCCTTGGAGGACGAGAACATCCACCTCCTGGAGGAGTTCCCGAAGTGCAGCCAGGACCTCAACCCCATCGAGGTGGCCTGGCGCGAAGTGAAGGCACGAATGGACGGCACGATGCCGGCGAAGCCGGAGCCTCGCCCAGTTTTCCTGCGTCGCTTGCACCGCGCCGTTGCGTGGGTGAATGCGAACAGGGCGGAATACTTGTGGTACCTGTGCCACGCGCAGAAGGAGTGGGCGCAGGACGTCTGGGAGGCGAAGCCTCCAGGCGCGCGCACGAAGCACTGAGCTGGAAAAAGCGTCATCATCGGACTCGCTTGCCTCATCATCGTCGCCATCGTCGTCATTGCCACCAGCAGCAGTGGCATCATCATCGACGCGCCAGTTGCCAGCCCAGACTGTTTCGAATTTCAGTTCAGGGGAATGGCACCAACAGACAGGCTCAGGTACTCGCGAAACCCTTGCCCCCGCGCTCTTACTGGCGTCGCTGCCCCAAAGAAAGCGCGCTCGCGCGCTCTCGCATCTGTTAGAATTTTTAATGTTGCGTTCTTTTTTCCAGTAGACACCCGCCGAGGGCGCGCGAAGACCCCCCCCGGGGCCTTCAGCAACTCGGGATTACCGACGCCGCGGCCCGAGCGGCAAGACAGGCGGTGGGGATCCCAGTGGGGGCCTCGGGGCCTCCCAGAGTGCTGAAGGTACTTGGAGGGCGGTTGTCGCGTGCCCTCGGCAGGTGTCACCCCGTGGGGAGTCCAAGTGACTCTGTGCGAGTTAGCCCCTGCGCGGGGCGGAGGGAGTCTGAGTGGCTCCGTGCGAGTGAGCCCCTGCGCAGGGCGAGACCAGTTGGGTCTGGACGCGAGTGGTGTTGGGATATGAGTGGGCCTGGGCGCGTGCTGGCGTGGGCGGGAGTGATCGTGGAAGAGTGAGTATGCATGAGCGTGTGTCTGAACGCAAGCGAGCAGAATACCCAAAGTTGAAATCTAGGAGGAATCCTGAGGCTGTCTGGAAGGCCGAACTGCACATCGGCGTGGCCGCCATACCCCTCACAAGCATTCCGCGCGGCTGTTCGTTTCCAGGCGGATCATTGCAGGCTCTCCCGATCCCATGCTCGGACTTCCAGCTTTCTCCATACGATGCCCCCGCCCCTCCATATTCCTCCATTCTCCTCTCCCCTCTGCTCGCCTCCGCGCCGTATCCCATGTCGGCTTAAGGATTTTCTGGGCCTGCCAGGCCATCGCCGCCGCCCGCCGCCGCCCGCCGCCGCCGCCGCCGCCGTCGTCGCCGCCGCCGCCGCCGCCGCCGCCGCCGCCGCCGCCGCCCAAGGCCGTCTTCAGTGTAAATCACAGCACTTACAGCCGCCTGAGCCATCGGACCTTTTTTTTTGCTACACAGAATGGACCCGTAGTTGTTATGTAGTTGTTGGCTTTTCAATTAGAAAAAAAAATTCTTATTAAACAGCAAACAGCTACATAACAACTACGGGGCCATTTGGTGTGTAAAAACAATGCAGAACGCCCCTGGGGGCCGTACTTGCTGTAAATTTACAACTCAGATGCATGTCTGCCGAGGCGACGTCGCTGGGGGGGCTCAGATGCGGTGCCCGCATCAGTTTTTGCTCAAGCAAGCCTCGCCTCGCGCAGGGACTCCACCGCGCGGCGGCCCGCGCGGGGCCATGGTGGCCCGCCGCGTTGCGCGCGGCCGCGCCGCGGCCGCGCGCGCGCTCTCGCATCTGTTAGAATTTGTAATGTTGCGTTCTTTTTTCCAGTAGACACCCGCCGAGGGCGCGCGAAGACCCCCCTGGGGCCTTCAGCAACTCGGGAATACCGACGCCACGGCCCGAGCGGCAAGACAGGCGGTCGGGATCCCAGTGGAGGCCTCGGGGCCTCCCAGAGTGCTGAAGGTACTTGGAGGGCGGTTGTCGCGTGCCCTCGGCAGGTGTCACCCCGTGGGGAGTCCAAGTGGCTCTGTGCGAGTTAGCCCCTGCGCGGGGCGGAGGGAGTCTGAGTGGCTCCGTGCGAGTGAGCCCCTGCGCAGGGCGAGACCAGTTGGGTCTGGACGCGAGTGGTGTTGGGATATGAGTGGGCCTGGGCGTGTGCTGGCGTGGGCGGGAGTGATCGTGGAAGAGTGAGTATGCATGAGCGTGTGTCTGAAACGCAAGCGAGCAGAATACCCAAAGTTGAAATCTAAGAGGAATCCTGAGGCTGTCTGGAAGGCCGAACTGCACATCGGCGTGGCCGCCATACCCCTCGCAAGCATTCCCAACCCTCGTCAAAAATAACTTCAAAAATGTCTCACGTAGCTGAACTGATTGTGGGAGATATCGGACCGAGTGCCGATGAGTGCGATGTACTTGTATGCGCCGGCCCTCCAATGTCGGTCATCTTTGAATTTTCGAGTCGCTCCCGGTCACACCACATCTGCCCTGGCCCCGACATTGAAGGGGCGTCGTATCGACATTGAAGGGGCGCGCCGACATCGAAGGGACGTGCCCGCCATTTTGAGGTTAATTTTGACGAGGGTTGTTCGTTTCCAGGCGGATCATTGCAGGCTCTCCCGATCCCATGCTCGGACTTCCAGCTTTCTCCATACGATGCCTCCGCCCCTCCATATTCCTCCATTCTCCTCTCCCCTCTGCTCGCCTCCGCGCCGTATCCCATGTCGGCTTAAGGATTTTCTGGGCCTGCCAGGCCATCGCCGCCGCCCGCCGCCGCCGCCCGCCGCCGCCGCCGCCGCCGTCGTCGCCGCCGCCGCCGCCGCCGCCGCCGCCGCCGCCGCCGCCCAAGGCCGTCTTCAGTGTAAATCACAGCAATTACAGCCGCCTGAGCCATCGGACCCTATTTTTTGCTACACAGAATGGACTCGTAGTTGTTATGTAGTTGTTGGCTTTGTGACTCTGTGCGAGTTAGCCCCTGCGCGGGGCGGAGGGAGTCTGAGTGGCTCCGTGCGAGTGAGCCCCTGCGCAGGGCGAGACCAGTTGGGTCTGGGCGCGAGTGGTGTTGGGATATGAGTGGGCCTGGGCGTGTGCTGGCGTGGGCGGGAGTGATCGTGGAAGAGTGAGTATGCATGAGCGTGTGTCTGAACGCAAGCGAGCAGAATACCCAAAGTTGAAATCTAAGAGGAATCCTGAGGCTGTCTGGAAGGCCGAACTGCACATCGGCGTGGCCGCCATACCCCTCACAAGCATTCCGCGCGGCCAACCCTCGTCAAACATAACCTCAAAAATGTCTCACGTAGCTGAACTGATTGTGGGAGATATCGGACCGAGTGCCGATGAGTGCGATGTACTTGTATGCGCCGGCCCTCCAATGTCGGTCATCTTTGAATTTTCGAGTCGCTCCCGGTCACACCACATCTGCCCTGGCCCCGACATTGCAGGGGCGTCGTATCGACATTGAAGGGGCGCGCCGACATCGAAGGGACGTGCCCGCCATTTTGAGGTTAATTTTGACGAGGGTAGTAGTAGTAGTAGTAGTAGTAGTAGTAGTAGTAGTAGTAGTAGTAGTAGTAGTAGTAGTAGTAGTAGTAATAGTAGTAGTAGTAGTAGTAATAGTAGTAGTAGCAGTAAGCAGTAGTAGTAATAGTAGTGGTAGTCGTAGTAATAGTAGTAGTAGTCGTGATAGTAGTAGTAGT
>CAUYUJ010019736.1:2500-45000 GCA_963575745.1 Prorocentrum cordatum
GGCGTCCAGGAGGCCCCCAAGAGGCTCCCAAGAGGCCCCGCGACGACGTGACTGTACGTGATCCAATGTATCCAATGATTGCATAATTGCCACAGATTGCATTGTGTTACATTATTATGGCTCCCCCCCTAACCCCCCCTGGGAGCTGCGCCACAGGAGCGGACCAAAGTGCCCCCCCCTTCCCAGGGCTCAAAAACCAACCAAAACCTACAGAAAACCAATGATTTCGACCTCTTGGGCCTCTTGGGGGGCCATGAGGGCGCCAAGATGGCTCAAGATGGGCTCTGTGCGGGCCGAGACGGTCCAAGATGGCCCCAAGATGGCCCAAAAAACCCCAACGACGGCCCAAGAGGGCCCCAAGAGCGCCCACAACTGCGCCTCCAGAGGCCAAAATCATTGATTTCCTCATGGTTTGGTAATAGTTCAGCGTTCTCGCCTTTGCGGCCCAAGCAGCTTCCCAAATCGCTCCAGAACAACCCAAGAAGCCCCCAAGAGGGCCCCAATACGGCCCAGCAGAACCCCAAGACGGTCCAAAGAGGCTCCAAGACGGCCCAAGAGGCCCTTATGACGGCCCAAGAGGACCCCAAGACGGCCGCAAGGCGGCCGCGAGAGGCTTCCAAGACGGCCTCCGAAAAGGCGAAACGGCGCTAAAGCGCCCCAATACGGCCAAAGACGCCCCCAAGAGGCCCCAAGAGGCCCCCAAGAAGCCCCCAAGAGGCCCCCAAGGGGCCCCAAAAAGCCCCCAAGAGGCCTCCAAGATGTCTTTAAGAAGCCTCCCAAAGGCTCCAAAGGAGCCCCCGCAAGGCCACACAGCGACTGGAGTGCAATGTCATTTTTCCAACCTGGGCGAACTGCGGCGCAGCGCCAGCCAGGTGGAAGTTGGTCACAGCGGCGCCCATGATTAGAGCCGTCGTTGGAAGGAAATATGGGGAGGGAGTATGAAAAGGAGGGAGGGGGAAGAGGCCCCAAAGAAGTCCCCAAGAGGCCCAAGGAAGCTCCCAGGAGGCCTCCAGGAGGCCCCCAAGAGGCTACCAAGAGGCTCCGCGACGACGTGACTGTACGTGTTCCGGACGTGCACCCCGCGAAGCGAGAGGAATCTATTTCGGACAGTGTCTAAAAATCAGAGTGAGGGGGCCGAGCGGTCATTCACTGTCCCTGGGTGCGTGGCTGAAGTGGAATTCCGCGGTGCGGATTCTCGTTGTTGTTTGTTGTTGTTTGTTGTCGTCGTCCCACCCGCAATCCGCCCCGCGACCCACCCGCGACCCAACCCGCGACCCACCCCGCGACCCACCCGCGACCCACCCGCGACCCACCCGCGACCCACCCCGCGACCCACCCCGCGACCCACCCCGCGACCCACCCCGCGACCCACCCCGCGACCCCCCCGCGACCCGCCCGCGGCCCACCCCGCGACCCACCCGCGACCCACCCGCGACCCACCCTGCGACCCACCCGCGAGCCATCCGCGACCTACCCCGCGACCCACCCGCGACCCACCTTCGACCCAAACCACGTTCAAGGTACAACCCACCATTTTCGGCGCCTGCGGCGGGTTTTTTTGCATTCCTTCCAGGTGGAGAGTCCGCGACCCACCCCGTGACCAACTCGCGACCAATCGGCGCCTGCGGCGGGCATCTTTTGCATTCGTTTCAGGTGGAGAGCCCGCGGCCCACCCGCGACCACGTTCAGGGTACAAACCACATTTTTCGGCGCCTGCGGCGGGCATCTTTTGCATTTGCGTTCCCTGTGGAACCCGCGGCCCACCCGCGACCCAAACCTCGTTCAGTGTACAAACCAATTGTTTTTGGCGCCTGCGGCGGGCTGCTTTTGCATTCCTTCCAGGTGGAGGTGGAGAGCCCGCGACCCACCCACGACCTAAACCACGTTCACTGAACAAACCAATGCCGCACAAACGCGGCGGCGGATTTTTGCATGCCGTCTGAGCCCGCAAGGACCTCTTCAAGCCCCGCGCATCCACACCAGCCCGTCCAGCAACTCTGCCCTGGCGAGTTGCCTTGATCAGAGAAGGCGGGGAGCATAAAGTGGAAAAAAGGATTGCGTTGCAGTTATCTTGGGAAAGGAGGGGGAGGCAGGAGGAGTAAACAGGGGACGAGGAGAACGCGGAAGAAGAGAGGATGTAAGGAGAATGTGGAGAAAGAAAAGGAGGAGGAGCAGGAGGACGAGGAGGGGAGGAGGGGGAGGAGGGGGAGGAGGAGGACGAGGAGGGGGAGGAGGGGGAGGATTGTTGATGATGATGGACGACAATGGGAGGACGATGATGGAGGCCGATGAGGGGGAGGACGACAATGGGAGGACCATGATGAAAAGACGAGGGGGGGAGAGGGAGGACGAGGAAGAAGAGGAGGAGGAGGAGGAGGAGGAGGAGGATGACGATGACGATGAGGACGAGGAAAAGGAGGAGGAAGAGGAGGAGGAGGAGGAGGAGGAGGAGGAGGAGGTGGAGGAGAGCGCCATCGACAGGGAAGGTGGGGGCCGCGAGGTCCGCCAGCTCGACGACGCCCGCGTCGCCTGCGCCCGCCCCCTCACTCTTATCCGCAATTGCGGGGTGCTATATATTTTTTGTGCATCGGTTGTGTTGCAAGATTTGCGTGTCTATTAGTGCTTAACTATGAGTGCTTAACTAGGATCTACATCCCCGTCACGAAAGTTAATTCATCTGGGCTGAAATTGACATGTGTGGGCGCCGTGGTGAGAAGTGGTATGGGAGTGGTTCTTCCTTGTGGCTTCATGCGGGGAGAGATTCAGAGTTGCCTGGGAGTGACCGGGGGTGATTTCTCCCTTGTGAATTTACGGGGAAGAGATTTGATCCTGAATTGGTTACATACTACTAATGTTACCAGGGGAACCCCGGAAATCTCTCCCGCCAAGCCAGACCGAAGACTGCCGTCCTAGGAGTCTACGGGGGAAAGGGGGGGCCACTCGGAGACGCCCTTGTCGTCAGTGCTCAAGATAAATAAGTTTTGTAACGGGTAAGTATTTAGTATCTATTTTGAGCGACTGTATCTAATTTAAAAGCACGAAGTGGCGACCATAGTAGAGCTGAGAAGACCAGCTTCAAACAGTCCACGGCATTCAATCGAAGGTGGCGTGGATGCTTGCACGTGAACGTCTGCATGGGCCTGTATGCGTGTGACAATGTGTGCATGTGTATGGGTGCGCGCGGAAGTGTATGGCGTACGTGCGCGCGGGTCTGTGCGTGTGTGTGGGTGTTAGTGTGTGTGTGTGCGCGCGTGTTTGTGTTGTGTTGTGTTGTTGTTGTGTGTTGTGTGTGTGTGTGTGTGTGTGTGTGTGTGTGTGTGTGTGTGTGTGTTTGTGTGTGAGCGTGCGTGCGTGCGTGCGTGCGTGCGTGCGTGCGCGCGTTCGTGCGCGCGCGTGCGCGCGTACGTTTGTGTGTGTGTGTGTGTGGAGGGCCTTGAAGGGCCCCAAGAGGGCGCCTGGGGTAAGTAAACACAAAGTTTCTAGTCATATGCGCTGCTGAGGCCCTCTTGGGCCCCTCTCGGACCCCTTCTTCGGCCCTCTTGGGGTACTCAGGGGGCCCTCCGGGACCCTCCATGATTCTCGAAGGGTCCCTAGACGGTTCCAAGAGGGCCCGAAAAGGGTTCAAGGGGCGAATGAAACCACAGCCTCGAGTCATGTACACCGCTGGTGCCCTCGTGGGCTCCTCTTGGGTTCCTCTTGGAGCCAGTTGGGGCCCCCCGAAACCACGCTGGAGAGCCCCGAAAATGCTTTAAGAGGGCCCCCTGCGAGGGCTCCAAGGGGGTCAACCCCCAGTCGAATTAGAGGCACGCGACCAACTCGCCAACTCGCCATCCTTCCTCCTCGTCCTCGTCCAACTCGCCATCCTTCCTCCTCCTCGTCCTCCCCCTCCTCCCTGTTCCTCCTCCTCATTGCTTCCTCCTCCTCCACCTCCAGTGCCGTCCCGCAGGGCCCCAATAAGGCTCCAAGGAGGGCCCAGGAGGAGTCAAACCGAAGTCACGCGAGTGCCCTTCTTGGGGCCCTATTGAGGCCCTCTCGGGGCCCTCAAATGCCGTTACGGAGAGCCCCAAGAAGGCTCCAAGGGGGGTCCCCAGAGATCCAGGAGTGGCCGTGTGTGTCTATATATATATATATATACACATTTTACATATTCATCTACATCTACATCTACATCTACATCTACATCTACATCTACATATACATCTACATCTACATCTACATCTACATCTACATCTACATATACATATACATATACATCTACATCTACATCTACATATACATATACATATACATATACATATACATATACATATACATACACACATACACATACATATACATACATACATACATACACATACACATACAGACATATATACACACATATATACACACACGCACACACGCACGCACGCACGCACGCACGCACGCACGCACACAGACAGACAGACAGACAGACAGACAGACAGACAGACAGACAGACAGACAGACAACCAGACGGACAGACAGATAGACAGACAGGCGGGCAGACAGACAGACAGACAGACAGACAGACAGACAGACAGACAAACACGCACACACACACACACACACACACGCACACACGCACATCCCTTAGGGATCCTTAGGGAATCCTCCGGAATCCTCGAGGAATCCTGCGGAAGCCCTAGGGGATCGCGAAGGAATCGCAGGGAATCCCTAGGAAACCTTTTTGGGAATCCTTCGGAATCCCTAGGGAATCCTTTGGGAATATTTCGGGCACCCTTAGGGAATCCCGTAGGGAATATTTCGGGTATCCTAGGAAATCCGGTGATAATCCTTAAGGAATCCTTAAGGAATCCTGAGGAATCCTCTCTGGGAGTCCTGAGGAATCCCTAGGGAATGCTAAAACATCTCAGGAAACGTTAGGAGATCTTAGGAAATCCGGAGCAATCCCGAGTGAATCCGATGGAAACCCTTGGCAATTCTTAGGGCCCCATAAGGAATCCATTGGAATCCCTTGGAATTTTTAGGGAATCCTGAGGAGTCCGTGAGGAATCTTTAAGAATCCGCCAGGAATCCTTAGGAATCCCTAGGCAATCCTTTGCAAGCCTGTAGGGAATCCTTAGGAATCCAAAGGGAAATCTTTTGGAATCCCTTTAGGGAATCCGCAGGAATCCCCAGGGAATCCTTCAGCAAGCCTTCAGGAATACATCGGGATCCCGAGTGAATCCCTAAGGAATCCTTAGGAATCCTTAGTAATCCATAGGAATCCTTAGGGAGCCACCCAATCTTTTAACCTCTGACGTTTCAGCGGAGTTTGGAGTGCCTATTTGTGGGCTCGGCCAAGGATTCGGCGCGCGCCAAATCTATCAGTATTTATTTTTCCGAACCAGTTTCTATTTGTTTTGATGAGTTTCTATTTACAACCCAAGGAAATTGCAATGCGTATTGATCTTTAAATGAGAAACGTGTCTATCAGTGTCTATTTTTTCAAAAAAAAAAAATGATTCCATATTTATGTTTGGTAACAGTATCTATTTTGCACGTGTCCATTTTCATTTGGTCACACGAATTGCATATCAAAACAACATAAAAATAGAGTTGCGTTTCGCGCGCTCCGACTCAGATGCGTTGCGGTTTCGCCATAGCAGGCGCGCACCAAAAATAGACACTATCAGTATGAATTTTTTGTCTACTAGGGGGGCGCCGGCTCGGGCGTCCGGCCGGGGCGCTGGCTCGAGCGCTGGCCCGGGCGTCGGAATCGGCCCAGGAGGCTTCCTTCCCGGCGCCGGAAGCAGAAATGGAACATTTTCAAAAGAAAAATGTGTATTAAAATTGCCTTTTTTCGGCGCCGCCTCGGAACTCCATTTTCCGGCGCCGGCCGGAACCGGCTCCAGACCCGGCGGCCCGAGCGCCGGCCCGGGCGCCGGCTCGGGCGTGCAGCCCAGGCGCCGGCGGAAATGATGCCAGCGCTGCAGCGAGAGCACGATTCGGAACGAGCGGGGCCCGAAAATGAGGCTGGCGCCTCAGCGAGAGCAGCTTTTCTAGAAAAAATGCACGCGAAAACCTAACTCTGGTGCTGGTGCTGGTGCTGGTGCTGGTGCTGGTGCTGGTGCTGGTGCTGGTGCTGGTGCTGGTGCTGGTGCTGGTGCTGGTGCTGGTGCGGCGCGGTGGTGGCGGGCGGATGGGCGCGCGAGAAAGAGGCCCGCGCTGGGGCGAGAACGCCATCTTGAACGACGGAGGCCAAACACCGATCCGAAAATGAGGCCCACGCTGCAGCGGGAACACGATTCGGAACGATTCGGGAGCAGAAATGAGGCCGGCGCCTCAGCGAGAGCAGCATTTTGAGAGAAAAAAAACCGCAAACGAAAACCCGTTTCCCGGGAATCCTGTGTGTAAAAACACAGTACGAGGGGAAGTGGGAGAGTATTTTCATATTGTGTAATTGTGGAGGGGAGGGGAGGCAAGCTAGGCGCGCTCGCGTCATATCTGACATCCTACCCCTCCCTCCCATCCCTTACCATGGCGCAGATCCCCTCTCTACTCGCACAGTCGGATGTCGAGCAGGGCAATGATCCCGAAAAGGTACGCGATGCATTGTAGAGTGCGGCGTGGCATGGCGCAGAAGAGCACCGCGAAGCGTAGTATCAACCTAACATTGCATTGCATGCCATGGCATGGCACGGGAAATGACGCCAGCGCTGCAGCGGGAGCACGAGTCGAAACGAGCGGAAGCCACATTTTGAATGCCCGGAGCCAACTGTAGACACTTTCGTGATCTTCGCGTTCCCAGAACACCATCCCCAAGCTAATTTTGAATGCCCGGAGCCAACTGTAGGCCACTTCGTGTTCTTCGTGTTCCAGAACACAACTCCTGCACAATATTTTGATTGCCCGGAGCCAACTGTGGGCCACTTCGTGTTCTTCGTGCTCCCAGAACACCAGTCCTGTGCCATATTTTGAATGCCCGAGCTGAGGCAGGCTGAGGCCGAGGTAGGCTGAGGCCGAGGCAGGCTGAGGCTGAGGCTGAGGCACGCCGAGGCAGGCTGAGGCTGAGGCTGAGGCAGGCTGAGGCTGAGGCTGACGCAGGCTGAGGCTGAGGCTGACGCAGGCTGAGGCTTCCCGGGCGCCAGAAGCAGAAATTGAGCATTTTCAAAAGAAAAATGTGTATTGGAATGGCCTTTTTTCTGCGCCGCCTCGGAACTCGATTTTCCGGCGCCGGCCGGAACCGGCTCCGGACCCGGCCCGGGCGCCGGCCCGGGCGCTGGCTCGGGCGTCTGGCCCGGACGCTGGTTCGGGCGCCAGCCCGGGCGTCGGAGTCGGCCCGGGCCCTGGAAGACGTGTCTATTTTGCGTTAGACGCGTATAGACTCGCGGCGCTCTCGTTCGAACTCGGTGTGCGAGTGTCTAAAACAACCAGTTATAGACATGAATAGACGCGCGGCGCTCTCGCTTGCACGGCGTGCTCGAGTGTCTAAACGTGTATATGTTTCAAGCAGTGTCTAGAATTTTATGCCGTGTCTATTATGCCGTGTCTAAAGATGTCTAAACGTGTCTAAACATGTCTATGTTCGCATGTATATTTCGCGTCAAAACGTATGGCCAGGTCTTTTCGCCCAACTGACTGGTGAGTGACGTCCCAGCATAGAGATCCAGCAAAAAAAGGCGTAAGCGGAACGAACATGCGAGTCATGAGCCAATTTCGGGCGCTCAGAAAAAAAAGGCTGACAATTACGACATGTGAGTGAGGTGCCAACTGTGGCCATCGGAAAAACGGCGGGAGAAAACTCACGGCTGAGATGGTGCCGACTGTTTGGGAGGCAAGGGCTCCCTCGAGGGTGCGAAGCTAGTCGCGCTTCGCGCTCCCTGGGTGGCGGCGCAAAAGCGCGAAGTTATTCGCGCTTCGCGGTCTGAGCGTACGACGGCTCGCAAAGCGAAGGTGGACGCCCTTCGCATCCTTGGAGCGAGGACAGCAGGAGATTGCAGTCGCGCTTCGCGTAGAACCCGTGGAGTTTCGATAAAGTTAGGGTACGGTTTTCAGAGGCGCGCAAAGCGGAGCCCAAGGTATTCGGATTGGGTTCTCACGCTGGGCCCCTGAGGTTTGGACGTCGTTGTCCTCGAGGTGGGGCCAGTCAGTTAAGACAGGGTTTTCGTAGGGAGGCCAGTGAATTAGGATGAAGTTTTCGCTCGCAGCCCAACGGATTCGGAAACGAATTTCGCGCGTAAGCCTGGTGTTGGGAATTTGGCGCGTAAGCCTGGTGTTCGGACAAGCTTTCCGTAAGGAAACCAGTGAGTTAGGAGAAGGTTTTCGTAGGGAGGCCAGTGAGTTAGGGTAAGGTTTTCGCTCGCAGGCCAATGGATTCGGAGAAGAATTTGGCACGTAAACCTGGTGTTAAGATAAAGCTTTCGTAGGGAAGCCGCTGAGTTATGATAAGTTTTTCGCCCGCAGCCCAATGGGTTCGGAGAAGCATTTCGCGCGCAAGCCGGGTGTTAGGATAAGGTTTTCGTGGGGAGGCCAGTGAGTTCGGATAAGGTTTTCGTAGGGAGGCCGCTGAGGTTACCTCAGTGAGGTAGGATAAGATTTCCCTCGCAGCCCAGTGGATTCGAAAAAGCATTTCGCGCGCAAGCCTGGTGTTAGGATGCGTTTGTTAGTTAGGATAAGGTTTTCCGTATGGAGGCCGTTGAATTAGGATAAGGTTTTCGATCGCAGCCCAATGGATTCGGGGAAGCATTTTGCGCGCAAGCCTGGTGGACAGTGGGACAGTGGTGGGGGCGGTAGTGGTGGGGATTGGTGAAGGCGGTGGTGAGGACAGTGTGGGACAATAGTACAGTGGGGAAAGTGGTGGGGGCAGTGGGGACGGTGGGACAGTAATGGGGACAGTGGGGACGGTGGGACAGCACGGTTGGACAGCGGCGGGGACAGTGGGACAGTGGTGGGAACAGTGGGGACAGTGGGACAGTGGTGGGGACCGTGGGGAAAGTGGGGAGAGCGGGACAACGGCGGGGAGAGTGGGGACAGTGAGACACTGGTGGGGGCACTGGTGGGGACAGCGGGGACAATGGTGGGAACAGTTGGGGCAGTGGGACAGTGGTGGGGACTGTGGTGGTGGGGACAGTGGTGTGGGGATAGTGGGAACGTTGTGGAAACAGTGGGACAGTGGGGGGTACAGTGGTGGTGGAGACAGTGGTGAGGGCGGTGGCGAGGACGGCGGTGGGATAATGGGACAGAGATGCAGTAGGGGCAGTGGTGGGGACACTGGGGGCAGTGGTGGGAACAGTGGGGCAGCTCAGTGAGACAGCGGCGGGGACAGTGGGACAGCGGGGACAGTGGGACAGTGGTTGGGGCCGTGGAGAAGTGGGGAGAGTGGAACCGTGGTCGGAACAGTGGCGGGGACAGTGGGGTCAGTGCGACGGTGGAGGGGGCATTGGTGGGGACAGTGGGGACGGTGGTGGGAACAGCGGGGACAGTGGTGGTGAGGACAGTGGTGTTGGGGACAGCAGTGGGGGATGTGGTGCGGACGGTGGTAGGGACCCAGAGTTGTTTGCCGGCGGTGAGCGTGGGGGGGGGGAGGGGTTCGAACCGGTAGTGACCCCCTTGGTTTTCGAGGGGGGGGGAGGTCCGAAACGGTAGTGACCCCCCCCGGTGTTCGAGGGGGGGGGGGGTACGGACGACCACAACCACATACCAGACACGGGGGGGGGAGCACGGTCGACCCCGCCCTCTCGTCGTCCTCCTCCTCCTCCTCCTCCTCCTCCTCCTCCTCCTCCTCCTCCTCCTCCTCCTCCTCCTCCTCACCCCTCGCCCTCCTCATCATTCCGTTGCCTTCTTCCTCCCTTTCCTTGGGGGGTATAACATTTGAAATTAGGGGATCCGTGGTTTCCTGACCGTCGGGAGGTCCTGGCAGGGCCCAGGGATTTCTGAACATTTTCAAACTTGTAAGAATTTTAAAAGTTCTAGGGCGCCAGCAACTTTTAAAAGTTTTAATTCTCATACAAAGTTTTGAAATTTTGGGGATCCCTGATTTCCTGACCGTTGAAGGGGTCATGGAGATGTGGGAACCCAGGGCCCAGGGATTTTCAAAAGTTTAAAACTTTTAGGGCGCCTGAAACTTTTAAAACTTTTGAGAAGTTTTACAAGTTTTGAAACTTTGGGGGGGCCTGGTTTCCTGAACGTCGGGAGGTCTTGGAGATCTGGGAATCCAGGGCCCAGGGATTTTCAAAAGTTCTACAATTTTTAAAAGTTTCTAAATTTTTAGGGCGCCTAAAATTCTTAAACCCTTTAAAACTTTGAACCCCTTACGGGAAGGCATCTTAGAGCGACCGGTCCCTTTAAAACGGGAAAGGATTTTAGGCGGACCGGCCCCCCTAAAACCGGATGGGATTTTAGGGGGACCGGTCCCCCCAAAACGGGAGGGGATTTTAGGGGGACCGGCCCCCCTAAAACAGGATGGGATTTTAGGGGGACCGGTCCCCCTAAAAACGGCGCCCATTTTAGGGGGACCGCCCCCCTGGGCTGAGGGCTCGAAATGTTCGTTCGGGTCCCCCGTCTAGGCCTACTCTTGGAGCCGTCTCGGGGGCCTCTTAGACCGCCTTGGAGGCCTTTTGGGCCGTCTTGGAGCGATCTTGGGGATGCCTCTTGGAGCGATCTTGGGGATGCCTCTTGGCGACGACGACAGAGGGGGGCCTCTTGGGCGCCTCTTGGAGCTTGCTGGGGCTTCTTGGGGGCCTCTTGAAGGCTTCCTGGAGCCTCTCAGGGCCTCCTGGGAGCCTCTCGGGGCTGAGGGTTCGAAATGTCCGTTCGGGCCCCCCGTTCAGGCACACTCTTGGAGCCGTCACAGAGGCCTCCTAGGCCGTCTTGGAGGCGTCTTGGGCCGCCCTGGGGCCTCCTTGGTCGTTTTGGGACCATCTTGGAAGCCTCTTGGGCCGTCTTGGAACGATCTTGGTGGTGCCTCTTGGGGCGTTTTGCAGGCCTCCTGCGGGAGGCATTTTAGGGGGAGGGCGGTCCCTATAAGACGGGAAGGTGTTTTAAAGCGACCGGTCCCCCTAAAACCAGATGGGATTTTAGGGGAACTGGTCCCCCTAAAACCGGATGGGTTTTTTTTGGGGGGACCGGTCCCCCTAAAACGGGAGTGGATTTTAGGGGGACCGGTCCCCCTAAAACAGGATGGGATTTTAGGGTGACCGGTTCCCCTAAAAACGGCGCCCATTTTAGGGGAACCGCCCCCCTGGGCTGAGGGCTGGAAATGTCCGCTCGGGTCCCCCGTCTAGGCACACTCTTGGAGCCGTCGCGGGGGCCTCTTAGGCCGCCTTGGATGCCTCTCGGGCCGTCATGGAGCGATCTTGGGGATGTCTCTTGGGGCGTACGACGACGACGATGGCGGCGGCGGCGACGACGTCGGAGGGGGGGGCCTCTTCGGAGCCTCTTGGGGCTGACTGGGGGCCTCTTGGGAGCTTCTTGGGACCTCTTGGTGGCTTCCTGGAGCCTCTTGGGGCCTCCTGTGAGCTTCTTGACGGCCCAAGAGCGTCCCAAGACGGCCCAAGAGGCCCCCCAATACGGCTCCAAGAGAGGGCCCAGACGGTGAACCCGAACGGACATTTCGAGTCTTCGGCCCCGAGAGCCCCCCAGGAGGCCTTGAGAACCCCCCAGGAGCCCAAGAGCTCCCTTGAAATGCACCATGAGGCTCCCAAGAGACCCTCAGGAAGCCTAAATGGCGCCATCATCTGGCTCAGACAAGTCTGCGAGAGCGCCCACCGCCGCTGTCGTGCGAAACGCATCTCCGTAACATTTCCCAGCCTGAGCCATGGCCGTCTTCGAGCACGGTTTCGCCCCTGGTGCTTGGGCGCCCGGCGAGCCCGTCAGCTTGGAGCTCGTTCAGTGGCGCTTCCTCAGCGCCCGCCTGTGCCGCGCCCTGCGCGCCGGCGGCGGGCGCGCCCTCGTCTCCGACGACATGGGCGGCTACGACGTGTGCAACAAGCTGCACAACGTATCGCGCCGCAGGGTGCGACGTGAGCCTTCGCGCCCAATGACGCGCGTCTCCCGTGCATGTTTGCCCGACCCGTGGAGGCGATGAGGGTGGCGGCATGGGCTACGGGCGCGGACCGCGGGCGCCGCCAGGTCATGGTCGACTGTCGCGCTGACGAGCCAGGCTTCCGCACCCGGTTCCGCGTCTCCTACGCGACCACCGTGGCCACGATGACTGAGCAGTTCAGGGGCCTGTTCCTGGTGGCGCGCCGCATGCCCATGGACTTCTGGGTGAACGGCCGGCGCATCCACGGTCGCGCGACGGCGAGGCGCGCCTTCGACCTGGATTGCGCGGCGGCGCATTTGCGGCGAGGGGCGCTGCGAGGGGGGGGGGGGGGGGCAGGGCGGCGAGTGAGGCGCGCAGCGGCAGCAGCGCCATGGGGGCGCGGGGGCGACTCCAGGGGGCTGGTAGTGGGCGCGCGGTGGCGGGTCCGCGGCGAGACGCGCATAGACGTTTTCATTGTGAACGTATCGATGGGCGCTCAGCCCCGAGATCGCGGGTAAAGCTTCAGGAGGCCGTGCCATCGGGCTTCAACTCTTCCTTTTCCTCATCCTCATCCTCCTCGTCATCGCTCCTCCGCCCCGCCCCCACTCCCTGGGGCCTCCCTGGACTTGGCAAGTACCGCAGGCCTTGGCCTCGAGGGCGCTCGAGACTTCCTGGGCCCCCCCTGCGGCGGCTAAAACGCGCGAAGGCATTTTTTTGATAAAAAGTGTGTCGGTGCGTGGCCCGTCAGTTTCAGTTTCAGTTGCGCCGGTCAGCATGAAGGTAGACATTGCCCGCGCAAGCGTGGGGGGAGGAGAGGTAGGCCAACTGCCCCGCGTTGTGCTTCCATTCGCGCGGGAATGTTGCGGAACGGACCCTCTCTGGCGAGTTGTCGATTCATATGTCGGTTGTTTTGAGCCGCGTTCAGGCCCCTCGGGCTCCCTGTGAACTGTCGCATTCTTTGGGGGTGAGCGTGGTCGCCGAAATCGTGTCGCGCAGTCCTGCAGGAGTATTTCCCGATATGTTTCTTGAGTTTACGGGGCGCTTGCGTGTGATCTCTTGAATGCCACTTAATGTGTCTGCCCCCCTGACCTAGTATTCCGTGGAGGCCGCCTAGGCGCCTGGGCGCCTCTCGGCGGACCGAGGGCGATCCTGGTGCCGGCCGGCTATGCATGCCCAGAGAGGCCGAGGCGGGGATGAAGACCAGATGCCAGCAGAGGGCCCCGCCCCCACGCGCCCGCCCCCGCGGAGAGGAAAAGTGTTCGTCGAGGGGCGTGCTCTGCCAGGCCGGCCCCGCAAGGCCGGATCAGGCCCTACCGCCGTCTCGCCGCCTTTGCAGGCGCAAGCGTCCGCGCCGCATTAGCTTTCAAGGCAGGCCCAGCGTCCGCGGCCCCCGCCGGGTCGACGGCCGTGAGCGAGGAGCGTTGCCAGTTGATGCAGTCGACGGGGGAGTTTGCGGAGCGCTCGTGGCAGAGCAAGGGGCGCTTTATCGCCGGGGACCGCGCCTAGCTGCTCGAGTCGGCGTGATACCAGGGCGTGCGCTCGGCGCACCCGCCTTTCCCGATCTTCACGCGCCAGCTCGGCCTGATGCCCGTTTTGCCCAACGGCGCCAAAGCCCGACCCGCTCTGCCTCGCAATGGTGAACAGCAACCACAGTCAGTCGCGCAAGAGCCGGCTGACGGGCACGGCTGAGGCCGCAGTCGGGCACGTCGACAGCCACGTGGTGAAGCGAGCGCAGGTTATCTTCGAAGCCGAGGAGCAGGCCCTCAAGGACATCGCGGCGTCCAAGAGGCGGAAGACGGGCAAGGGCGGTGCATCGGCGTCGGCCGCCTCCTTGACCGCCGCGGAGGAGACGCCGGCGCCGGGCGCGGCGGAGGAGGCGCTGCCCGTTGGCGAGGTCGACGACAGCAAGATGGTTATCTTCCCTTGGACGTGGTCGCACGCCTTCCTCGGAGGACCATCGAACGGGTGCGCGAGCGCTGCGCCGGCGACTATTCCATCATTCGGCAGACGAAGGTCGTCATGAAGCTTCCCGCCATGAGCGCCGATTGGCTCGCTGGGCCCCCGCTGGCAGATCTGGACGTGGCAGAGAAGGCGATGGCCACGCAGTCTGGCTTGCGCGGGGGGATCTGGTTCGGGCCTCGTCTACGACGAGGTCTACCAGCTCTTGCAGGACCTCTTCGATCCTCGACAAACCGAACGAGAAGAGAGCCGTCGAGGGGCCCCGGGCTGGTCAGACTCTTCTGGCGGGCTGGTTCAACAGGCTCGTCCAGTGCGGCGATTCAGACCATGAGACCAAATCCAACGGGGCGCACGGCGGGTTGGATGCTCCGACAGTTTCGATGACGATCCTCGGAAATTCCCACCCCACCCCGTGCATTGAAATGTTGCGGGGCGAACGGGGTGACCACGGTTGCCAAGCGAAGGCTCGGGTCATCTCGATGGGGGGCCATGCGCATCCAATTGGGCCGACGTGCCGCAGGAGATTCACGCCGCCATCGGGTTGTCGAAGGCATTCGGCATCGCCCGCGCCTTCAATGAACTCTTCGAACTGACGGGCGACGGCGACGAGGAGGTGGAGGCGAACGGCGAAGATCACCCGCATCCGCAGCACGTGCCGAATAGCGGGGGCGCCATCCACGAGCTCCCAGACGGCGTGGAAGTGCACGTGCGCATGGAGCTTCGGGGGGGGGGGAAGTACGCGCCCCAGTGGCTGCTGCCGCAGCGCGACGCGGCAATCCCGCAGGTCGCAGATATCGCAGCGCGGGCGCCGATGCTCGTTGAGCACTGCTCTCAGGTCGGGCCGCGCGGCGTGCTGGAGATGACGCCCGGGGCCAAAGGGCGCTTCCAGTCGCACAGCACTTACTGCAACATTCAGGTCAAGATGGCGCGGGGCGCCAACGACCCGGACAAGGGCGCGGAGTTCGGCATCGGCCTTGGGAAGCTGGGGATGTTGTCAGGGCGCCTGTTCCTCAGCGATCTCATGTGGGGCAAGCGCGGGGCGCTCTACAAGAGGATCCCATGGGTCCTCGAGGAGTCGCACGTGGAGCGCGCCTTCGAGCTCGCCACCATCCTCGACGGGATAAGGGTGGCGTTCGGGCAGACAGTTCGTTGTTGGACCCCGTCGGCGCGGCGGAGCTCGAGGCCGCCATCTGCAGGCCCGGCGAGGACAGCGACCTGGAGGGGGTGGCGAAGGTGGAGAACGTGAAGGGCACGGAGATCGCGCGCGCCATCCTGTGGAAGGCAGTCAGGGGCAGGCGCGCAGAGGACTCGGGTGAACTGGAGATACCGGCGAACAAGACTTGGGCGCTGTTCCCGGCCAGGGTGATGAAGGATCGTAGGATTGGCAAGATCTCCGTGCACGTGTTCCGCGAGGTGGCCCGGGCGCGCCCCGGCGTGCTCGGGCGCTTCGACGATGAGTCCGACGCGCTCATCGTCAAGGATCCAGACTCAGGAGAGGAGACCACGGCGCGGGGAAAGCCCTGGCGGACTTCGTCAATTGCAAACTCGACGATTTCATCAACGCGGTCAAGAAGAACGAGAAGGAGAGCCGTGGCACGGCGAAGGGTGCATCGAGGGGCGGGAAGAGGAAGCGCGGCGCTGGCGGCGACTGAAGCGGCCGCAGCGGCGCTGACGGCGACTGATGCGCCCGCGGGCGCCGCGGCTGGCAGGGGGTCCGACTCAGGGGGGCGTTGTAGTCGGCGGGGCAGTCGGCGCGCGCTGACTATTGCAATCGATATCAGGAGCTGCGAGCGTTTGCAGGAGCGACGCGCTCGCCTGCCTGCGGGCGCCCAGTCGAGGTCATATTTTCAGCAATAAAGACATCGCTCGCCCTCGCCACCTCCGCCCCCGCCTCGTCGCAGGTGTCTCCTGGGAGCTCGCGGCTTGCATCTCGGTGTTTCCCTGGGATATCTCGATTAGTCTTGGATCCCCCAGGGCCCCCGTGGGTCGTTTCGGGCTGTGTCAGGGGCCATCTGAGCGCTTGAAATGCGTAAACCGACGTTTGTCCGAACACGCGGGATGCGGTGTCGGGGGGGGCATCGCGAAGCTTGCTGAGCCGTATCGGAAACATCGGGCTCCATCGCCATCCCAATGGACCGATGTACCGCCGCCATGTCCGTCTGGGGGTCGTCTCGGGCCGTGTCCGAACCCTCGGGGGCTGTTCTGAGCTGTCTCGGGAGCTGTCCGGGGCCGTTGGAGACGCCCCGTGATCCGTCAAAGCCGTCTTCAGGGTGGCGGGCGGCTGGCCGGTGCCGCCGCGGCGCTCATCGGACTGCCCCCGATGCGATTTTCGCCCCCCCAAAGATCTGGCCGGGCCCCCGGGCCACGCATTAGTGGTAGAGGTCGTGGCCCCCGAGCCCCCCCCCGGCCCGGTCTCCCATTGTTTGTTCTTATTATTTTTCTCTCTCTCTCTCTCTCTCTCTCTATCTCTCTCTCTCTCTCTTTCTCTCTCTTTCTCTTTCTTTCTCTCTCTTTATCTCTCTCTCTCTCTCTCTCTCTCTCTCTCTCTCTCTCTCTCTCTCTCTCTCTCTCTCTCTCTCTCTCTCTCTCTCTCTCTCTCTCTCTCTCTCTCTCTCTCTCTCTCTCTCTCTCTCTCTCTCTCTCTCTCTCTCTCTCTCTCTCTCTCTCTAGTCTCGGCTCGAGAGTATCCACTCAGAGCGAGCCCCAGGAGGCAGCCTTCGCGCGGCGAGACTGTCATGCTGATGCCTCCTACCCCATCCCAAGTCTTCGCAGGTACTGCCGCCATGGAGCCACCAGCCCAGCGCCGCAATGCCCGCACATGCAGTTCGTTTCACCCTCAGCTACTGCCTGGCCCGCTTCGAGAATACCACTGCCAATTCATCGAGCATAGGCACCAGAACCTTGTCATCTACGTGCCCGTCCTGCACGCGCGCGACCTTCCTGAACCACCTGGCCACGCCCCACGCGTGCTTCGAGCGAATCTTCGCGAAGATCTCCGCATTCTAGAGCACGACGTGTACCACCTGCGCGCTGAGCTGCGCGCGCACCGAGCTGACCACCACGCTCACCCACACGGCACTTACGCCGACACCGACGACTTCGTCCAGCACTTGCCCGCCCCGCTACGGCCAGGTAATCGGGGGGGGGTCGGGCTCCCGACTGCTGAGGGAGACGGTGCTGAGAGCGGTCGGGCTGTTCCCACGCCTGCCGTCGTCGCGCCGTGCGCGACAAGCAGCCGGACCCCGACCCCCCCCCGGGAGCGCTTCCGCGGCCTCGCCAGCACCGCCCTCACCTTCACCGGCATTACCCCGCTGAACTTCGGGTGCGTCCTCGGCCCCACTTTCGGCATCGTTCTCGGCATCGTCGACGCGGTCCTGCGCACCATCGGCACGGGCACCAGGAGCGTCGCCAACAACATCGTCGACTCCACCAGCACGGCGGGTCCAGCCCACCTTAAAAGGGCCGTCAAGGTCGGCGGCATGATCTTCGGCGCCATCGGCACCGCCTGCGGCTCCAAGGGCACGGCGGGTCTGGCCCGCCCCAAACGGGCCACCATTTGCGCCGCCGTCATGCTTGTCGTCGCATCGACCTCAGCATCGACACCAGCACTGCCGACCGCATTGACGCCAGCCCCGACGAGCCCACCGTCATCACCTGCCCTGCCCCCTCGCCCGTGCCCGCCAGCGAGGGTGCAGGCTTCAGGCGCACCTTCGGCTGCTGGGGCCGCCATGCCACGATATGTCATGTCCTCGGCACCTGCATTGATGAGCCTTTCAACATCCCCTGTCCTGACGCCTCGCCCAGGGCCGCTGGCGAGGGTGCAGTCTTCAGGCGCACCTGACGCCAGTGGGGCCGCCCTGCCATGCCATGGCCCGTCCGCCTTGTCGACGCCAGCGTCCGTGCTAATGCCCGCATCGACGTCAATATCGACGCCAGCATCGTCCTCGGCAGCACCCACGCCCACGTCCATGACGGACCACACCCCAGCACCGCAGTCAGCACCGAAGCCAGCTCTAACGACGGCACTGCAGGCAGCCTCGACGCCAGCGGGGGGCACAGATTCGACACCATCCCCGCCCCCTCCCTCGCCCCGCCCCGCTGGAGGAGGAGGAGAGACGACGACGACGACCACGACGACCATGACGACGCTGCACCGACGCCGGCTCCGATGTCAGCATCGACGCTCGCATCGACGGCAGCAACGACCACAGCTTCGCCGACTCCGACGGCAGCATCAACGGCAGCGATGACGGCTCCGACGGCAGCTCCGTTAGCATCGTTCGCATCGCCAGCGCCGACGGCAGCATCGCTAGCATCGCCGGCTCCGACGTCAGCATCGTTAGCATCGCCGGCTCCGACAGCAGCATCGACGGCAGCGACGACGGCTCCGCCTACAGTTTCACCGACTCCGACGGCAGCATCGATAGCTTCGCCGGCTCCGACGTCAGCATCGACGGCAACGACGCCAGCACTGCCAGCGGCGGCTCCGATGTCCACAGCGACCATGCCCACAACATCATTGTCGGCGGACCCGCGTAAACAGAGGGAGCCACGTCTGCACGCCTACAGCGGCCATGCTTACATCCACACCCCACTGCGATACGCCCTATCGGCGGCCTCACCCGCAAGCGCCCACACAGGATCCTGTCATCGGCATTCGGCCGCAAGTGACGCCAGCACCAGTAACAGCCACTCCTGTGCTCCCTGTGCGGCCACTCGCTCGGCGGCGCCTTCAGGCCCGCCGAAGCATGGTGACCTACAGACGCCAGTGTCGCAGTCAGCATCGACACCAGACCCGACATCCACCTCGACGTCAGCAGCGAGGCCAGCACCGACGACAGCTCTGACACTAGCAACGCCGACGTCAGCTCCCTCGCCTGCGCCTATGCCGGTACCCACGCCAGAGTTGCAGCCAGCATTGACGCCAGCTTCGACGGCTGCATCGACGCTAGCATCGACGGCAGCACCTACCACAGCGTCGACGCGAGCACGGCCAGCGGCAGCACCCACGCCTACGCCTACGCGGGCGCCAACGTCAGCGTCGCAGTCAGCACTGACGTCAGTTGAGGCGCGAGCACCGACGCCAGCACTGACAGCAGCTCCGACACCAGCATCGGCAGCGTCAGCATCCACGCCTGCCCCCTGGACGGCAACGTCAGCGTCGAAGGCAGCACCGACGTCCCTGTCGACGCCAGCCCCGACGCCAGCACTGACGACAGCTCTGACACCAGTGACAGCGCCGGCCCCGAGTGCAGCCGAGGCGTCAGCACCAATGACAGCAGCTCCGACGCCCGCATCGGCAGTGTCAGCATCCACGCCTGCCCCCTGGACGGAAACGTCAGAGCCGAAGGCAGCACCGACGACCGCATCGACGCCTGCCTCGACGAGCCCTCGGCCATTCACTGTCCTGACGCCTCGCCCAGGGCCGCTGGCGCGGGTGCCGTCTTCAGGCGCACCCTACGCTAGCGGGACCGCCATGTCATGTTATGACACGTCTGCCTCGTCGATTTCATCGTCTGCGGCACAGTCTGCATCGACGACAACATCGACGACAGCATCGGTACAGTCTGCTCAAGGCTGGCTCAAGGCCTGGTGGGGCGGGCAGGCCACTCAGTCCGAGTGGGGCTGTACCCGCTTAAATTCCCGATCGCACCTGTACCCCCTTAAATTCCCGATCCCTCCACAGTCATCGACGACAGCACGGACGGCAGCTGTGACGGCCGCATCGGCAGTGCCAGTTTTCGGGCGGCCGCCCACGGCGGCAGCCATGTCAGACTCGCCGGCGGCATCATCGTCTACGTTAACATGCGTACCACTGAACGTATCAGAGCAAATAGGTGGGACAAAATGCGTTGTACTTTTCAAGAGCGTGTCAGGGCAGTGCTGTGCACAGTACCCCATGGGCACCCACTGCGACACCCCGTGGGGCAACAACTACAGACCAGCGAAAACAGCCTCACAAGTAACACCTACGCCCACGACTACGGCGCCACCAACACCAGACCCGCACGCAGCTCCGACACCAGCGACAGCGCCGGCCCCGAGTGCAGCCGAGACGTCAGCACCAATGACAGCAGCTCCGACGCCAGCATCGGCAGTGTCAGCATCCACGCCTGCCCCCTGGACGGCGACGTCAGAGCCGAAGGCAGCACCGACGTCCCTGTCGACGCCCGCGCCGACGCCAGCACTGACGACAGCTCTGACACCAGCACCTCCAGCGCCAGCGGCCGCCCCCATCACGCCGGCACCAAAGCCAGAGTCACAGGCAGCAGCGACGTCAGACCCGACACCCACCCCGACGTCAACAGTGAGGCCAGCACCGACGACAGCTCCGACGCCAGCACCGCCAGCGTCACCACCCACGCCCGCGCCTACGCCGGTACCCACGCCAGAGTTGCAGCCAGCATCTACGCCAACTCCGCCGTCTGCATCGACGCTCGCATCCATGGCAGCATCGTCCATAGCTTCGACACCAGCACTGCCAGCGGCAGCACCCACGCCCACGCCTACGCGGGCACCAACGTTGACACCAGCACCAACGCCGGCACCGAGCGCAGCCGAGACGTCATCGCCGACGACAACTCTCACGCCAACCCTGCCAGATTCAGCACGCCCTGAGTCGTCCGCGGCGGCACCAAAGGTGGCACCCACGTCGGCCTACACGGCAGCGTTCGTGGAGCGTGTGTGGTTGGAGGTCATCGAGTGGTACAACGTGGTGTCACCGTCCACGTGGGCCACCCTGTGCGCCACGTACGTCATGTACTCCTTCTTCATCGGCTTCCGCGACGAGTGGCGGCGACGGAGCGCAGCTACAGCGCGGCGGCGACGCCGACAGCGCGGGGGCGACGTCGACCGCAGACGCCCTCTAGGCCACCAGACGGCCGCCCAGGGCCGCCCTGGCATCAGCCCCCACACTGCCTCGAGCCTCGAGCCGACCTCCCTGCCAAAACCTGGTAGCACGCCAGCGGGGGCGGCTTCAGCCCCCCCGCATGGCACCACGCCTGCCATTCCTGTCATCGGCCCCCACACTGCCTCAAGCCTCGAGTCGACCCCCCCGCCAAAACCTGGTAGCACGCCAGCGGGGGCGGCTTCAGCCCCCCCGCATGGCACCACGCCTGCCATTCCTGTCATCGGTCCCCACGCTGCCTCGAGCCCTGGGGTGACCTCCCCGCCACAACCTGGTAGCACGGCAGCGGGGCCAGCCTCGGCCGTCTCGCATGCTCACACGCCTGCCCTGGGTCCTGGCTCCCTCGCAACCTCGCGTGTTAGCACCAGCACTGCCAGCGCTAGCACTGTGACTGTACGGGGGCACTTCGAGCGCTTCCTCGGACCGCAACCAGCCACCATCGGTCACCTCCGAGCCGTAAACTGCCGTTTGGCCGCTTGGATCCCACCACGGCTCCACGCGGGCACAGCGGTCATCGTCCAGGGTCAAGTCCACAACCCCATCAACGGCCTCCGAGGTATCGTACGGGGGCAGTCCAGCGAGCACCCCGGCCACTGGACCGTCACGCTGTCGTCTGGGGACACCGCCCACCTGAGCTGCTCCAGTCTGACCGTCCCTGCACCTGCGCTCCGCGCCGAGATGCCGTCCCCCAGTACGGGCGCACAGACCAAGGCCCAAACTCAGGGACCCCAGCCCGGCCCAGCAGTGGACCCACGCCACCGTACCTCAGCAGCACAGCGCCCTGACGTCACGGCAGCAGTACCCTGCAGGCCACCTGCGCTGACCGTCCCACCAGGCAGCCGCGCCCAGACTGAACGCACAGCTGACTGTGAAGTCGGACTCCGAGACTCACGCGACGACGGCGCCGACGACCACTACCTCCACCACGACCTCGGGGTGCAAGCGCCCGTGGGCTTCTGGGACCCGATCGGGTACACAGCCGACGGCCCCAGCTACGGCCCCCCTACGGCCGGCCCCTCTGCGGCGAAGCCCGTGAGCAGCAGCGTCGCCGCTGGGAGGCAGGACGCCGACCCTAGCGGCCGCAATTTCCAGGGTGCGGACACGCTGCGAGAGGTCGCGGAGATGCTGTCGCACCTGAAGGAGCAGGACCTGCTCCAACGACTGGGGGCTGAGGAGCGCTCCGACAGGAGGAGGCTGAGGAGGCTGAGGGCCAAACGCAAGGCCGCAGCAGCCGCCGAGGGGGGCGGCGGGGGCGCCGCGCAGGCCCAGGAGGTGCCACCCTACCAGGATGCTCCGGCTCCTGCGCTCCGCCGGGCCAAGCGGATCCTCTTGTCATGGGTGTTGGCCGCGTACCTGCCGCCTCTTGTGGCGGTCCCCGACCGCCGCCCCGCTAGGCACACCCACTGGTTCCGCGAAGCTGGACCACAGTACGACGGACCGAGAAAGGCCGACGCGCAGCCGACTGCCCACCGATGCATCGAGCTCCGCCTATGGAGTCTGAGAGCTCCTGGCCCCCGCCCGACTCTGGCCCGCAGTTCGGACATGCTCCTAACCTGCGTGGACGCGGCCCTCGGCCTCCCGCACGGCCGCGCAGCAGGCCTCATCCACCGCGCCACTCTCAAGCGTCTGCGCACTGATACTGTTTCCCTTCTTCAGTTTCTTACGTGGTCCGACGCTTTTGAAGAACGCTGGGGCTTCTCATTCACTTTGCCCTCATCCTGACCTGCGTGGTACGGCCTCGCCCTCGCCGCATGTGCGCGCCCTGCCTTGCTCACTCGGGCGCTGTTCCCTGGTGAGCCGTGCCTGCTGGCGGGGGTGGCGGCTTCAGCCCCGCCCCACGCACCCGAGCCATCACGCCATGTCATGTTCGCCATGTCGTTGCGGGTGCATCCGCCGTGAGGGCCTCCTCTGCACCCTTGCACTGTCTCTGCCTGTGCGCATGCTGGGCCATTCGGCTCCCAGCATGTGCACCTTTTCCTCAGCGCGTCTGGCGCCCCTCTGCCGTCCGCCGCCTGCCCGCGGACTCTGTCCCTTTCGAGGCCCGCCAATGGGGGCTAGAGGTTAGCTGGCAGCGGCTGTGCCGCTGTGCTGTCGGCTAGCTTTTGCCGCTCCTGTTGGGGTTCTCGGCCCGTGCGCACTGTGCTGGGCCATACGGCTCCCAGCTGGTGCACCTTTTCTCTTTTCGCCAGCCCGTGCGCCCGCGAGGCACCGCGTCCGCGGGGCCTGGGCGCGGGGGCGGGGGGTGCCCCGTCTCTGCGCGCCGCGCAGCGGCCAAGCGCCCAACCGGCGGTCCGCCAAGCCGCCTTAGCCACGTTCTTCACGTCGCCACTTGCGTTGGGGCTTTCTTCTTCACGCGGTCTGACAGGTGAGATCTTCGCGGTCTGTCCGCCGTCTTTTACTTCAGACGCATTGCGCCGGGGGAGGGGGCCTGTCGCCCGCCCTCGTATCTTAAGGCTGCATTGCCGCTAATAGTGTTTTGCGGGTTGTCGCACCGCAGTGCGCCTCGCGGACGGACCCTGGTCCGCCTACTTGTCCGTTCTCTCTCTCTCTCTCTCTCTCTCTCTCTCTCTCTCTCTCTCTCAGAGAGAGAGAGAGAGAGAGAGAGAGAGAGAGAGAGAGAGAGAGAGAGAGAGAGAGAGAGAGAGAGAGAGAAGAGAGAGAGAGAGAGAGAGAGAGAGAGAGAAAACACACACACACACACACACACACACACACACACACACACACACACACACACACACACACACACACACACACACACACACACGCACACACACACAGACACACACACACACACAAAGACACACACACACACAAAGACACACACACACACACACACAAAGACACACACACACACACACACACACATCGCGCGCGCTTCGCGCGCGCTCAAGTTCTAGCTAGGCTGGACGGTCGAACTCTTAGGGCTGCCTGTTGGGCTTCCGGGAGCCCAGGGCTGGAAATGTTCGTTCGGCCCCCGCCTGGGCCGCTGGGGCCTCTTTCCGGCATCCTGGATGCTGCTTGAGGCCGCTTGGGGGCCTCTTGGGGGCCTCTTGGGCTCTCTTGGGGGCCTCTTGGGACCTCCTCGGAGCATCCTGGACTGCTTCTTGAAATCGTCATGGGGCCTCATTGGCATGTCTTCGGGGGCCTCTGAGAAGCAGTTTTGGAGCATTTGGGGTGCCGTCTTGGAGCCTCTTTTGGGCTTCTTGGGGGCCTCTTGGGACCTTGGGGGCGTCTTGGGGCTTCCCAGGGGCCTCTTGGGGGCATCTTGGGGCGGAGAGCTTGATTTTTCAGTTCGCGTCACCTTTCGCGTGCCCCTCTTGGGGCCTTCTTGGGGCCCTCTTGCGCCGTCTTGGGCGGCGCTGGGGCCGTCTCGGGCTCTCTGCGGCCGTCTTGGGGCCCTTTGGGGTGCCTCGGGGGGGGGGGGGCCTCTTGAGGGCTTCCTGGGGGCCTCTTGGGTCTTGGGGCCTCTTGGGGCGGAGGGCTTGATTTTCACTTCGCGTTCCCTCTCTTGGGTCCCTCTTGGGGCCTTCTTGGGGCCCTGTTGCGCCGTCTTGGCCGGCTCCGGGATCTTCTCGGGGCTCTCCTGGGCCGTCTTGGGGCCCTCCTGGGGGCCTCCTGGGCCGTCTAAGAATTATTTTGGGAGCCTCTTGGGCGGTGTTTTAGCGCCGGAAACACGAAGCAGCAAGAATGCGAAAACATTAAGAAAACATGTGGAAATCAACGATGTTGCCCTCTCGGGGCGCTCTTGGGAGGCATCCTCAAGGCCTCTTTGTGCGTCTCGGGGGCCTCCGGGGCAATTTACAACGCGCCGCGCTGAACATTCACGATGTAACATGACCAGCAATTTCTAGAATCATCCAGTGCCTGAAGTCCACCCAACCTCAAGCAGGCCTTGACCAGGACATGACAAGGTTTCAGGAATTGGCAGCTGCACCGACACCGGATGGAACTGCTAGAGAATCTTCAGAAGCCGCACCACCGCATGAGGATGGACGACTTCCCATTGTTCATTCGGGAATCGGAGGCTGATCTCGAGTCATACGTCATGGAAGTGCGAGATGCAAAACTACAAGGCGAAAGGGAACTGCGACCTTTTCACGATGCCCACACATATGGTTCCAGACCGCAGTGCGCTGATCACTGTAGCTGAAGAACAGCGGGGGCACCTGCCTCAGTGGGGACCCCCACGCGACTCCGACACCGTGGAGACGTATCACGTCCCATTGTGCTCCATGGCCGAAGACTGCAGATACGGACTGGACTCAGACGAAATGTAGAGCCTGCTTTACGGCAGAAATGTCAAGGGTAGTCCTGTTCGAACAACAGCACATGATATTAGATGCCGACCGCGTGACCACTATGCGAGTATACGTTACCGCCGCTGCAAATCGAGCTGCGGTCGTCAAGGAAGACGACCTCCGCGAAAGCTGACGTCCAGGCGAATCCCGGGAACGTATCGAAGGCCCTCTACACCGAACTCAAGGCACGGTCTGACAATAAGTGTTTCAAAATGCAATTCATATCTAAAACGTCAAACAGCATGACTTCGAGGCATGTGCACAAATGGAAGTTTGTGAAGAACGAGAAGGGCGAGATGGAACGCACCATCAGATTACGCCTGGTGCTTCGAGGATTCATGGACCTAGAAGCCTTCGACGTGGAACCTTCTCGGGAACAGCGCAGCGGTCAGGCCAGAGTCTACTCGCGAGCACGGCAGCGTGCAAGAAGCAATGGATCACTGCTTCCCTCGACATCAACATGGCCTTCCTGAGAGGGTTTGCCTACCAGGAACTTGCTGAGGCAACTGGTGAAAAGAAACGTGTGGCGTGTTTTACTTTTCCGCTTGGATCGGCCACGGTGCTTCGGACTCTCCCAGGATTCGAACATTACGATGAGTCAAAGCACTGGTTGCAGTGCCTTAAACCAGGCGCTGGCACCAAAGACGCACCCCGAGCTTTCCCACCAAAGCTTGGAAGGACCACGAGAGGTTTGGGTCTCCGACCCACGTCCTACGACGAGGAGTTCGAGACGAGCAGCAACCTGCTTACGGCCAAACATGATGATGATATCACTATGGCCGGTACTGAGGACACCATTGACAAGTATGCCAAGTTTGTAGAATACACTTTTGGTAAGTGTAAACTCAACAAGCTGACGTGCACCAAGTGTGCTGTGAGGTATACCGAGGATGAGGACGACAATTTTACTTCCGATCAAGGCGAATACATAAAGCAGCCCCGTCCCATACAACATCCTGCACTTGCCGGCGCCGACGCTGATGCCCAGGCGTCCAAGATGCTTGCAGACATGTTCGTCAGCCTTTGGGGCGCGCTGGCGTATGCATTAATCGCCCAGGCGCGGTTGATGGTGCATGTTGTATCTCTACAACGCGTCCAAGAACCGACCAATATACAAGTGCGACGACTGAACGCGATCACCAGGAAGTTGCAGGCCTGTCCTAAGAAGATCGTCTATCAGGCGATGACCTCTACGGGCGAGGTCGACCTGCACAGCGACCCAGGTTACCGACGCTTTAGTGGAGACGCCGACGACGACGTCAAAGGCTATGGTATTCGCGGGGCAAACCTGCCACGGCGTGGGAACACACCTTTTGGTAAGCCCGTCGTCCACGTGATCGAGGCGCACTGCAAGTCTCACCGCTTGCAGGTCCGCTCGAGCTATTCAGCAGAGACACGAGCAGCTGCCCATAATTTGGAGGATTGTCATCCCACGATCGTGATTCTGCGCGAGCTCCACGCAGAGCCGCTCACTCCCACCCACTTGAACTCAGAGCGTGAATTACCTACCCCGCTTTCGCTCCCAGGCAAAACCAAGTCTTACCACGCGCCTCCTCGTCAAGCGGCCTGACCAGTACAAGCCGTGGTTTGGCATCGCTTGGTATCTCCTGGAAGCGAGGGTGGTCAAATGCGAGGTAGGTTTGTTTTGCCCTATCAAAGACATACTTGAGTTGGGTGGCTTGAGCAGCAAGGCCACCTTGACCATAGACGCTGAGTCTGAAGAAGGCTCCTTGTCAAGCTTCTTCAAGTCCTTGTAAAGCAAAGATTTGAAGAAGCCGACTGGGTGCACCCTCTTAGGACACATCAGTTGGATACGACAGGTGATGGAGCGTGGAACCGTGCGCAGTATTCAGTGGTGCGACATCCGCGAAATGACTGCGGACGGCCACACCAAGGGGAGCATCGACAGAGAAATGCTCCTACAGGTCACGGGAGGTATACAATCCTTCAAACGTGATTTAAATATTCATACTCCCTCTCGGGCTGGCCAGACATCTTGCTCTGTAGAACGCCACCCGCAAGACAACAGTCCTGCAGGGAGGGCTACGCAGCCTGGCGCCACCCCGAGATGGTGCAGCGAATTCTTCCTCGCTGGCTGCTGGCGCCAGTTCCTCGCCCCTGCATGTTCGGTGGCAAATCATGGGATCCTGGCATATCCTCTTCATTCCGTCTTTAGCTTCGATTAGGGGAGTGGATGATATGGAGCCGATTTAGCGTCGACCAGCGTCGATTTAGCGCCGATTAGCGTCGACAAGCGTCGGCGAGCGTCAATTCGTAAGAGCCGACAATGTGGTATGGAAGGCCCCAGTAAGTTGTCACCGAGTGCTTCGGCATCGCTGGGACGTGCGCATTTCTCCCTCGACGGTGACCCTCGAGGGGCATCTTGAGCTGCCGCCGCCCTTTCCCCACCAGCTGCTGGCGCAACTCCCTCGCCTTGCCTGGGCATCGCTCGGCCGCGTGCAGTTTATCCTCGGCGGGAGCCATCGAGGAACATCTTGGATCTTCCTGCGGACGAAATGAGCGCTCGAGGTCGAAACGTGCACATGGAATGGACGTCCGAGCGATGGCGAGCTGCACGTGCGCTAACCGCGGCGACAGGACAGTACATGATGGGCAAGGGCTGCGGCGCCGGCTGCCTGACCAACCCACAGTTGGGCGCAGGACCATCAACCTTCCTCACAGGAGGAGAAGGCGCCGATACCGCTGCCCTTGCCTCGTCGGCACGGCTGGGTTCGCTTTGGAATCTTGTTCAGAGCGCACCCCGGGAGGCGTCCAAGGAGTGGCAGCATCGGAGCTTTTTGGTGTCACCACCTCCTCCGTCCGTCTTCTTCCCTGCGTCAACTCTTCCACTCGGAGAGGCGCGATGCGTGCGCGGGGGTTCGTGGGCTGGCTGGTCGCTCGATTGCTCAGGCTACACTGCAAGCCGTTGACCCTGACTCTCGAAGTGATTCCAGGTACAAGCAGAGCAGCAGGGTAGGGAGCTCGGGATGCCTTCTGGGACGTTCTGCCTCCGCCCTCTCCACTCCTGCCTGCTTCCACGCCTCCCTCGTGCTCGTTTTCCATCGGTGTATCGGCCGCATCGCCGTCGTGCGTGCGGAACGATGCTTCTTCTATTTGTTGATGTCATTTTGCTGTTAGTGTCGTTCGGATACGAGCAGAGCTCTTCGAAAAAAACTCTGGGCCAGCACGCCGCCGGGCTGTGGGTCAGGCTCTCCCTGCCAGCGGCGGCTGATGGCCGTCGGCGTCACCACTGCATGGACGCACGCCAGAAGCGTCGTCAAGCCCTGGACCTGGAAGCCGTCAGCACACTGCTCATCGAACACAATGTCGGCCACCTTTCCCTCCTCCTCCTCCTCCTCCTCCTCCTCCTCCTCCTCCTCCTCCTCCTCCTCTTCCTCATACCCTTCTCTCCTCTTCCTCCTCATCCTCCTCCTCCTCACTCCCGTCTCCTTATGGGTAACCCCTCTCCGTCGGAACACCAAGCGTGTCGGTAGGGCGGGCTGGGCGTTTCTTCTGAGACATCTTCACTGTCTATGATGTTGAGGTTCGAAACTTGCAACAGTTTCAAGAAGTGGGGGCTGTTGGATTTCAAAATGCGGCTCTAGCCTTAGCGCCGCGCATTTTAGTGATTAAAGGTTGTAGCACCTTCAGGGATGAATGGCGGCTGGTTTTCAACATGCGGCTCTCGCCGCAGCGCCGCGCACGTTTGGTTTTCAAAGTTTGCAACAGCTTCGAGGATCGAGGGCGGGTGGTTTTCAAGAGGCGGCTCTCGCAGTAGCACCGCGCACAGTCGTTTCAAGCTTTACAGCACTTCCATGTACTTGTATGGTCAAGGTCCCAGGAATGGTGATCTGGCAAGGTTTGGGACTGCTAGGACGCAGCCGTCGCGTTGATTTGCGGCATGTACGTCTCAAGAGATGTGCTCTGGCACGATGTAGGCTTGTCAGGACGCACCAGTCACGTTGAATCGCGGCGGTGGCGTCCCAGGAATGGTGCTTTGGCACGACAGGATTCTCAGACAGTTGTCTTCCAATGGGAGCATGTCCCGCAATGGCAATAATTTCTTGCAGTGACACATGCAGAGGGAAGATGGAGGGAGAGCTTCTTGTAACATCGTTGATGTGGCTTGGATTACCCTCCTCCTCCTCTCTCCATCCTCCTCCTGCTCCTCCTCCTGCTCCTCCTCCTCCTCTCTTTCCTCCTTATCCTCTTCCTCCTTCTCGTCTTCATCCTCCATCTCCTCTCCCCATCGTCCATCCTCCTACTCCTCGTCCTCCTCCTCCCAGGGAAAGGTACCCATCTAAGGAGAATGGGGTCTCAATCGAGCCTTTATATTTTTGGTCTATCTAGGTGGGGCCCTTGGCCGTTGATGTCAAACAATATCCTCCTCCTTCTCTTCCTCCTCCTCCTCCTGCTCCCCCCCTCCTCCTCTTTCTCCTGCTCCTCCTTCCCCTCCTTCTCCTCCCCCTCCTCCTCCGCCTCCTCCTCACTCCGTCTCATTATGGGTAACCCCTCCCCGTCGGAATCCCAGACGTGTCGTCAAGCCCTGGACCTGGAGGCCATCAGCACACTACTCATCGAACACATTGTCGGCCCCTTTTCCCTTCTCATACCCTTCTCTCCTCTTCCTCCTCCTCCGCCTCCGCCTCCTCCTCCTCTTCCTCCACGTCCTCCTCCTCCTCCTCCACCTCCTCCTCCTCCTCTTTCCATCCTCCATCTCCATCGGCCTATTCTAAGAGCTTCTCGTACCCCCACCCGCCCATCCAAAGACCATACCAGGCGAGTTTCCCTGATCAGGGATGTGGGTGAGCATGCAGTGGAATAAAGGGATGTGGAAGCCATCATACCCCAAGATACAGTCGGCCCGGATTAGTAGGTCGACCTTGCCCAATCAAGGGTACTTTTGTGTCTTGTGTCTCGCGACCCGTGCCTCATGCATTCCTACGGCAGTGTGGCCCTCGGAACGGTCGTTTGTCCTCTCGCTTGTCCTGTCCAACGAAGTCCGACTGTAGGGAGGATGGAGGAGTCGGATGAGGAGGAGGAGGAGGAAGAGGAGGAGGAGGAGGAGGAGTCCGTAGCCATTTTGGCTCAAGTCCGTAGCGCTTGCTCGAGGCTTGTCCAATTTTGGCGTGGGGAGCCCGCGGCCCCAACAGTTTCAGTCTGCAGCGCAGGCACACACCACATCGGTATTGCACCTCCTGTCTCGTCCTCTTTGGCGCACCGCTCACATCATGTATGATGCGCAGAGTTGGACTTGCACTAACAAGAGGTGTGGCTACAAAGGTAATTTCCCATGGAGAACCAGCTGCCGCATCTGCGGACAGCAGTCGCGTCGCCCTGACGCCGCTCAGCAGCGGCCGCCGTCGGGGAAGTGGCAGAATGGGCCTCCGCGCAGTCAGCCTGCTGGCCCTGTTCTCACAGATGAGCTGCTGGGCGCCTATGCCAAGATGGACGCCAGCGATTTCGACACCATCTCGAAGAATTGGCCAGCTAAGTGTCGTGCTCGAGTTGCAGCGGCGCGCAGCCTGGGGGCAGGAGAGCCCGCCCCCACAGCGCGCGCCGCGCGTCAGCAGTCCGATCTCCTTCAACAGAAGCTCGAGCAGGCGCAGTCCAGATATGACAAGTCAGCTGTGGCCGCTGCCAAGGCCATGGAGCACATGCAGCAGTGCGCCACACACCTTGCCGAGTGCAGGGTGCAGGCGGATAAGGCCGCCAAGCGTGCGGCCTAGGCCTACGCCGCCATGTCGGCCAGCGCCGCTCCTGTACCAGATCCCGCGGGGCAGTTTGAGAGGCTCGTCGCCAGCTTGCAGTCCGTCCTGCCTTCTGCCGCCGAGCTGCTCAAGCCTATCGCCGTCAGTGTCAAAGAAGAGCTCTGCAAGCAGCAGCCCCCCCCCCAGCCGCCCGCAGAGCAGCAGGCGCCACCAGTCGCGGCGCCCGTCGCAGGCAGCCAGTCTGGTGATGGCGTGCCAGGCGTCCCAGGAGCTGATTTCTGGGCTGAGTGCGGCAAGCCAGAGTTCTTCACAGACTTCCTCAAGGCTCAGGGTGTCCCCGTGGAAGGCGACGATTCCATGGATGAAGACTCGGAGGGAGCCAGCGCTGGAGTCGACGGCGCGCAGCCCCCTCGGCCCAAGATCAGTCGCGTTCTCTTTCAGAACTGCTGTCGGCCATGCAGGAGCAGAAGAGCAAGCGCAGTCGCACATCATATTCCTCGTCGAGAGTTTAGCCAGTGGAGTTTCGTTACGGCCAATGTCTCAGGCAGGGTTGGGCTCGAAGCCGCGCTTGAGTCCGGACACATCCTGGATGCAGACGCTATCGGCATCCAGGAACATCACCTTCTTCATTGTGAAGGGTGGGAGCAGCGTCTCCGTCACATGGGTTGGAGGGCCTCGGCCACGGCCGCAGTGCCTACAGGACAAGGAGGCACGTCAGGAGGTCTCTTTCAGATGGTTCCGCAGCGTCATGGGCAATCAGTGTTGCACGGTCAGGATGCCGTGCTCGAGCCCGCTCGCATTTCAGTACGCCACATGTCTGGAGTCTGTCCAGGCGGAGTTTTATGGGCCACGGTCTACATGCATGACGCGGTTGGCCTTGCGCCCATCAACTGGCATTTGCTGTGCAAGCTGGGCGCCCTGGTCAGGTCGCCCGGAGGAGCTATCGGGCTCAGGTTGGGTGCAGGCTCCCTCTGGGCACATCCTGGCCCCCACTTTCAACGCGTGCATGAGTGGCCATGGCAGGGTTCTGGATTACTACGTTGTGTCCGAAGGCTTGCGGTACGGCCACCAGCTCACAGTGCTCACGGACGTGGGCACCACTCCACATCTTCCAGTTCGGCTTCAGCTCCCTGGTCTTCGGCAGCTCCCCACTCCTCCCCAGGTGCGCGTTCCGCGCATGTTCCCACGGCAGCGTCCGCAGGGCCCGCTGCAGGAGTGCAGCCGCTGGACAGAGGTCACAAACAAGGTGCTCGCCGAGGCTGGCACGCAGGAGCTGCGGGTCAGCTTCGCGCGGGCCATGGAGTCGGAGTTCCTGAACATCTACCAGATCCCGCAGGGCGAGGCCCGCATGTACGCAGGGAGGGCGAAGCCACTTGTTCGCCAGCGCCAGCAGGCCCAGGGGCCCTCAGCGCTGCCTTTTCCACGCATCTCTCCTCTCGCCACCTGGTGGCGACTAGTGGTGCAAGCTTTTTCTGAGCTAGGCAAGCAGCAGTCTGCCGCGCAGAGGCGGGCCGCACTTGGCCTGTGCAGTAAGCTTGCCGTCCGAGGAGGGAGATTTACCGATGCCAGCGTCCCGCCTTGGGTGCTTTTGCTGGAGGTGGCGTCTTCGCTCTCGGGCGATCTCGCGCTGGCTATTGCCATTCAAGCCAGACAGCAAGCTGGCGTAGCCCAGCGAGCCGCTGAACATCGGAGAGATTCCAGCTGGAGACGCCGGGTCAAGTCACACACTAATTCGGAGGAGGGGGGGGGCTCTACCAGATGTTTAAACCGGCCACACCGTGGCACGGCAGCAGTTTGGCGCCGACAGGTTCCCCTCGACTAGCCCCTGCGAGCCAATGGCAGGAGGTGGAGCTTGTGCTTCAAGAATGGAGCACGCAGTGGGGAGTCGGCAGCCTGCAAGATTCACTCCTCTGGCCCCCAGACATGGGGCCAGAGCTCCTTCTTTTCAGCCTAGACCAGCGCAAGAAGGTGCTTCGTAGTTTCAAGGCCTGCAGCGGCGCAGGCGATGATCAGATCTCGCCGCGGCAGCTTCCAGAGCTGCCAGATGAAGCGCTTGAATGTTTCAAGCAGCTGATTCTCACCACCGAGAGCAGTTTTGCCCGGCCAGAGCTGTGGACCAAGGTGGTCTTTATACTCAGGAGAACTGGAGGGCTGCGTCCCATAGCTCTCATGCACGTCACTTCCAGGGTGCAAGGCCGCGTAATGAGACCGCTCATTCGGGGTTGGCAAGACGAGAATTTTTCGTGAGTTCTGGTGGTCGACTCGGGGGCGGGGGGGGGGGGTCGGATCGGCCCGTGCGGACTCAAAGCGCCTTCGCCGAGTGGGCCCGAGGTCGAGGCGTGCAAGCAGGCACAGTGCTTCTAGATTTGCACGGAGCATTCGAGAATGTTCGGCATGGAGAGCTGCTCAAGACAGCTCAGAACACGAATTTCCCGCTCAGGCAACTGCGGTTGCTCATCGGGTTGTAACGGGCTCCGCGTGTCCTCGATCATGCCGGGGTCGCCTCTAGCCCGCTGCGCGCGCAGCAGGCAGTTCTTCCTGGCTGCCATTTTGCCACGCTCATGTTGCAGCTCATGCTTTTAACGCCGCTGGATGCCGCTCAGGCCGCCTTTCCTCTGCGCACTGCTCGGGGGGTTCATATTGGGGCGGTGGTGGACGACGCGGGGCTGCACAAGGTTGGGCCCTCGGGGCAGGTGCGTGAATGTTCGGCCAGTGCCATGGTTTTGCTTCACAAGAAAATAGATGAGGTACACCTCCCTGTCAGCGAGGCCAAATCTCGCCTGCTTGCCTCCTGCCCTCGCCTCGGCAAAGACCTCGCTCGGGACTTGCGTCGGCAGGAAGTGCTGGCGGCCCGCCCAGTCTGAGCGCAATTTTGGCATCGATTATGCTGCAGGAGGAGTCATCGAGCGTTTCACTAAGCGCACCAGGCGGACAGCCGCACGAGCCAGGCACAGCAAGCTTTTCAGTTCAACCAGCAAGCTGCACACAAAGAGAGTACATTGCATGGCGCGCGCTGCCATGCAGGCCCCCACTTCGCATGGGTCGGGGGTGATGGGCAGCAGCGGCCGCGAGCTCAAGGAAGCTCGTTTTCAGCAAGCGTCGGTTCAGACGCAGAAGTTACCAGGTATATCGATCACTCTCATGCTGCAGCTCTCTTCTCTGCCACGCATAGATCCTGCGTGCAACCTTAATGTCGCCCCCCTCCTCTCCGTCGCTATGGCTCTCTGGGACGGGTGGGTTCCTCGCGGGGTCGTCGCGCAAGGTCTAGCAGGTGCGTGGCAGAGGCTTTCAAGCCACGGGTCGCCGTGACAAACAATTGGAGGCCCTTTCTCTGCGGCGGTGGCCACCGCGCTCCGTCTCGGCATTGTCATGGACGGACTGTCATGGACGCATCCGTCAGTCGGCACTTTCAGCATGCGTGACTGGTGCCCTCGCACGGTGAAAAAAAAAAGCGCTGGAGGCCATTGTTGAATCTTGGCTCTGGGATCGCGTGGCTGATCACCTCCATCTCCCGAGTTCAAAAGGGGCCTCTTTTTAGCGCCCGTCCGCGCGGGCATGGCCTCGCTCAAGTCCCACGAAACAAAGAGCTTATTTTATTAGCGTTGCCTCAGGCGGTCAGCGGCCGCAGGACCGGCAGTTTCAGTTTGGGCTCTCGCAAGAGCAGGATTGCAGAGTGCGCATGTCCGCCCCAGGAACCTTAGTGCACAGACACCTAGGATGCCCTGGTCACCAGGATCTGCTCCAGCTCGAGGGGCCCCCGCCAGCATGTGCAGGCAGTATGTTAGCAACAGCAAATCACCCTCTCGTCCGACTGCTCCTTGAGAGGTTGCCCCTGCCGTTGCCTGCCCCCCCCCCACTCCCCCCCCCCCCCCCCCCAGAGGAGTTGTGGCTGTATGGCGCCCCCGATGGTCTTGACGGGGATTGCTTCACAGACGGCAGTTTGTTCGACTCGGAGCTCCCCCCCCGCTGCGCGCTCGATGGGCTGGGCGATCGTCGCGTTGCATGACGGTCCGCCCCTTCCCCCAGCCCGTGCGAGGCGTGCAGTGGTCGCGGGCGGGCCCCCTGTCGGTTTCTATGGTATTGATGCGCGTGATCGTCGGGCCTTCTACATGGGCCTCAAGCAGGCCTTGCCGAGCGCGTCCTTTTCGACCGACTCCAGCTTTGTTTGCCATGATGTTTGGGAGCGCGGCAGGATGTTCTGCTGCTCTGGGTCCTCGGCTTGGGCTGATATTATATGGAGACTTGTCTGGCGTGCCATTGGCGACCGTGGTGGGCTAGACAATCTGCACCTTCACAGAGTTAAGGCTCACACCACGAGGTCCGAGCTGGCCCGGGGGCATGTCTCTCATCGCGCGCGCATGGGTAATGATCTGGCCGACCAATATGCAAAGCAGGCTGCCGAGTACACCGGAGTTTCGGAGCTGTACAGGCAGCAGTTCAAGAGTCAATTCAAAGTTGCGCACACACTTACCAAGTGGGTCGGCCTGCGTGGGCCGCCAATGGCCGACCTTGACTGTCTGCGCGTGCCTCCGTCCAAGCGGGTCGCCAGGCCCAGGTTTGGCGTTCCAGTTTTGAGTGTTATTCCTCCCCCGCCCGCGGTCACGTCGGTTGAGAGTTGAGCCGGCATTGCGATCGCGGTTTTGCAGCGGGAGGGCCACCCCACGCACCGTGCGTTTCCCTTCGCGCTGTCGGGTGGAAGGCGTGGCGTCGTTTGCTCCCACTGCGGAGCTGGCGGATTGGCGATCCCAAGGCAGTTTCGCGAATCCTGTCCTCACGCTCCGACTGCGTGGGGTAAGAGAGTCCTCAAAGGTCTCGAGGCTGGCAGATACTTCCATCAGAAGGAATGGGTTTTGTTGGTCGAGGCCTGGAGGCCCGTCGAGACCGACCGTGTCGGGCAGCGCGTGGACCTCGCCAGAACCCTAGGCGAGCACCTTGTCGCTGGCCCCTCGGTTGGGTGTCGCCCCCAGCCGAGGGTGACAAAAAGGTCGTCCTGATGGGTGCTCGCAAGGGTAGCTTTCAGTTTCCCTTGTATGGCCGCGGTGGGGTGACTCATCGGTCCGCCAGCTGCGTGCGCAGGAGGAGGAGGAGGAGGGGAAGGAGGATGGGGGAGGGAAGGAATAGGCCGATGAGGAAGATGAATACGGAGGAGGAGGAGGAGGAGGAGGAGGAGGAGGAGGAGGAGGAGGAGGAGGACCAGCAGAGCGGCCAGGGGCCTCTTGCTTGCCTCTCGGAGTCTCTTGTGATGTATCACGAGAGTTTTTGGGGATCTCTTGGCGGTCCCAGGAGCCTCGTGGAGCGTCTTGGGTGCTTCGGGGAGGCCTCTTAAGGAGTATTAGGGGGTCTCTTGGGGACCTCCTGGGGGCGTCTTGGGGGCCTCCTGAGCGCCTCTTGGGGCCCTCTTGGGAGCCGTGGGGGCCGTCTTGGGGTCATCGTGGAGGGTGTCGATCAAAGAAGGGGGGGGTACTTCATTAGCCTTTTCCCTTCTAAAGCCCATCACATTGCCCCTTGGACCCCTCTTGGAACGTTCTTGGGGCCGTCTTGGGACTGTTTGGGTTCCTTTCTGGGCTATCTATATTGGGCCTTATTGTAGCTACCTGGGGGCATCGGGGGGCCATCGAACGCGAAAAGGCGAAAAGGCAAAACGACCTTGATGGTTCTTCCTTAGGTGTGTCAAGGACGTCGGTCTCTTGCTGGCTTCCTTGGGAGGCTCTGTGGCCACGTGGAACCGCCTTGGGGCGGTCTTCAGGGCCTCGTGGAGCATGGTGGAAGCCATCCTCAGCCAGCTTGGAAGTCAGATTGGGCTCCTCTGGGGCACCAGGGGAGCCCCGTCCAGGTCCAGAGGTCCAGGGCACGGGGCAGGGGAGGGGCACGCCCCTCCCCGAGTCCTCCCCGAAGGGGTACAGGGAAGATGGAAGGGGAAACCTGTCAGACCACCTCCGCCCAGAGGGCTGTTGGCTTCACGGGGCGCGAGTGCAGGTATCACGTAGTTTTGCGTGTAATGGGCGGACTGCGGAGGTGGGTTTCTGAAGGCGTGACTGCATAAGGCCCACGAGGCGCCCAAAGCGGTCCAACAGGGCCCCGAGAAGGCCCCCAGAGTCAAAAATTGTAGATGCACCAGTGTTTCTCGATGTGTTGATCACCCTTTTTTGTCCGGTCTTCAGAGCGTTCCAGGCAGCATGAGGCGCCGTCCAGGTCCACCCATTCCCCAACCTCTTCTGAGCGTCCCAAGGCCGCCCAACAATATTGCAAAACGGCCGAGGAGGCCCCCCGAATAGGCCGAAGACCCCAGCCCGGATGAATAGCTCGGATTGGCAATCTGACTTTTCCTTTCGCTGGTAGATATGTAACCTGTGTGGTGTACCTCACAAGCTTTGTTCAAGCTTGCACTGACACAGGAACCCAGAGGAGAGATGTTCAGGATCGTTTTGCTTACTGCTGAATCTTAGATTCCGATACCCGACTCAAAGCTCGCGCTAGCTTGCCATTATGCGCTTTGCACCAAAAGCAAAGCACAGGATGATGAAATGTATGTAAGTTCGCATGTCCTGTACTCACTCTTGGTCTCGCGAAGGCGAGCCCGCCAATACTGCGATAGGGATCCAGGCAAAACTCCGGGAGTGCTAGGGACACGGGCTTCTTGAGGGACGTATGTGCGTCCTTCATGTTCCCGTCCAAGGCTTTCTTGGCCCACTTGTGCATGCTTTGCTTTGCCCTCTGCCATGCCCTTTTGCCATGTCGTTCTGCGCGCTGGCTGACCTGGAGGAGAGCATCGTGCCATTAAACATGATGTGGGTCCAGTTCCGATTTCCGCACTGTTTCCCTTGCCAATTTGTCGTTGCTCTCATTCTTTCGAAACCGCTGGCCGCTTGAGGCAGGGAGCGGGGGATATTCCAAGCCCTCTACATGTTCAAGTTGCTCTCACGTATACTGGTACGTAGTTGCCGCTGTCGTTCACGCTTGGCCGAAACCCACAACTGTCATGGTAACGATCCCAAGTCAATCCATATATCATGTCAAGCTTGCTCAGGATACACTTGGCGTTGAGGCCGAAGCTTTGCTAGCCGGCAACTTGCAGCATCGGACTGGAAGTCCAACGATGGCTTTGGCCCTGCCTTCGCTACCACAAAGGAGTGCCAGTGAACGATCTGCCGCCCGTGCCCACTTCATGGTAGTGATCCCCGAGCCTCTTGCTGGCCTGCTTGGTCAGCTGGTATGCCATGCTCTGCTGAGTAGGGTCATCGGGGTCAAGTAGATCGCATTCTTCTGCTTGCCGTCGTTCTGCACGCCATTCATTCATCATCCGAGACTGTCGCCAAGATCTGCTTCGGATGCGTCTCTGAGGGGGCCATCCAACTCTAAGCGCTCAGCCTAGAGTGCCATTTGCTCGTCAGTGAGCTTGCCATCCTGCTCCTCATTGCTGGGGTCTATCATGGTCCTGGTGAGGCGCGAATGCTGTTCCCGGTCACGTTGCTTACGCTTCAGGCCCTCTGTGCCACATGCACAGCTTGATGTGGGACCTGATGAGGCTCGGCGCGAACTGGCGACAACACCTTGATAGTCGCCGGGCGCCGGGCAATCTTGTGCAGCCCGACACGTGGCCTCCATGGTAGGTTTCTATAACTGCTGTGAGCCGCTCCAAAGAGAGGCCGAGCAGCTGGCGGGCACAGGACGTGGTCAAGTATTTGTTCGCGTCCGCTGGACCGCGCAGCGTCCACTCCTCAGGAGGGAAAAACACACACAGACACTATTAATCGTTGATTCCCCAGAAAATATGGGAAAATCTTGGAAAATATGGGAAGTGGGGGGAAGACAAAAACCCCCAAAATATGGGAAAATATAGGGAATGTTCTTATTCGTGTGTATTTATTTGTGTGTCCTGGGGCCCCTTCAACTACTGCGGGTGCCACGGGGTGGGCCTCGAGCTTCTCGGCCCCAGGTGGTTGCACGCATTCTTCTGGGGTCACGCTCCAGTCTCCAACTGCCATCCATGGGTCGGAAATCCGAGCCGCGAATTATGATGTTCCAACCTGCTTTAGCCTTGGTCACCAAGAAGATTTCGAGCACCTGGAAAGCACCGAAACCGGTGGGTTTTCACGTGTCGGTCCCTGGGAAACAGCCCCTGGGATGGAATACTCGTTGGACACAGCTTCGATACCTCTCTGGGCGCTCGAAAGTATTTCCGGGATGTGGTCCTTGAGCACGACGGGAGCAACATAAGCCACGAGTTGGGCCAGCTGCTTCCTCTTCTCCGCGTTGGCGCCGACACGCCACGGCCGCTGTCCGGATATGACGAGGAGAGCGGTGCGGATTCCGCCTTTCACGTTCCAGTGCATTGCCGCAGCTTGCGGTAGTGCGCTGCCGTTAAGTCGTGTCCGTCCCTCTACAGGAGGAATATTCAAAACTAGTCAAAAGATAGCCTGGGCACGATTGGTTTAGCATTTGTTTGACCATTTTCGGAGTATTTTGGCGGTATTATTAATTTTCGTCCAAAATCCTCCTGAAGGGGGACATGCCCGACCTAACACTACAGCAACTTGCGGCAGCGCGCTGAATGACATTGCGGCAATGTCATTCAGCTTCGTTTCGAAGGCGCCTGTCCCTTGGACACCGGGCAGGTGCACAGGAGTCTCCGTTTGCGATCGTCGCAGCCAGCGTGCTCTTCCATGAGTCCTTTTTGCGGAGCGTCCAGTACGCGTAGCCGCTGTCCATGTGTGTTGCGAGTACCGTCCGTGGGTTTGAATCCTCTGGGCCTCGTCGGATGCCTTCGCAGCGGTGAGGGGGTGCGCCACCAGGCGCACGGTGACGTCGTGCACTGAGAGATTCGCCACGGATACGTGCGAGTACACCCTATCGTCTCTGCGCTGCCCACGCATGTCCTCAGGAGGGCCCTGAGGCGAGTGGTGGGGCAAGATGCGCTACCTCTAATTAATTGTTATTTTCCATTCACATTCTTATTTTCCCACAGCCCTTATCGATCATGGATTGGAAGGAGCACTGAGAGAGCCACTGGAAAATGGATCTTGGAATCGTACCTTGTGGCCTTTGGCTGCCGAAGCTCCTCGTGGCACCTCAGCAGCCGCAGCCGCAGGCTGCCTGGCTCGATCCCGAACGCGGTGGTTCTGCTCTAGGTACTTCTCCACGTGCTCGGGCTTCGTGAAGTCGAAGCCTCCTGCATCAAAGAAGGAAACGCCACCCTGACCGGACAATTGGCGTTTATTAAACGGCCCTGGGCGTTTACTAAAAGCCTTGCCCTCTTCGATTCCTTCCCTGGGTGCGTTTACTCAACGGCCTTGCTTGTCGGGGTGGTTCTATATGGGGGTGGAATGTTTGCCCTCTACTGCAGGGACCTCCTCCGCTGGCTGCGTCTGCGCCGAGGCTGCCCCTGCTGCACTTGCTGCTGCATGAGCTGCTCCCGAGACTGGTCCTCCTATGGCACGGCGACGTTTGGACTCCTGGGCGTTGCCGGCGAAGTTGCGGAGGATCTCGGTTGCCTTCTTCCTCGCCGTCGATGTTTCTTTAGCAGCCGCGAGGGTTTGCTGGGCTGCCGCGGCCGCTGCACGTGCGGCATGAGATTGCTCTTCTCTTCTTCTCCAAGGAACCCCACAATTTCTTCTGATCAACATGGTAAGGTCTCATCATTTTGAGCTTCCACTGTTGGAGCTGGGCCCTTGGAGCTAGCCTTCTCCCTCTGCTGGGCCTCCTTCTCGGCGGCCTTGTTATCTGCCAGCTTCGCCAGGATATCTTTCTGCTCCTCTGCGTTGCGTTGGAGACGCTTCCGCAGCTTTTCACCCGCCTGCGTCACCATGCGGAGCTCTTGCGCCGCCGCCTCCAGCCCCTCGAAGGGCTTAGACTCAGGTGGTGGTCGTCGAAGCTAAGGTCATGCTTGCTGTAGCAAGGCCAGCTGCTCCTCGTCGTTGCTGTCCTTGGCCTGCTTGTAGCGGTCGCCGAGCAACGTGACCAAGGCTTGGGCCTGTGGATCAGGGAACTCATCGCTGGCCCGCATGTCTCTCCGCACGGTGCCGCACCTGGCGCACTTCCCCTTCGCTGTGGTGCGACCACCACAGATCCAGCTGCTGCCAGAAGGAGCACGAGTATTGCACACCGAGTGTCGTCTGCTCTCCGCGCCCCGGCCACGTTGCTTCGTGCCTGGGCCGGAGTGTGCCCGACTCGCAGCACGGGCCTCCCTTCGGGCGAACAGAACTATGCACATGCACCGATCCTGGCAAGGCCCAGCCCTGACCCAGGATCGGTGCATATGCCTTCCTGGTCAAGGCAGGAGGGCGTATGCACCGATCCTGGGCTCAGGATGGGCCTGGCCAGAATCGGTGGGTGCATGTGCATACAGTCAAACACCCTATTAAGGACGCGCGACTTTGCTCAGAGTACCCTTGCGTCCTTGCTCTTCCTTGCTCTTGCGTCCTTGGGTTGTTCGTCGTCCGCCGCCCCAAAAATCCCAACTTCGGCTTCCTAGGGTCTTGCGTCCTTACCGCGCGTCCGTATCAGGGCTTTTGGCTGTATTGTTTCCCTCTGTTTCTTCCAGCTGGGTAGTCGAAGGTCGGACTGTCAGATTGGCCCTTGGGCCCCAAGGGCCAATCTGGCCTGGCCAGACTGGATGATTTGGGCTACTCGCCAGACCCCGGATTCGCGTTGGCTCCCTCGCCAGACGGCCCCCGTTTGCCGGATTGGGCCTGCCAGATTGGCGCCAGATTGGCCTCGACTACCCGGAGGAGGAGGAGGAGGAGGAGGAGGAGGAGGAGGAGGAGGAGGAGGAGGAGGAGGAGGAGTCCCGGGCGGGAGCCGTGCCCCCACGAGTGAGGTGTCGTGGTCTGCTGCGGCTCCCTCCGCACCCGTCGGGTGCGCCCCTCGGGCCGCGGGCACGCCTCGCGGCCTGCTGTGCTGGGCAGGCGCGGTCGTGCGGCACGCGCGCAGCAGTGGGCTCGGCCGAAAGCACCCTGCAATCTTTCGAGCCCAGGTCACTTGGGAGGAGGAGGAGGAGGAGGAGGAGGAGGAGGAAGGGGGAGGAGGGGAGGAGGGGGAGGAGGAAAAGAGGAGGGGAGGAGGAGGAGGAGGACGAGGAGGAGAGGAGGAGGAGGAGGAGGAGGAGGGGGAGGGGAGGAGGAGGAGGGGGGGGGAGGAGGACAGGAAGCGGGAGGAGGAAGCGGGAGGAGAAGGAGGGGGAGGTGGAGGGGGAGGTGGAGGAGGAGGAGGATGAGGAGGAGGAGGAGTAGGAGGGGGAGGAGTAGGAGGGGGAGGAGGAAGAGGAGGAGGGGGAGGAGGAAGAGGACGACGACGACCAATGTAAACCCAAGAGTCATCAACGATGTTGGAATGAGCCCTCCCTCCAAGCTCCCTCTTCGTGTGCCCTTACAACGGTTCATTTCCATTGAGGGAACTGCCTCGTTGGAAGACAACCGTTTTAAGATCCTGAAACGTGCCAAAACATTGCTCTCGGGATTTCAAGGCCACGTATCAAGCTGACTGCTGCGTCTTGACGATCCGGACTCGTGCCGGATTTGTTGCGCCCGCAGAATGCCGAATCTTTATAAAACATCCTGTCTGGTACGTTGATCATGGGATTCCGTGAAACTCTTCTTGCAAATGTTTAAACCGAATGCACGCGGCGCTAAAGCGAGAGC
>CAUYUJ010019736.1:47500-57500 GCA_963575745.1 Prorocentrum cordatum
CATCATCATCCTCATCCTCATCCTCATCCTCATCCTCATCCTCATCCTCATCATCATCCTCCTCCCCGTCCTGCCTCTTCCTCCTACCTCTCCTCCACGCGCGCTTCCGCTTCGCCCCTTTCCGCGTCCCCCTCCGCCAAACGCGAAGAGCGCTGCTCGGCGCACAGATCGGAGGGAGCAGGAGGGAGTACGACGGCGAGGAGGGTGTTTACAGTCGACCCCCCTTGAGGCCACTTGCAGGGGATTGCTACGAGGAGCGGAAGCGGGAGTGCGGGAGGGGGAAGATGCAGAACGGGAAGGAACAGGAGGAGGAGGGGGGGCGAGGAGCGAGGAGCGTGGAATATGCAGCATGGAGTCCAAGGGCAGCAACAGTTTGCGCCGTGAGGCGCAACAGGCCTCTGCGCTCCTGCCCCCCCCCCCGGGGAGGAGGTTGAGGACGAGGGGTCGCGCACTGCGGAGCGCCGGCCGCGAAGAGCAGCGCGCCCTCGCGGCGGCCCCCATTGGCCACCCGAGTCGGGCGAAGAGAACTATTCAGAGCCCCGAATCATCAGGGGTAACTCGGGTCAGGGCTAACTCGGGTTCCTTTTTCGGGAATCCAAGCCCGACTTACCCCGGACCCGAGTTACCCCGGATAACTCGGGCGTCCAGAGCCCCGAATCATCAGGGGTAACTCGGGTCAGGGCTAACTCGGGTTCCTTTTTGGGGAATCCAAGCCCGAGTTACCCCGGACCCGAGTTGCCCCGGATAACTCGGGCGCCCAAACTATGCACATGCATCGATTCTGGCCAGGCCCATCTTGGGCCCAGGATCGGTGCGTATGCTTTCTGGGCCAAGGCAGGAGGGCATATGCACCGATCCTGGGCTCAGGATGGGCCTGGCCGGAACTGGTGCATGTGCATAGCTCTCTTTCCTCTACCGAGGAGGCAGGCCCCAGAGGGGAAGGGCGCCGACGACCGAGAGGGGCTCGACCGGACCTGATTCGACGTGCAGGGGTCGACTATCGACGTATGAGTGACCTCTCGCCGGAGTGACCTCTGGTGCGGGCACAGGTGGGTCCCCAGATGGCTGGAAACGTAGCAGGAGCAGCGGCTTGCGCGCCCAGGTTTGGTCCCCCCGCGGCCCCCAAAAAGCCGCGCACCAAAGGTCACTCTTACCCAGGGTCACTCTTGCGTGTAGCCGAGGGAGGGCGACTACAGTCGTGCCGCTGAAGCAGGCTCCCTTTTCGTTGGGGAGGGCTGAGGAGCTCAGTGTCCCTGAATCGTTTCGCAGCTTGTCTTAGGTGTTCCTTGGGTTTGCTGTGGGGCATGGGAGCTTACCCCATGGACAGACGAGGCCTCGTTCCTCTTCTGGGGTTGCTTATGACAGCGTTTCGACTGCACGCCCGGGAGAGATCCGCGTCGTCCTGGATTGGGCGCCGCGTAATGGGGGGGTCATAAATAGGGGGGTGGCGAGCGTGGTCCGAAAAGGTACCCAAACAGTACCTAAACGAGCCCCCTGGGGCTCCGGAGGGGCCCGAAAGGGGCACGAAAGGGGACCTGTTTGACCCCCCCATTTGTGACCCCCCATGAAGCCACGCCCAGCCTGGGCCTCCCTCTCCGCGCGCCGCTGCTCCCCCGCCCCACCCGACCCGGGGCCGCCGCTGCGGACCGCCGAGGCCGGAGGAGGGGGGGCGAGCACGCCTTCCGTGCGGCAGAATCGCGGCTTCGCGCGCGGCGGCGGGGCGGAGGGCGTCGGGGAGCAGCGGGAGCCCGCGGACACACGGCCCTCTTGGTCCTTAGGTCCTTCTCCCCCTCCTTTCTCCTCCCTCCTCCTCCTCCTCCTCCTCCTTCCTCCTCCTCCTCCTCCTCCTCCTCTCCCTGCTCCTGCCTCACCTCCTCCTCCTTTCCTCTCCTCCTCCTCCTCCTCCTCCTCCTCACCATCCTCCTCCTCCTCCTCCTCCTCCTCCTCCTCCTGCTCCACCTCCTCCTCCTGCTCCACCTCCTCCTCTTCCACCTCCTCCTCTTCCTCCTCCTCCTCCTCCTCCTCCTCCTCATCCTCCTCTCTTCCGTAGCCATTTTGGCTCAAGTCCGTAGCGTTGGCTCGGACTTGACATTTTGGCAGGAGGGAATCGACGGCCCTCACCGCTCCCGCACCTCCCCAGAGCCTGCCCAGGCTGGAGGTGCCGCTTTCCTACACCACGCATTCCACGTTCGGGACCGTACCTCCCGATCTCCTTCTACTTCCTGTACGGCTGGCCCATGGGAACAGATGATTCTACTCCACCTTGGCGAGACTGGTCAGCGAACAAGAAGGCAGCGGTCGTCCGTCGCAAGCCTAAGCGGCCCCCTCCTACTGGACCGACGTGGCGTTGTGGACAGTGCGGCTGTTCTCGCAACGAGGAGCGGTGGCAGTGGTGCAAACATTGCTTCTCACCACGCACACCAGAGCCTGGGTGGACTTCTCCTGCCCAGTGGGGGCCGTCTTGGGGCGGACGGTCGTGGGCAGACTCGAAGGCACCGCCGAGCCAGCCTTTGGCAGTTGGGCTGCAAGCTGGTGGGCCTCATGCTGCTCCTCCTGCTCTGGCGTGGACCAGCCTCGACGGCCTGGACAGCAGCGAGCTCGCCTCCCTGCTCGCCATCGCCACCAAGACTGGCGACAAGAACCTCGCCAACCGTGTCCAAAGCCGCATCACTACCCTGTCCAAGCCGACACCGCCTGTCGTGGAGAAGCCCATGGAGCAGCGATTGGCAGATTCTCGCAAGGAGCGGGATAAACTGCTGCAGCGCCTCTCCCGTGAGCTCGACAAGCATGGCAAGTGGAAGGAGCAGCTGCGTGAACACGAGAACCACCTCTGTGAGCTTCGTGCCGTGCTGGAGATCATGGACGCCCAGCACGCGGAGCTGGCCAACAAGTTGGCCACAGGTCCTCCTGCCCAGACTGCTCCCAACAGGATCAGCCTCCAGGACTTGGTCTCTGGCAAAGTGGACACCCTGGACTTCGACTTGGGCCTCTTGGCCAAGATGCCTGATGGACTGGAGCTCGATGCTGAGGACAAGCAGCGCATCGAGGAGCGCACCGCGCAGCTTCGCGAGGCCTTGGCCTCCAAGGCCAAGGACTTGTTCTCCACTGCCATGGAGGAGGCCAAGCGAGTGGTTGACGAGCACGAGGCGCAGAAGGCACGCCTTATCGCCAAAAAGCGGCGAGTGGCAGACGACGGACCTGAAGCGCAGGCCCGACCTGGCGCGGCCGACAACGGAGAGCAACCAGCGGCTACTGCAGGGCCTGGAGGTGCTGCTGCCTCCCAAGGAGTAGCAACCGCTGCGCCCGCAGTCCCCACCCAGCAGGAGCGCTTCGCCTCCGTCCGCGACCGCTTGGCCAAGCTTGAGCGGGGGGGCGCCGCGCAGGTCGCGCCAGGTGAGGGGTGAGATTTCGAGTGTCCCTCTAGGGGTCCTGCGCCTCATCTCACGGACCCCAGCGTTCCAGTGCTACCCAGGCTCAGACATTCCGTATGGATGTGCACCACACATACTACAGCAAGCATGTGCTCCCATTGGTCGAGCTATGCAGGTCGACGAATTCTGCAATGAAGTTGCCAGCCTTGTGATCAAGGTTCGCAAGCAGATGGGATGGTCTCAGCAGTCATCGCAGCCGATGCCCGATGCTACTCCGTCGACGTCTGCTTCATCAGCGTCAGCTACGTGGTCTGCTTTGGGTACCTCGACGGCAGCTGCGCGGGCAGGTTGCGCCTGGGGCGCAACCGGTGCTGGCGGCCCCTCTTCCCCTCTGGAGCCCGATGCGGTTCAAGAAAAACGCATGCCAGGACATCATGATACGGCCAAAGATTCACACGTAACGCGGCATTCCTTTTTGGACGATCCCGTCTTGCAGCAGTGTGCCCCTCCGACTACCTTAGCCGAAGTTCGAGCTGCTAGATGCCAGGACATGGACGACTCCGACGTAGACTCCTTCGACACGTTGGACCAGCAGCTGGACGACGCTGCTCACGCACCAGTGGATTGGGAGTCTCATACAGGATGCAAGCCTGTGAAGCTCCCTTCCTCGTCGCCGCCCCCTGCGGGCGATCAGAATGCGTCTGGGCGTAAGCCTCGGGAGGCTGAAAGGAGCCTCGGGGCGCGACGGGGGATGGTTCAGCGTGACCCTGAGGGCCCTGCCATCGGTGAACCAGGTTCACCACGCCAACCCTGGGGCTCCGCGTCTTGGGCGGCCTCTGATGAGGCTTCGGGTCCCTCGGCCCGTCTGCCAGGACAGACTGACCAGAATGAGCTAGCCGTGTTGCAGCATCGCCAGTCAGCTGACCATGTCACCCTCTTGTTCGCAAACATCACGGAGTGGGGCTCCAAAGTGCGCAGCTTCGTCAATAGCCACAAGGACGCCTACCCCATCGTTGGCTTAGTGGAAACGCACCAGCCAGCCACCAAGTGTGCCCGCTGGACTGAGGAGATGAGGAAGGATGGCTGGCGTCTTTCTTTCAGAGCTGGCTTCGATTCAGGTAAATCTGACACGGGCATATCGGCTGGTGAATGGATACTTACGCGATGCCACTTAGCTGCCACACAGTTCGATCGATTACGAGACCAAGCGATTGCAGATTGCAGAATGGATCCGTTCAAAGGTTTTTCAGCCACTACGCTGCATTTGAAATCAGGCAATTTGATTTATATCGCTGCTTATCTGCTGCCGTCCAATGGCCTGGCCCATTATAACAATGAGGTGCTGGTGGCTCTTGGGGGCTTCACCAAGGCACTCGCCGATCCTTGGGTGATAGCTGCAGATTGGAACAACGAACCCCAGACTCTCATTGATAGTGGATGGGTGGACCGACTCCGCGGCAACATTACCTGCGACAAAGGCCAAGGTCGCATGTATGATTACGCCATCGTGTCACGCCAACTCGCCACGGACCGCATCAAGATACGACAGGTACTTGCGGTTCCTTGGAAAACTCACTGTGCCCTTGCGATTGATATCTTGGACGCCAAGAAGACGTGGTGACATCGTTCTTTGGAAGTTCCTGCACCCTTACCCCGAGCTTGCAGGCCTCGTAAGGCCCCTGACCCACAGAGTAAGCGCTCGCAGGAACGACAGCAAGTTCACGATGCGCGACGGCAGGAGCTACCTGACGACCTGAGAGCAGCCTTTGACGACCTCCCGTCACAGGAAGCTACCCCTGAGGCGCCACGTGTGCAGTTCACACTCGACCAGGATGCTTGGCGCAGCATTGGCGACACGCTTACTGATGAAGTTTACAAGCCAACCACGGCAGCAGCTCAACTTCACACCAGTGCTCTACCAGCTTGGCGCCCCGCTCAGCGTGCTGCACTTGATCAGAGATATGGCCGCTGGGTCACTACGTTGGAGCGTGCGATCTTGGAGGTCAGTGGCGTTGAGGACCCGAACAAGCACAGTGGACGGGCGCATGGTTATTCGATATCCTGGAGGAAGATGCGGCCTGCTCCTGGTAGGCCTCATATGTGCGACCCCATCGCAGAATGGTGGGGGGTATCGTCCACGTTGCTTACTCGGGGATTGGCGTTGCAGAAGTCTGGTAAAGACCCTACTGAAGCGCAGAAGTGTCTGGAAGGCTTCTGCCATTGTGCACCAGGATGGACGACACCAAGCGGCAAGAGTACTTTGGCAAGAAGGCCCTCAGTGTTGACATAGACACTTGGCAGGCACAGGCCCAAAGCGCGCCGAGTTTAGATTTGGAACAGCTTCAAGAATTACTGGAATCCACGCACGCTTGGGCAGATAGGGCACAAGGCAGATCCTTGGTCAAATCTCGTCAAGCATTTATGGACTGGGCCAAGCTGATGTGGTCCAAGAACCCTGGAGCAGTGCATCGTCATGTTCGGTCTCCACCTCCAGATCCACTGCCACGCGAAATATTACGAAATGGCGCATACACGGCTGACCCTTGCGTGCTGATGCGCACCAAGAAGGATTTCTGGCATAATGTTTGGACGGAGTCACATGACACGCGTGAGCAGTTGCGTTGGACCTTGGAAGGCATCGCTCGCGACGCTCGGGACAACCCTCTTCCTCCACTTAATGAAGGTCAGGTGGAATCGGTTATTCGCAGACAGGCCCCCAACAAGGCCAGAGGAGTTGACGGACTGGGGCCAGTTGACCTTCAGCGCATGCCCCCTGCAGGACTGACGGAACTTACTTGTATCTTGAATCAAGTGGAGCTGGACCAGACGTGGCCGACTTCTCTCTTGGCAACTATATGTGCGGTCATTCCCAAACCTGCAGGGGGATCGCGTGTCTTGGGGATGCTGTCTCAGTGTTGCAAAACGTGGAGCCAGGCCAGGAGCTCGATCACGTCTCAATGGTCAGATGGGCTCTCTGCTTTCTGGGACACTGCCATACGTGGCAGCAGTGCGCTGCGCGCTGCGATGATGCGCAGCCTGGTGGACGAGGCGCCAGCAACTTTTAGAGTTTCTTCTGCCACAGTGTTGTTAGACATCGCCAAGTTCTACGACTCGATCTCGTTCACACTGTTGATTGTGGCAGCCCGTGGCCTCAATTTTCCGCCAACTGTTGTGTTGATGGAGGTGCTGCTGTTCATGTCGCCGCGCATCCTCAAGGAGGGCTCGGTCATCAGCGATCCGTTCTGCCCAAGAAGGTCGATCGTCGCAGGCTCGTCGCACGGTGTGTGCCTTGGAAAAGTATTCTTACACTCTGTGCTGGATGAAGCACACAGGCGAGCCCCCCAGGCCTCTTTGTGGACTTTCGTCGGCGACACTGTGGGGCGTTCAGAAGGCACTCCTGAGACAATCGTTTCTGAGATGCAAGGCCTCGCGGATGCGTCCTCGGAAGGCTTCAGAGTTAAACGATTGACGGTCTCGGACATAACGGTTGTCTTGGCGTCGTCTCTTGAGCTAGGCAAGCGCGTTGCTAGGATTTTCAGAGCCCGAGGGATGCCTGTCAATTATGCTCCCACTGGTGTCGATTTAGGTGTTGACACCGCGGCTGGTCGATTCAGAAATCGTAAGAAAGCTAGGCAAAGGATGACCAAGGCCAGCGGTAGGCTTTCTCGGATTATAAAGATGAGGCGACTTGCAGGCTTGCGGAACGTCACTCAAGGCGCGTGGCGCACGGGTGCCTTGCCTCAGGCCAGCTACGGTCACCAAGTGATGGGTATGCCACCGAGTCAGGTCCTCCTTTTGAGGCGACAGGCTGCCCGCACGGTCTCTGGCAACAGCAAAGGTAAGTGTTTAACCGCGGTGCTGCAGGCCGTGTTGGGAGATGGCGACCCAGCCTTGGAGGTCAGGCGCCAGCTCGTTGACTCGTGGCTCCAGCTCTGGAAACGATTTCCAGCTCTCCAGCCTCGCATCCGCCGTTCCTGGGGGTTGGTCAGGGCGCAGCTCGACAAACTGGGCCCTCGGCGCTGGCGAGGGATTCGTGGTCCCATAGCCGCTGTCCAGGCCACGCTGCTTGACGCTGGCTGGGAGCCCCGCGAGCCAGACCTCTGGGAACGGCCGTCTCACTCGAATCACGCTTGGAGATTTCCGAGGCCAGGCGATCCCCACTTTGAATTGTTGGCGTTCACAGACCACACTGACTTGTTATATGAGTTTGTTTCTGATTTAAGAGCAGGCCTCTGGCAGGGCGCTGCGAAGCACGAAGGAGGCACTTCGCTCAGTGAAGGAGCCGACCTCCTCCCGCTCTCTCAGGAACTCCGTCGGTTCGAGTCTCGGGGCCAAGCCGATCTTTGGGGCCTCACTTTGTGCGTGGCCTCTGGAGGCCAGTGGCCACGTCAGCGCCAAGCTGACAGTGGCTACACGGTTGATGTAACTTGTCCAAGGTGCAAGAAGGCTCCTGAGACATTGTTTCACCGAATATGGCAGTGCGAATGCAACGTGGATCACCCTGACTTTGACAGCACTCAGGCCTTGTGCACTCAGGCGGCAGCACAGTGGGAAGCTGATCCATCGTTGTGGCTGAGAGGCGTGCCAGCGAGAGATCTCACCTGTCTCCACTTCCTTGACCCCCTTGAGCCTCCTCCGAACACGTACTATGGCACCTCTCGGTTGTCTGAGGCTTGCGTCCAGCCTGGCCAGGACCCACCCTATTTCTTTGGGGATGGATCTGGGGGTAAGTACAGTAGCGACCCCCGCAGGCGCCGCTGTGGTTCAGGAGTTGTTCTGATCAGTCAGGCTTCTGATGGCTCTTGGGAGCCTTTTTGCGGGGTCTCTGCCCCCCTCCTTGGGCCGCGGCAGACTGTGCCGCGCGCGGAGATAGCTGCGCTCGCCATTGCCCTGGAGGAAACCACGGGGCCCATCATATATGTAACTGATTGCCAACCAGTTCTCGATGGATGGCGCGCTGGTCGAGCCCACGGCAAGCTAGGCCCAAATCAGGATTTGTGGTGCAGGGTGGCGGTGGCGCTTCGTAGCAGGGGTGAGGCTGAAGTGCAGATCGTGTGGACGGCCGCCCATCTTGAGGATGCGGGCAGAGAGCTCACTGATTGGCAAACTTTCCTCACCTCGGGTAACATGTGCGCTGGCGATTTTGCAGGTAAAGCCGCGGAGCAAGGCCTGCAGTTGTACACTCAGCAGCCTGTGCCCAAGACTGATATGTATGATTGTATTGCCCATTTTGTGAGACGCCGAGCCAGGCGCGCGTTGGTTTCTGCCCTGCAGGTCGATCCCTGGCAGGCGACCAGGTTGGGCAAGCAGCGTGTGCCTCCTCCCTCCCAGCAGACTCGAGCTCTCACTGACACCTCGCACGACTGCGAGCAGTATGGGTCGAAGTGGAGGTGCAAGCGATGCTGTCAGGTCGTCCCGTCCTCACAGCTGCTCAGATTTTGTGACTTGCCCTGCCCTGGTCTTGCCCCAGCCGAAGTTTCGGTCGCCTCGCAGTGGTCGAAGTTCGTTCGTCGGCGAGGGGATGTCTGGATTGGCACAACTCTTGCGCACAGCACGCATCATATACATCTCTGGCCTGAATTTTCCCTGCATTTCTGTTCACAGTGCGGCATGACTGCCACGATTGATGGCAGGTGGCTCGCCCGTAAATGCACGGCCCCCACCCCCAAAGGAGCTCAAAACCTTACACGTTTAAGTAAGGGATTGTTTCCCTCGCACAAAGGGCCCCCGCTTGTCATCCAGCAGATCTGCGCTGGGAGAGCGGCCGAGGCGGCCAACAGTGCGAGGAGAGCTCGGGGGGAGGAAGAGGCCAGTCAAGACTCGGATTGAGCCGTCTCGTTAACTCGTTTGCTTTGAGCTTCCACGACTGTGGCTTCATGGATGCTTCTGGATGCTCCTCGTCCTCCTCTCCTGGTGTGCGCGCGCGGCCGGGCCCTGGGGGGGCGAACGCGCACGCGAACACGCACGCGCACATCCTTGTTCCTTATTGTTATATACCCCCACCTACCTCGTATTCCGGCCGATAGCAGCCCGATCCGGGACCTCCCATCCGGACTGTAGAAAATCAATACAAAGTGGTCGTTTTTCTTCTCAACATCGTCTTTCTTGTCGTCGACGATGCGAAAAGCGTGGCAGGAGTGGGACGCGGCGCACATCGCGCGCGGCAGTCAATTTGGGCCCGCCCATCCTGACTATAAAAAATCAATACAAAGTCTTTGTTTTTTCCTCTCAGCATGGCCTGCCTTGTCGCCGACGGTGCGAAATATGTGGCAGCAATGGGACGCGGCGCACATATGGGACGCGGCGCACATCGCGCGCGGCCGTGAATCTTGGGCCGCCCATCCTGACGGTAAAAAATCAATACGAAGTCTTCGTTGTTTCCTCTCAGCATGGCCTGCCTTGTCGCCGACGGTGCGAAATATGTGGCAGGAGTGGAACGCGGCGCACATCGCGCGCGGACGTCCATGCGGGCTGCGGGCCCTCCCATCCTGATGGTAAAAAACAATATAGAGTTGCCGTTTTTCTTTTCATCATGGCCTCTCTTGTCGTCGACGATGCGAAATGCGTGGCAGGAATGGTGCGGACTTCTGGGGCAACCCCGAGGCGGGAGGGGCCACCTTACTTGTCAG
>CAUYUJ010019736.1:65000-172461 GCA_963575745.1 Prorocentrum cordatum
ATCTTTGAATAACAGTCCGATGCGTACCCACAACTCCCCGTGCTCACCTGAAGGATAATTGTAAGGTTTCGCCCACCTTCCGTCGAAAACCATCATGTTGTCTGTCACATAAGTCACGTACTGCGAAGCCAGTCGCAGGGCCACCCAAAAACGTGCAGCTTGCCCCGCGGCACTGATTGCACAACACCAGGGAGCACCCTGAGAGGGGAACCTGCAAGTGGAAGTCGGTCCCGCTCGCCATCTGCACCAGCCCGAGACCGATATGTCGGAACCTTGGGTCATTGGAATCAGCGTCATCACTAGCATCGCCGAACAACAGTATTGGGCAGGTGTCTTGACCTGGTCCCAAAGCTCCATCCTAAATCCCATCATTGAGGCCTGCCTTAAACCACAACTCATCATCAGGCGGCTCAGGTACTTTCGTCCACGCTGCAGGCATGGCTCCACGAAGCCAATACCCAGGCGCAGATTCATGCTGAGTCACCGCGTCCATATACAAGTCATCTGACTTGGTATAAATCGGGTGATCCTTCTTGTAGTCGCATTCCCATATACCATGGAACGGCGACTCGTTTCGACTTTTGCACCTGGGACAAAGGAGCACACTTGCATTTTCGTGGCGGCTTGGGCCCGTCTAAGCCTGAGCCCGGACCCCCCGCCACGACTGACGCCAGCAGCTCTGACAACCTACGTCCTCTGGGTAACTGCTCGAGCTGACGCATGAGTAAGGAGAGCGAGTACACGTTCATGGCTTGGCCGAGTCCCCCCCCCACAAAAATGCTGCTCAGCGGAAGCCTACAACAGTTTTTTCCGAAGAGCGATCGAAATCCAGGAAAAACAAGTTCGTGTCGTTCAAATCTGAGATATCAGAATACCCAGCTTCAGGAAAACGCTACTCGGTACCATCTTCTATGATCCAATGCACCGGCGGTATTGGATCCCAGCCTCGCTCCAGAAGGGCCAAGACCACGGCTGACGTGAGCGCCCTCACCCATCTGGAACGTTGATGCAGGAAGATTGCGAAAGTGCTGCACCACACAATCTCCTCCTTCCTCCTCCTCCTCCTCCTCCTCCTCCTCCCTTCTCCTCCTCCTCCTCCCTCCTCCCTCCTCCCTGCCTCCCTCCTCCCTGCCTCCCTCCTCCTCCTCCCTGCGGCCCCAAGCACGATGCACGCGAGCTCGGATTTCGGCTCGAGCGAACCACTGTTGCAAGTAGAATTGGAGGGACTGCTGGGGGTACTTCAATCTTGGGTCAAGCCCAGGCGCCTTGATGGCAAGAGTAGAGGAAAGACAGCACCCTTTCCCACCAGACGAGATATCAGCGGCAAGACTGCGACAGAAGGAAACAAAACGACGACCGAACGTGCCGTGCAACTCCTGGCCGTAGTTGCTTGCCGCCTACGTTCCCTGTCTCTTCAAGCGAGACGTGGTGGAATATTGTCTGGAAGCACGAGCGTACCGAACGACACGAGCGTGCATGCGACCGTGCTGAGCCACTCACTTGATGCGTGTAGCGCGTGCTGTCCTCCTCCCTCTTCCTTGATCGACGCCAAGGTTTGCCCCCTGCAACTGGGGACGTACGACGAGACCTTTCGCTAGAAGCTTCCTCGCCAATCGCCTTAGCGTCCCCGTGGAAGGAGCAGATAATGATAGACTTCAGTGAGACGTCAAGGTGCCACCTGGCCAGTTTATTCAAAGTGGCGCCGGGACATGACGTGAAGCCCTCGACCACCGTTCTCCTAGATCCTGACATCCCCTGCGACAAATCATCGATCCATGTACGATGCCCTTGGGCGGGGTGTGTCCTGGAAATCTTGGGCATCACACAGTCAGTCATGCACTTCGCGAACCTTGCCCTCGACATGAGGCCTTGATGAGTGCTGCGTTCCATGATAAATGGCTCGCGCAGTGCACCAAAATGCTCCAAAGTACGCGCTGCAACACATTGGGCCAACTCCATATATAGGATGGCGGGCGGGTAGCCCGAGCGGAGAGCAGCAAGCACCAACACGTCCCATTCGACGCCGTCGTAGAACCCCTTGATATCGAGCATGCCGTTGCCCGTGGGGAGCTTCATCCACCCCGCAATTTCATGGGACAACGCGCAGAGAAAGACCTCCACCAATGAGCTGTTGCCACTGATGGCTGCATTCCACTCCGTCCCGAGAAGACCACGCCAGTCACGAACTTGCTGCTCACGAGTACCAGGCGAAATCCGACCTATCATGGAAGTGCGGCCGATCTTTCGGTCGCCCTCTGATATTTGTTGGCAGCAGTTTGCCTGTCACCAGCTGTGTTTGGTGCGGTCAAGCAAGGAGAACACGTTCTTCAATGCTGCTAGCTCAAGCTCTCTTTGAGGCAAGCGCTCTGTGATATAGTGCATGTGCCACGTGCGTATATGCGCCACTCGCTGTCGTTTGACCTCTTAGGGGCCCCTTTGTGCCACTGCCGCGCGACCCCCGCATCGTGCCACTGCGCGCGCGTCTCGTCAGAGAGTGTCGTGCTACCTCTCTTTACTTTCTGCGCTGACAGTTTCTCTCGCTAGGGGGCAGCCCTGCGCCGCGGCGCTTTCTTTTCTTCGCTGTCGGGCCGAGCGCCCCCTACATCGACGACGGCACGGCGAACAACTTTCAAGAGTGGGAATTCCGCGCAGAGATGCGCATGAACGCCGCCTGGGCCTCAGTGGATCAAGAGACGAGTGCGCCACAGCAACGCGTAATCATTGCATCTGTCAACAAGGTTGTCGAAGGCCTCAGAGGCGACGCGTTCGATATTGCCATGGATATCGGTGAGGACGCGCTTCTAACTCCGAATGGGATCGATCAGCTGGCGCTGGCGATTCGTACTTCACTCTTCCCCATGGAGGCGCAGGAAGCGCAGATCCCGTTCCAGGTGGGGCAGAGACCATATGGACCACAGTCTCGGCAGAACGGTGAGTCTATGGACTCGTGCATCCCCTGAAGGAAGCGCCAGTGGAAACGCGTCTCCAAGTTGGATCATGAGATCTTGATGAGCGGTGATCTGATTGGCTCCCTTCTCTTGGACCATGCAGGCCTCTCGCCTTCGGAGAATCTGATGGCGTTGACATCCACAGGAAGCGTGACAATATTCGACAGGATCAAGGACGTCTTGATCCTCCAGCAGGGCAAGGGTGAATCTGGTAAAGGTTCCAGCTCTTCGACGTGGACGCAGCCCAGACCCAGCTGCCAGAACAGGCAAGGGCAAGGGCAAGATGAGCTTCTCCAGGCCAAAACGCGCCTTCTACGCTGCTGATGGTGGATGGCACGAGCAGGAGGAGCATTACCCTGAGGAGCTGCGCCCCTACGGGCACGACGCGTCCGGCTACGCGCCAGAGCACGGCTGGGGCTACACGGCCTGGGGCGACTACGCCGACGAATGCACCTACGTCGACGAGGCGTCGCGCGCTCGCTGGGCCCCTGTCCAGGATAGCAGCGAGCTCGGCGCGGAGGTCCTTGGATACGCCGAGGAAGAGGCTTCCGGCGCGATCCAAGATGACCCGGTCGCCAGTCTTGGCGCCGAAGGGAGGAGCAATGGCAGAGGAAAGAGCGGAGGCCAGGGATGCCACCGCGCGCCTTGGCCGCCCAAGGGAGGCGGCATGGGGGGGCCTCCCCTGGAAGATCGCAAGAAGCGGCTCCAGGATATCAAGAAACGCTTGAAATCCAAGACCTGCCACGGAACAGGCCGCTGGTCCGGGGGCCCTGAGTGCAAGGGCAAGCCCAGGGCGGCATTGGAAGCGCCCGCTGGAGACACCTGGCAAGCGCCATGTCCAGTTGCGCGAGGACGATGGCGAACGAGAGTTCGCGCCCGTCAGTTTTGCTGCTGTATCATCATCAATCCCTCATCGCATCATGCGGAGCAAGGAGGAGTCGATGAGATTGGATCCTCTTCTTTCTTCTCGCGTCGTACGCCACAGGGCGCGCGCGCGCGAGGGTGGGGGAAGTGCGACGGACAGTGCGGCTTGCAGCGCAACCGCGTTGATGGTCATGCATGCGTGAGTTGCATGGGGATGACCGAAGCCACTCCGGTTCAGGGACCTCCAGAGCTCCAGGGGGATAGCTTTCAGACCTCTGCAGGGGCTGAGGGAGATACTTCTGGGTTCATGGCTGTTCGCTCGACCGAATCTCACTCTATGGCTAGCGTTTCTGATGATGAGGAGGGGTCCGTTTCGGATCCTATCTCTGTTCTTCGTCAAGATACTGCGCTTGCTTCGGGTCCGCGCAGAGGGCCCAGTTACAGTCGCGTTCTCGGGGGTATTCCAGATTGCGCGGATTGGGGTCGCAAGCTGAAGAAACCGAGTGGGGGTCTGGTTCTGTTCGTAGGATGGGCCGATAGCCACTTTATTCGGAAGGAAGACGGACAGTTTGCGAAAGTTTCGAGGCCGAAATTCCAGTGGCAACGTTTTGCCTTCTTCGGGTTCTTCTTCTGACCTGAACGGGGGACCTCCAGATCCACCGTCGCCTCGTCCATGTGCTCGAGGTTGTAAGAACCTTCTCTCGGGAGTCGGTTCTAGCGCTCGTTTCACATGTTCGCGCCTGCAAGGATTGTAGGCACAAGACCAGGAAGGAGAGGCGCACGGCGCTGCACTCTCTGGGCGAGCGTCCTCACGATCTCCTGGACAATCGCGGCAGCGCTCCAGATATTGCGCGCGCCGTTGTCGTTGCCTGACGCGCATCGACGAGCAGCCCAGGGGGCTAGCAGAGGACAAGACAGCAACAGCTAAGAAAGTTGAACGCTCCAGCAACACCCAAGCATAAGCAATTTATGTTATTATTGAGGATCGCCGTATCACCTCTACGGAGCTGAATGTTGCACGAAAAGCTGTCACTAAACGTGTTGTTGAGATTTGTGATAATACAGGCGACATTAGCACTGGCGGGCTATTTTCTTTGCTTCGCGACTGTGTCACACAGGTCGCAGGTGACGTCTTCGAGGGCGACGGTGTTTGGGCTGCGCTAGACGAGGGTTGTAATTCTTCTTGTCACGGTGCATATTGGGCTCTTAACGCAGAAGATGAATTCGAGACAATTGGTTTCTATCCTGCATGACATGCATGGGTTCAGTCAGCGTAAGACGCGCAGCGGTATAGGAGGGCAGGCAGGGAGCGAGACGACAGGTTCACAAACTTTCTGTTTCGCATCGTTGCTTCTCGTGGCGCCGTGAGTGGGTGTCTCGAGTCAAATCAGTGGAGAGATTCGGATCATGTTCCTCTCTTGTTGTCTCTTCCTGCGCAGGTTTCCCTCGGTCTCGCGAAGGATATTGCTCATGGTCGCGCTCTCTTGAGTCCGGAAGGTGAGGGAGCCATGTGTCGTTGTGCTCGCCCAGGTATTCTTATCACTCGTCTTGATCAGTTTGACCCAGAGCGCGTTGTGGAGTCCATTCGTCCGTTGCGCATTTCGTGCCAGGCAGCTTGTGACCATCCGTGCTGCTCAGCCCCCGCTGGCCGCGCTGCGCCGCCCGCTGTCGCCGCGCCGCCTGGTGTCGTTGATCGCTCAAGTGACGACGGGATCACGTGCGCGCCTGCCTGCGCCCGTCGATCACTCCAGCGCAGTGACGACGAGGACGCGCGGGTCGCTGCCATAGCTGCTGGCGCTGGTGTTCGTCCGACACCACAGGCCTTGAAGTTTGCTGTTATAGCGCCTGGCTTGGATAACTTCGAGAACAATCCGAGGTGCTCGGGGTCCACGATACCGACGGAGAACATCCGCAGTCGCCCCCGCTCGTCATCATAGATGCGCTCGTTGCTGCAGATGAGAAGACGGCGAACGATTCGGCACGCGTTGGTGGACACCAGGGCCCTGAAGGACCCGACTCACACGCGCCATATCGGTCATCACCCCAACATCTTGCGCAATTCAGCTGGAAATTCACATGTTGCTGGCATCGCTGACTATGTGGGAAGATCTTTGGGGAAGAACGCGTCGTCACAGTCTGTGTGCATTGTTGCCATCTGTCGTCTGGTCGGCACCGCTGCGTCGCTGTCAGTTGTGGTGTGAAGGAGTTCTTGAAGCAGTACGACATTGAATGCAGTGCTGCACGCCTGAGTCGACATGAGTGGCCCAAGCGTACTTGCAACGGAGAATATGATGACTGCCGCCACTTATCCGATTGGGCCCGTGAGATGGCGAATTCTGCGGCTGACAAGATGGTTTCGCTCCTTACTGAATCCTTCGAGAAGTTCAGTGCACCCCCGCCTCCAGTTCCTGAGACGTCTGCCAAGCGCAGACCCTGTGACGTGGCTGAGCTGGCCAGGAGGTAGGAGAGGAGATCTCGAGCTTCATCGAGTGGTTGACGGAGTAGATGAAGAGGACGTGGCCACTGTCATCCGCGCACACGTCAAAACGATCTGGCGCGAACATCTGGCGCTGACTATTCTGGGGCGGATTTCAAGACCATGATGAGGCGATACGTTGGGCACGAGCTGCAATTCTATGTGAAGATCTGGCACGAGGACGAGGCCGCCTGCGGATTAAACTCGATTTGTACGTTATGCTCGCGAGTATGCAGAAACCAGTGCATTGCCCAAACCTGCTGGTGGTAGCATTTCTGCTGCTGCTGTTTCGCCACCGCCCGTCGCCGCATCGTCTTCTGCCGCCGCGTCGCACCCTCCATGCCAGGTGCGCGCTTTGCAGGGCGATAACGACGACGCGCCGAAGAAGAAGGCTCGCATGGGCAGCGCCAGCAAGTTGACGGGTCTCCCTCCGGGCACGCCTTTACGCAAGGGCACGATCGTTCGCCTTCCTGGGATGCCGCTTACGACGCCGCCACCAGAGCGCAAGGCCGCTGTCCTCGCGCCGAGGCAGCCGGATGGACCGACGCCTGCACGCATTCACAGAGCTCCTCTGCCGCTTCCGCCACCGGAGCCGCCGCGCAGGGTAGAGCCGCTGCCGCCGCCACCACCGCCCGGCGAGTACTGTTGCCGCCAACAGCGACGACGAATCGAGCAAGACTCGTGCGTCTCGTTCAGGATCCCCGACTTCTCCTGTCGAAAGGGACCTGGCCACGGTGGGCGGTGGGCGGGCCGGAGGTCCAGTCGTGGACTTCGAGCCGATTGCAATTGGCGCAGCTCAGTTGGATTCGCTTTTCGAGCACGGCAAGAAGAGGAATGTCATCACGCACGTTGATCCTCGATCTTCTCCATCAGAGGGGTCGAAGGGCCGCGCGGGAGAGCAGGGCATTGGGAAATTGGTGTGTGCGAGCTGCAAAATTGATCCGTTCAACACTCAGACCAAAGTCCCGCCGGCATGGTCTTCTTGGAAGAAGAGTCCCATAGGTCGCTCCAGTGATACCCAGTCCTGGAAGCGCATATGAGATCGCGTTGCCATGAGCTCTTCTGCGGGTGCGGAGGAGTTCGAGTAGCAATATTTGCGCGGCCTCCGAGGACCCGCGTTGACGGAACATCGTATTTGTGCACGCCACTGCAGCTGGAACAGTACGAGATGACTACCATGAATGATAAAAGTCGTGCCAAACATTGCTCTGGATTGTGTAACATGAGTATGCAAGATGAGGCGTGATCTGCGCGTTGCCGAGCTGTCTGCACCAGGCGCGCCTGCTGCCGACAAGGAGATCGCCGAGAAGGCGATCAGGAACACCGATCCGCTTCGCGGACGAGTGGGGGCCAACCTGGCCGGGGTGCTGTTCCTACGTCATCGGCATATCGTTCGCTCGTCCAGTCTCGAGCGACACGGTGGTGCGCTCTGTTCGGGAGCCTTCGGTGGCAAAACACATCGTCGAGCGCAATCCTGATCTCGTTGCCGCCTACACATCGTCATCCAGTCATCATGTGATCAGCGATTGTTTCTCGGCGTTGGCTCAAGATGACGGCCCTGTAACTGCTGCGCTTGCTTACGAGCCTGGTTGTTCCAGCCATGAGGTTACTGGCGCGCTGAACCCGTACCTCGAGTCAGACGCGGACATCGCGAGTCAGACATTCCTTGAGTTCTTCAGAGAGTTCGATCAGAAAGTTAGATTGGATAGACTCGCACTTACATCCTTCCCCGCTGAAGCCGCAGAGGAGAAGGTTCGAGGCGATATGCGCGCGATCATCGGTGATGACGACGTCGCTTCTCTATGGAACGCTTGCGGGATGAGGAACAATATATCCTGGAACAAATCAACCTACCTGGCGAGCCGAAGCGCGAAGGAAAAAGAAGGACAGCGCGGTTGCAGATCCCGCTCCGCGCAAGGATCGCCATTAGACGACTGCACAGACAGTTCGGTCATGTGCTTAATCGTGTCCTCGTGCAGCTATTGAGAATCTCCAGGATGTCATCGGACTACATTGAAGCCGCCAAGAAATATCGATGTGAATCTTGCGATCATCGCAAACCGCCAGATCACTCACAAGGTTGCATTACCACGAAGTTCTGCTTCAACCATGAAATCGGTATCGACTGTCTAGAGGTAAAGGGCAGCAGTGGAGAACGGTTCACCTTCTTGAACATGCGCGCCAGGGTGCAACATTTCAGCGTGTGATCTTTGTCAAGCAGGGAGGTGGCACGCCATCTTCGAGAGCATGCCTCACTGCACTTCAGCAACACTGGTATGCGTGGGCAGGTAAGCCCAAAGGAATGGTGTTGGATCGTGGACTGCACAACAGAGGAGTGTTTCGGCAATGGGTTAAGAGTCAAGGGAGCGGCGCCGGAGTCGAGCCTCCCGAGCAAATAGGCCGCACCGAGAAACATGGTGGACTTTGGAAAAATAACATCTTCAAGAAGGTGGTGCACAACAAGAATGTTTCCAGACTCGATGAAGGCATCTTTACTGCATCAGAAGTCGACAACACGAAGAAAGAGATGTCACGAGTCGGTGAATTTGCGCCTGCGCAGTGGGTGCTCGGAAAGATGCCTCGTGCCCCAGGGAGTCAATTCGACGGCGAGGAAGCTTTCGACATAGGAGTGCTTGCGAATGCTGCAGAGGACGGAGTCGACGAGTTTTCTCGCCAGGCTGCGACCCGGGCGTCTGCCAGACAAGTATTCGCAGAACACGACGTCGGGAGTAGGACGGCAAGGGCCGCTTTCCGAAAGGCAACGCCACTAGCTGGGGAATATCAGGTAGGTGATGTAGTATGTTTTCGCAAGAGGCCGACCGACGGCGAGGTTACTGCTAAGTGGAGCACTGGTTCTCGCATCGTTGGATTCGATGGCAAGAACGCATGGGTTATCACAGAGGGTGTGCCTGTCTGCGTGGCTGTCGACAGGCTTCGACCGCGTGCAGCGGCGGATGCTTTGGCTTACCAATATATCTCTAAGCACCATGACGGTGGCGTTGAGAGGTATGCACCTCCAGACGGGCGACAGCAGTCATTCGTGGACGAGCGAAGTGAACTGCCTGAACCCCGGGCGCAGGAGCATTCTTCGGAATAACATCTTATGGCGCCGGAAGGGCTGCCGGGGTCTCAGAATACCCCGAGTTCATAGAGGAAGCATTTCGCCACATGGGAGGATATGAACTGTCAGATGGAATGGTCGTTCCTGTGCCGCCCGCGTCGAGATCGTCACAGGTGACTCGAACGCCTCTTCAGAGGTCGTTACTAGACGACGTCCCGCACGGTATACAGAGTCGCAGCGCAGTGATGCGCCGAAGAGTCGAAAAGCCGATGGTAACACAGGAAGGGCTACCGATTCTGTCTCGGAGCCAGCTCCCGAACCAGCGAGTCCACTTCTTGAGGCCATGCGCAGGGCCGGAACATCAGGGCTGGGCATGGATCTTTTTGCTCGTAGAGAAGCTTCACTCGTTGTGAAGCCACATGAATCGCTTGTCGGATCCTTCAATGAACGCACCGCTCATACGCCGCAATCTAAGAAGAAGCCAAAGAGTGCAGATAATCCGGCACACCATCGGGAATCTGAGGACCTTAGAAGCGGTTTACGACTGGCAAGGCAAGACGGAATGAACATCTCCGTAGACCGGGTGGACCTGGTTGCACCGCAGTACGAGAGTAGCCTCGTCGTACGTGGAGACTTGGAAGTATTTGGGTATCCGCGCGGATTCACCAACATGCGAGTTCGAGGGGCTAAGGTTGATAGTATCCTGGGCTGCCAGTACTCATGAGATGCTCAACTGCGCCGCCACTACATCTGCGTATTTCCAGGGGCAGGACCTCGACCGCCCCATGCTTCTCAAGCCACCGCCCGACGAACTCGAAGCAGTAGTGAATCGTGGGACACTGATCGCGAGCACGCCCGTCTATGGCACGCGTGACGCAGGACGAGGCTTGCGGGGGGAAATTCGCAGGAGGTTTGGAGCTCATGGTCTGCAGGGGAATCGCATCATGCTTGCTGTGTTCAGTATGCACAATGACAAGAACGAGATCACGTGCATTTTAGGTACACACGTGGATGACATACCGCGGGCTGCAGATGACGAAAAAGTGCGACAATCATCGGCTCGGTATCAGCAGAGTTGGAGATTCGCGAGATCAAATCGACAATATCTGTTTTTACGGTTTAGAGGTTGTTCAAGATGACGATGTCATGGTGGATATCACGGCCGATGACGACATTGAGAAACATCGAAGCGGCATCCCATCCTAGAGACAGCCCCCTTACGAGAAGATGCAACGAGGGCGAGGCAGCACAGCTTAGATCGGTCGTAGGTGCTTCGTCGTGGGTTACACGTCAGTGTAAACCTGAGCTACTGTATCGCGTGAGCAGACTGCAGACTGCAGTGCGTCACGCTAAGGTATTTCATCTCAAGGAAGCCAGCCGCGCATTAGAAGGAGCAATTCAGTCCGCTGACTGCCTGGTTAATATTCAAAGGTGGCGCTGTTGAGTGGAATCAAGATACCTTTTTTTTTCTGTTGCTGACGCCAGCTGGGCAGCAGAAGAGGATGTAGCCAAGGGTAGAATCGAGCCTCTCAGGTCACAGGGGTCTAGGGTCTAGGTTCAATGGGCTCGCAGGGCCTGGATTCGTCGATGGGGCCATGTTCACCTATATGTATATCTAGTAAAGTTATCAAACGAGTATATAGATCTACACTACATGCAGAGACCCCGGCTTGTTTATGGGGCGTAGAATCTGGTGCGCGCATTCTCGCCGCCATCGCAGATGCGCGCGGCATGCTTGGCGTAGGAAAGAGGCACGCTGAGCGACGGTCTATAGAAGTCCACACTTCCTTCCATTGCTTGCCCTTCCGGTCCAGAGCATTTCGAGGATGAACGAGCATTGACGAGCCTTGCCGCGCCTCCTGTGTTGGAAGGGGCTCATCGCGCATGCTGCGGTGCGAGGTGCCCAACACCTCCTGCGAGGTAATCCAGAGCCGAAGCTCACCTGAATATTCACGAATTGCTCAGCGAAGCGCACGACGATCAAGTTGATCAGCCTGCTGACAATAACTGAGGACCACAACACCACCAGTAGATCCTAGATTCAGGAGCAAGCCTCTCCATTTTCCTGGCTCATTAGAATATTGTCGACGCCCTCGGGCTTGTCAGACGCCAGATGCCTGGCTGCCTGCTTCAACTGCTCTGCTGGCTAGTTGCGGCCAGTGTCGCGGCACCCGTGGCGTTCGAATTGCGATGAGATGGAGGCAACTCGCTTCCGCCAGCGTGCGACGCGATCGCGCAACGGTACCGCTCGTGACCGAGTGTTCTGCTTGACCGATTCTTCGATAAAGAAACTTCCTTCGCCTTTGCGGGGCCCCCTAGATGGCTTGACCAGGTGATGAGTATATCTGACATCCTCAGCAGTGTTCTCTCATAGGGAGTACCAAGAGGAACCAAAAAGCTACGGAAGAGCAGAAGTGCGGAGGAGGGGGGAGTTGAAGTTCTTGAACGATGGGCCCTATATTCGCCCGAAGCATCATCAGGAGTAAAGAAACTGGGTTCGACCTTCTCTTCTGGCACCCCCACCTGGCTCACCGATTCACGATTTTTGGCCGGGGGGGGCGAACTGTCACTATTACTGATAAGCTGCTGACTGGCAGGCGAGACGGGGCTGACCACCTTCGGAAAGGACAGCAGGCGATGACAGGCAAGCGTTCTCACCCGGCCTGCCTGCACCATCGAAATTGGCTTCGCTGGCCCATGGGTCCCCTTCCTCCTCGCCAGCATCGAGGGGAAGAGCCCCCTCTGCGGGGGCGCCGGTTTCCTCGTCCCGATGGGGGCCGAGTCACAGAAGCAGAGGCAGAAACTTGGGATGACTTGGAGCTGTCACCGTGCAGGTGCAGATGCTGCTCCGAGCGCTTTCTGTTCCGAGGCCGTGGCGGCGGCTGCCGCCTTCGCGCGTTCTTGGCATCGGAGGCCTTCGACCCTGGAGCGGCTCTGTTCTGCGCTGGGCGGGTCGCCCGGGGCAATCGGCCAGCACGCTCCAGATTGCGCGTCAGAGGTGGCAGACCTGATGCACGAATAGGCAGCGCCAAGCCAACGCGAGTCCTTCACGGTGCAGCTGGGACGGGCTCCAGCTTGACCGATGCACTCCGCCTGCGGCAGGAGTGCCCGACCCTGAACTTGGCGAAGACATCCACGGCGAGAAAGTACAGCTGGTTCCATGTTCCAATCGCCCAGACAGACCCATGGCAGCTGAAGAGCAGCAAGGATTCCACCCAAGTTAACCTGGCTAGGTTCTTACCCGACATGCCGAGCGATGGGAGGAGGAGGAGGAGGAGGAGGATGAGGAGGAGGAGGAGGAGGAGAAGGAGGAGGAGGAGAAGGAGGAGGAGGAGGAGGAGAGCCAGCAGCAGCAGCAGCAACAGCAGCAGGAAGAGAGAAGCGGAGGAGGGGGAGGAAACGAGGAAGATGCGGAGGAGCAGGAGGAGGAGGCGGAGGAGGAAGAGGAGGAGGAGGAGGAGGAGGCAGCGGAGGCGGAGCAGGAGGAAGAGGCGGAGGAGGAGGAGCAGGAGGAGGAGGAGCAGGAGGAGGAGGAGCAGGAGGAGGAGGAGGAGAAGGACATGGAGGAGGAGGAGGTGGAACAGGAAGAGGAGGAGCAGGAGGAGGGAGGAGGATGAGGAGGAGGGGGTAATAATAAGCATGCGAGTGCGAATGACAAAAACACTAAGAATGATGATGAGGCTGATGATGATGTTGCTGATGTTGATGTTGATGATGATGGTGGTGATGATGATGCTCATGATGGCGCTGATGATTATGATGATGAGGGGGATGATAGCAATACTAGCAATTACATGTGCAGTGGTTATATCAGTAATAATAACAGTTATCATAATATAGATAGTAATATTAATAATAATGTTGATAATGCTGCTGCTGATGATGATGATGATGATGAGGAGGAGGCGGAGAAGGATGATCATTAGACAAAAAATACGAATGCGAATGCAACATTTGGTAATCCTACTGGCAACACTATGAACACTAATAACACATAAAAGTAATGATCATACTATAAAGAAGAAGAAGACACATACTATTCATCAACATTACTATTAACAACAATAACAATAATAACAATACTACTAACAACAATAATAATATCACTAATACTTAAAGTATCCATAAGACGAAGAGGAGGAGGAGGAAAAAGAGGAGGAGGAGCAGGAGAGGGACATGGAGGAGGAGGATGAGGAGGAGGAGGAGGAGAGGGACGTGGAGGAGGAGGAGGAGGAGGAGGACATGGAGGACATGGAGGAGGAGGACGACGAGGAGGAGGACGACGAGGAGGAGGAGGTGGATGAGTAGTTGGAGGACACCCCCCCGCCTCCGCAGCCCCCCCCCCGCTGCAGGGCATCCTGGCCCCAGGCGGGGCGCCCATGCTCCAGCGGCCGCCAGGCCGGCGGGCGTGGTCGCCTCACGCCGGCTCGCGGGCCATCAGGCCACCGGGCGGGAGTGGTCTTCCTCCTCCTCTTCGACCCTCTCGTCCTCCTGCTCGCTCCCCCTCCCTTCCCCGCCCTCCACCTGTTATTCCCTTGTCCTTTTCCCTCCTCCTCCTCCTCGTCCTCCTTCTCCTCCTCCTCGTTATCATCATCATCATCATCATCATCATCACCATCATCATCATCATCATCATCATCAACATCATCATCATCAGCATCATCATCATCATCATCATCATCATCATCATCATATTCATCTTCATCTTCATATTCATCTTCATCTTCATCTTCATCATCATCATCATCATCATCATCATCTTCATCATCACCATCACCATCACCGTCACCATCATCAGCATCAGCATCATCATGATCATTATCATCATCACCATCACCATCATCATCATCATCAGCATCAGCATCACCATCAACAACAGCAGCATCATCATCATCACCACCATCATCACCATCATCATCATCATCCTCAGCCTCAGCCTCATCCTCATCCTCATCCCTCCTCCTTCTCCCTTTAATTCCATTATCCTCCCTACTCCCTCCTCCTCCACCTCCCCCCCTCCTCCACCTCCCTCTCCTCCATCGCCTCCCTTCCCACATCTGTTGCCTCCTCTTATGACATCTGACTCCCCCACAGCTTGACCCAGGTAGACTGACGCTATACGATATTTTGTGTGCTGCACGATGGGGCGTGACGACGTGAGTGTTGCGAATGTTTTGAACAACGCCAGGAAGAGGAGGGTAGGACGAGGAGGAGGAGGAGGAGGAGGAGGAGGAGGAGGAGGAGGAGGAGGAGGAGGAGGAGAGGAGGAGGAGGAGGAGGAGGAGGAGGAGGAGGCGGGAGGAGGCGGGAGGAGGAAGGGGGAGGACGAGGGCGGAGAAGGGAGAGAAGAGGGAGGTCAACGGAGGATTGGGATACCATCGGACCAGATTTCGCTGCGCACCAGAGACGAGACGTCAGCGGGGTCCGCGCGAGAGGTCCAGATATCGGCGCTCCGTGGTGCCGCACCCAGAGCACCCCCCAGACGGTGCACGTGCGCGGGAGTGCCCATTGATTGTTTGCTTCCTCCATCCCACAGCTCTCCTCCCTGTCGCACCCCGAGGCCAGTCAGAAGGGCGGCCCGGGCGTTTCGCTTGCGACTTCCATGCCAGGTATCGTCTTCAAGCTTAAACAGTGACAACCGTTTCACGGATTGAGGGCGGGTGTTTTTTTTGTTTACAGTGTGGTTCTCATCTTAGCGCCGCGCACATCCGTCGTTTAAAGAGTGCTACCGTTTCATACGTTGAGGGCAGGTCGTTTTCACCATGAGGTTCTCGCCCGAGCGCCGCACACATTCGTCTCAAACGTTTGCAAGGGCTTCCTGTATTGAGGACAGGTCGTCCTCAAAATGTGATTCTCGTCTTAGTGCCGCGAACATGTGTCTTAAAAGTTGTAGGAGTTTCATTGATTCCAATGATCAACGTATCAGACATTGTGTGTTGGAGCGATTCAGGACTGTCAGGGCGCAACAGTTACGTTGATGCGGAATGTCGAAGTCCCAGGAATTGTGTTATGGCTCGATGCCAGATCGTCAAGACGCAACAGTCACGTTTGTTTTTGGTGTCGGGGTCCGAGAATGGTGTTTTGGCACGCGTCAGGATCTTCAAACGGTTGTCTCTCAATAGGGCACTTTCCTCAATGGACATGAATCCTTGAAGGGGCTTATGAAGAGGGAGCTCGGAGGGAGGGTTTATTCCAAAATCGTTGGTGAATCGTGGGTTTGTACTGGTCCTCCTCATGGTTTTCGATGTTTCAAAATGGTGCTCCCGCGGCAGCGTCCGCCTCATTTTCGGATCGGCGATTTGCTCCAGTCGTTCAGAATGGCGCTCTCACTCCAGCGTTGGCCACTTTTCTGGATTCAACAAGTCCTTTTTCATAGTTGCCGCCCCCCTCATTTCCCCTCCGCCTTCCCCTTGTCTTCCTGCTCCTCCCCCTCCTTCCACTTCAGTTCCTGCTGCTGCTGCTATTCGTCCTCGTCCTCCTTTCTTTTTTTAGTTTCAGGTCGGCTATGACACGCGTCCGCGGATAAAGAACGAATCAGCGCAATATGAAGGGATGGGAGGACGGACTAGAATGTCAGGTGTGGCTTGAGCGCACCGACCTTGCCTCTCTCCCCTCCCCACTCCTTTTGCACCTCCTCGTAGTTCTTCTCTCTCTCTTCTATCCTCCTCCTCCTTCTCCTCCTCCGCCTCCTCCCTCCTCCTCCTCCTCCTCCTCCTCATCCTCATCCTCATCCTCCTAGCCGTTTCGGGGCGAGCGCGGGGCTCGCTCTTGCGGGTGCATATTTCGAAGCGGCGTGCCCCCGCGGGCCGATGGCGAATGGTGCTGCTGGAGGCGCACGTGGTGCCAGCCAGGGTGGCGACCCCTGGACGTGCCGTGCGTGTGCAGCTGGCTACAGCAACATGGCGTGGCGCACGGTGTGCAGGCTCTGCCAGGCGGCGCGGCCGCCGAGGGGCGCTGGCACGATCGGCGACGCCATTGACAGGGCCAAGAAGGTCAAGGCCAAAGGGAAGGCGAAGGCCGTGGCGAAGCGTGTGCGGTTCGCCTCGGATGGGCCTGGCCCGTCCGCCGCCGCGGCCACGCCGGCGCCGTGGGCGCAGGGCGCGGCCAAGCAGGCGGCCGAGGAGCAGCCCAGCAGCTGCGGCGGCAAGAACGAGGAGGTCCGCCTGGCCCTCCGCCACTGTGGCCCCAGGGAGGGCTCGTCGGCGGCCCTGGTCCAGGACTTCGGGGCCTTGGTGCCCGAGGCCGACGTGCCGCCGCCTGCGAAGCCCTTGGCCGAGCTGTCACTCCAGGCCCTCCTGGCTAGGGAGGCGAAGGTCAAGGGCCAGGTCGGCCGTGCGGAGGCCATGCTGGCGGCTGTCAAGGAGGAGCAGGAGGCCGTCGCGGCCCGCGTGGCGGAGCAGGTCGGCGTCCTCCAGAAGCGCCGCGACCAGCTGGAGGAGGTTGCCGAGGCGGTGCGCGCCAGGAAGCGCGCCGACCTGGCGCAGCATACAGGGCCGTCGCCCACGGAGGTAGGCGAGCCTGAGGAGACGGGCGACCTGGGCAAGGCGCTGCTCAAGGGCCTCGAGGGCCTCGAGGCGGAGCGGGAGCGGGTGCTACTGCTCGGGGAGGAGGGCGGCGCCTTGCTCGCGATGGCCGCGGGGGCCCGCTGCCTCGTGGAGAAGCTCGCCGACGCCGACGCCCGTGCCCGCGAGGCAGCGGCGGCTGAGCGGGCCCGCGCGGCTGCTGCTGCTGCCGAGCGGGCCGCCGCCGCGCAGGAGGCCGCTCCCGTGGCCGCTGGCGATGTTGACGGCGCTGCTGGTCCTCCTGGGGGCCGCAAGCGCGTCGGCGACCTCGACCTGGGCCCCGAGCTCGACGGGCTCGATGCCGTGTTCGACGAGGTGGGCATGGAGGACGAGCAGCAGCGCGCAGCCTGGCGCGCAGCGCTGGCCAAGCGCCAGCGAGTGTCAGGCCCAGCCTTGGGGTAGCCGCCCGCAGGCGGCGGACGCGGTGGAGCTGGTGTCGGCCAACACCACCGCGTGGGGCTCGGCGCAGTCGCTGGTCGAGTGGCTGCGCGACGGCGTGGGGCGGCTGCCTGAGGTGCTCTGCCTCCAGGAGCACCGCCTCAAGGGCAAGCAGGCGGTGGCCCGCGCTGCGGGCTGGATGCAAGCGCGCGGCCTCAGCTGGCACGGCCAGGCAGCGCTGGCGACGGGCCCAGGGCCGCTGGAGAGCTCGGGAGGAGTGGCTGTGGCCACGCTGCGGCCGTCGGCGGCCACCGCTGCGCCAGGGCTCCCAGCCCATCGGTTCCAGGTGTGCGAGGTGAACCTGGGATTCAGGGAGCCGTGCCGCGTCATCTCGTCCTACTTCATGACGAAGATAGGCAGGGCGAAGGAGAACATCGGGCTCCTGGCGGCGCTGCACGAGCACGTGGGGCAGCTGGAGTCGCCGTGGGCTGTGATGGGCGACTGGAACATGGAGCCCGAGGACGTCCGAGAGTGGGCGCGCAGCGTGGGCGCTGCGCTCGTCGCCCCAGGGGAGCCGACATGCGGCTCGAAGGTCTTCGACTTCGCTGTCGTCAGCAAGGTCCTCACGGGCTTCGTGGAGACGGTTGAGGTGTTGCTGCAGGCGCCGACGAGGGACCACGTGCCGCTGAAGGTGGTGTTCCGTGGCGTAGGGCCAGCGGCGAGGGTGCGGCGGCCGCTTTTCCCTGCTGCTTTCCCACTGCCGCTGCCGCCGCCAGTAAGGCCAGCGCCGCATGAGCGCGCCTTCTCGGCCTGGGGTCCAGGCGGCGAGCAGCCGCTCAAGGTTGGCTGCCAGGAGTGGTTCGAGGCGGTGGAGGCCTACCTGATCGACCTCCACGAGATCGTGCCGCCCAGCCGCTGGAAAGGGCGCGCAGGCGGGCTGCGCACGCAGAGGGTCAAGATGGAGGTGGCCTGGAAGCAGGACCTCAAGAGGAGTGTCGGCGCTGCATGCAGACGCTGGCTGTCGTTCGCGGCGGCGTGCTCCCGCTGGCGCGCGCTGCAGGAGGCGGCGCCAGGAGGTCGCTGCACGGCGCCGCTGGGCAATCAGCACCAGGTGCTGCAGGCGTTCGAGCTCGAGTGGCCAGAGGAAGGCCCGCTCGCAGGGCTGTCGGTCGCCCGCGCGGTGGGCCTGCTCAGCTCCTCATCGTGCAAGCTGACGGTGCAGTTCGTCCAGGAGGAGGCGAGGCGGCGCTGGATGCAGGACAAGCAGCAGAAGGCAGCTGAGCGGCGCGCCTGGGCCCAGGCTGCGGCCACCGAGAAGGGCGGCTCGGCGGCCTACCGCTTCATCAAGCAGGCCACTGTGCTGCCCACGGTGGAACACGCGGGCGCAGACGGGGACGACGGCCCGCGCATGCCTGTAGCGGGCGAGGCCGCAGTGGTTGCGCTGCTGAAGGCGTGGCAGCCTCTCTGGATCGGATCGAGCCGTCGCGCGCTGGCGAGGTGGCGCCCGAGGACTGGGGCATCCAGGGGCCGGTGCCGCCGCCGCTGGAGCTCGAGGACCTAGAGCGGGTCCTGGGCACCTACCGCGATGGGGTGCGGCCTCGGGTGGGATAGGCTCCACCCGAAGCAGCTGCTGCGCCTCCCGCGGTCCTACAGGCAGCGCTTCCTGGAGCTCCTCATGGCCTGGGAGCGGGGGCCCACGCGGGAGGCGCTGTGGCAGCTGATCGTGGTGTTCATCCCCAAGGCTACTGGAGGCCAGCGGCCGATCGGCCTCACGGCCATCTGGTTGAGGGTCTGGAGCAGGACGCGGCAGCCGCTGGTGGCCCGCTGGGAGGCCTCGTTGCAGAACCCTGCCTTCTGGGGCACGTCGGAGTGCCCCTGCGAGCGCGCGGGGGTGGTGCACAACCTCCCGGCGGCCTCTGCTCGCAGAAGGGGCCTCTCGGCGGCCACGGGAGTCACCGACCTGGCGAAGTTCTACGAGCACGTCAGCCATGAGGAGCTGCGCGTGCAGGCGGCCGCCACGGGCTTCCCGCTCGCGCTGCTGCGGTGCTACTGCGTGTCGTACTGCACGCAGCGTCGCGTGTCGTGGTGCGGCTCGGTCTCCAAGCCGTTCGGGGCGAACGGCACCATTGTGGCGGGATGCAGCGGGGCGGTCGGGCTGGCCAAGCTGCTGGTGCACACCCTGTTCGTGGAGACTGTGCGCGAGAACCCTGTGGTTCGCCTGCAGAACGTCGTTGACGACGTGTTGCTGCAGGCGGTCGGCGGCGAGGCTCAGGTGGCGCAGCAGCTCCCCAGGGCCATGGCTGCCCTCATAGAGGGCCTGGTCGCCGAGGGGCTGGTCATCTCGGAGGCGAAGACGGGCTACCTGGTGAACAGCGATGACCTGGGCGACGCGCTGGACGGCTGCTGGGCGCACGGGCCGCTGGCCCGCTGGACAGGCGCCCGCTGCCTCGGTGGCGACGCCACCGACGGGCGCTGGAGGCGCGCGGGCGAGCAGGACGCGCGGCTAGGCCGCGCGGCGGCGGTCAGTGCGCGGGCGCGCCTGCTGCGCAGTGCTGGCGCGCAGGTGGGCCACATCCAGAGGGGAAGCCCCGCAGCCACCGCCTTCTGGGGCTCCGCGGTGACGGGCCTCGCCTGCGGGGTGCACGGCATGCGGGTCGCCGCCATGCGCGCGGAGGGCAGGCTGCCCATGGGCGCCAGCGTTGGCCTGCGGCTGCGGGCGCAGCACGGCGCCGCCTACCGCGACCCCATTCGCGGTGCACGCGGTGGCGGTGGCGCGCTCCTGGGGCATGACGCTGGAGACGGGCCTGCCCAGCGCCGCGGTGGTGCAGGAGTGCTGGCTCGGGGCGCAAGGCCTGCTGGACCTTCGCCGCCCCTGGGGGCAGTGCCGCGACCCTGCACAGGCGCGTGTGCTGGCGCTGAGGCGGGTCGGCTGCGAGATGGCGGCCTACAATGCCGTCATCGATTGGCAGGCGCGCGTCTTCTCGCTGGAGTTCTACTCGCCAGGCATGCTGGTGCAGGTGGTGCGCACGTCGGCGCTGCTGGCCTCGGATGTGCTCGCGCTGCAGCGGCTGCGCGGGCCTGGCGCCTGGGCATGGCCTGTGAACTGGAAGGGGTTGGAGCGCCTCCTTCACGCGCGCCGCCGCCCCGAGGAGCAGGCCTCCGCCGAGGCCGCCAATGGCGCAGGCTGCCAGGGGCCCGCGCCGCCGCCGCAGCTTTGGCAGGCCCGCCACAGGCGTGCGCTCGTGGCGGTCCTTGGCGGCTCCCACTGGCCGCAGGAGCGCCTCTGGAAGGAGGGCAAGGCGCGCGACGGCCTCTGCCGCCTCTGCGGAGGTCGTGGCACGCTGTGGCACAGGGCCTTCGAGTGCGACGCCTGGCAGCCGCTGCGGCGGGACGCGTGCTCGCCCGAGCTGCTGGAGGGGGCGCGGCTGGTGGCGCAGCGCGGGGGCGCCGCGGCGGAGCTCTTCGCGCGTGCGCTTTGCCCCGACCCTGTCCCAGCCTTCCCCGCGGCGGCAGACGCTGCGCTCGCGGCCCCGCGCTGGTTCGGCGTGCCGCCTGGCTCGAAGTTCGCTGGCAGGGTCTACGTGGACGGCAGCGCCAGGTTCCCTGCGCTGCGAGGGGCCCGCCGCTCTGGCTGGGCGGTGGTGCAGATCGGCCTCGGCGGGGAGGTCATCGGCGGGATGCGCGGCATCGCCCCGCGGATGTACGGGCCCGGGCAGGAGGCCAGGGACGGCGAGGACTACGCGTTCCACATGCTGGCCCAGTTCTGGCAGCCGTCGGACGACGGCTCGGGCCTCGAGGTCCTCTGCGACTGTGCGGGCACGGTCGGCCTGGCGCTCTCGCGGGGCAAGGCCCTCGCGCCGCTGCAGGCGCGCCGCCACCTGTGGCAGGAGTGGTGGGCAGGGCCTGGCCCGTCGGCCACAGTGCGCAAGGTCAAGGCGCACAAGGCGCTCGCCGCGGCGTCCTCCTGGGAGGAGGAGCTCATGATCAAAGGCAACAGGGCAGCTGGCCTGTGGGCCAAGAGAGGCGCCGCCCTGTGGCCGATCGACGAGGAGCTGGTCTGGTTCCTCCAGGCGTGCGCCTGGCGCGTGGAGGAGCTAGGGCGCTGGGTCGGCGAGCTGGCCGCCACCATGGTGGGCCACGAGAAGCTGGACTCTGACGGGGTGGTGGGCACGGCCGACCTCGTCTACGACATCCCGCAGGCGGCGCTGGACGCGGCGCGGCGGAGCTGGCCGACGCGGAGGTGGCTGCGTCGGCGCTCGAGGCCGAGCTCGAGCTCGGCCTGGCGCCTGCTGCTGCTGCTGGGGCCGCTGCGGGCGCGGAGCTCGGCCAGCCGCCCGCCGCCGCCGCAGGGGCCGCCGCCGACGAGCTCGCGGATGCACCTGTGGCTGCCCCCGAGCTGCAGGCAGCTGTGGCTGGAGCAGGCGTGGCGCGGGAGGTGCGTGGGCACTGCATCGTCGTCTCGCGCCTCGAGAACGGTGACGGGGCCATGGCCCGGTGCCTGAAGTGCGGCTGCCGCTTCTGGAAGAGGCCCCCTCCTGCAGGGACTGGCCTGCTGGGCAGCTGCAAGGGGCGGCCTGCCCCTGGCGAGAGGGCGGCGGAGGCGAGGCGGCTCCTGATGCGCCTTCAGGGGCCGAAGAGCAAGGCTCGGCTCCTGGCCCCGCAGGCGCCCACGGAGGAGGAGCAGGCGCGGCTCGCGGCGGTGCTCCACGGCGGCGCTGGCGCGGCGGGCGGCGCTGGGGCCCCCGCTGGGGCTGGGCGGCCGCCGTGCTGGGGGCTGCGGCTCGCCGTGGCGGACGCCTGGCAGGCGGCCGCGCTCCGCGGCTTCGCCTCGCCCGCCGCCGCGGCACGCTGGGCGCGGGCGCGCGTGGCGGCAGGCTGGGAGTCGCCCTTCGGCGACGGCGGCGCGGCGTGACCGCCGCTTCGACGGCGCTTGGTTTTGTCCGCGGGCAGGGCGCCAGGGGGCCGAACAGAAAAATGGCCCAAACAATTGGCCTCCTCCTCCTCCTCCTTCTCCTCCTCCTCCTCCCCCTCCTCCTCCTCCTCCTCCTCCTCCTCCTCCTCCTCCTCCTCCTCCTCCTCCTCCTCCGCCTCCTCCTCCCCCTGCCCCCCCTGTCCGCCGCCTCCGTCAGTGGCCCTCGCGGTCGCCAGGCAGTGCACGGCGACCGACGAGAATGCCCGGCGCCCAGCGTGCCCGCGCGCGGGGGCGGGCGGTCGGGCTCTGGAGGGGGGCGCGCCGAGGGCCCGGGCGGGTGGCGCCCGTCGAGCGGCAGTTGGGCGTCAAGGAGGAGACCGGCCCGAGGAGGACGAGGACGAGGACGAGGACGAGGGCGACGAAGGCGACGACGAGGAGGAGGACGAGGGCGAGGAGGACGAGGACGAGGGCGACGAAGGCGACGACGAGGACAAGGACGACGAGGACGAGGACGAGGAGGAGCAAGCCGGCCCGAGGACGACGAGGACAAGGACGACGACGGGCCTTATCCGTGGATGTAGAGCCACGGGGGAGGCCTTCTTAGAAACACCCCTGCTCCTTAGGAAGGCGCGGGCCTTATCTACAGATGCAGGGCCAGGGGTGGCCCTCTTTCAAGCACCCCTGCTTCTTCGGAGGCGCGGGCCTGCTCTCCACAGAGGCAGGGCCAGCGCCTCCTGAGAAGCAGCGTCCTTCTAAGAAGCCTCCCCCCCTCCCTCCACCCACCGCCGCCGCCGCCGCCGCCGCCGCCCACTTGCGCGCGCCGCCAACCCCGGCAGCCCACCCCGCCCCCCCAGGAGCGCGCGGCGTCGCTCTCGGGGCCCCACTGCCGCTCTGCCTTGCGGCGTGCCGCCGCTGCCCCGCCGGTGCTTCCCCGCCAGAGCCGATCCCTTCGCGGTTTTCGGGCCATGGCCTTGGCATCGTTCGGACGTGTGCATTTTTCCTTCGGCGAGGACCATCGAGGAGCATCCTTGATCATTTCGCGAAAAAACCACGCACGACACCGAAAAAAACACAGGAAATGGACGTCCGAGCGATGGCCAGTGGCTGCTCGGGCTCCCGGCGGCCGCCCGGAACGATCCCGGACCCCCCGGAGCGCTCCCGGCGAGGCGCAGCCGCAGGAGCCGCCGAGAGGCAAGGAACACGCCCGAAGGCCTCGAGTCCCGAGGCGTCGGTCCCCCTGGCGTCTGGGCCTCCCAGCACAGGGTCCGAGCAGGTGGGGGCAGAGGATCGCGCCGCATCGCAGATGCGATGTAGCGGCGGTGCGGCTCGATGCGGAGCCCGATTTTCCCCGCGCCGTCGGCGCCGATGCACCTCGGGCGTCGCCGATGCATCGGCGATGCGGCGCGATCCTCCGACCCGATGTACTCGGAGCCCATTTGAAAGGCCCCGACAGCCGAAATCCATAGGAAGGATGTGCTGCTTCATCAAGGCTACCCGGGCATCCTTGTTTCTTCGGTCCATCCTGAGAGTATGTCGACGTCCAAGGATCTCTGAATGGTCCATGGAATTTCCATGTTCTTGCAGCCTTATCTTGCATCCTCACTATGGGCTTTGACTGCACCGCACCACGCAGCGCATGACTGTGAACACATTGCCGCCTGATTTGCTTCAGGGGCGCACGCATGTAGGTTTGTTGTACCATCCGTAGCTGGCGAAGCTCCAATCTAGAAGTCGTCCGACACGTTCTAGAGCCAAGACGCTGAAATAAGCACCGCTTTGGGTCTGGAGGGGGCTCGCTGTTTCTTCGGTCAATTCCAGGGCTGTTCCTCTAGCCTTCCTCGTGCACCCATGCGCTTCTGGCGCCAAAGAGTAGCTTCGCTCCTTTCAGTCAACCCGCATAGAAAGGATGAGCAACTTTCCAAGGTTACCCTTGTATGTTTCCCCTTCGGTCCATCCTTGGCCGCTTTCGCTTGCCGCGCCCCGCTCGCAAAGTGTCGACATGGCCTTCCAAGGCCCTTGCATCCTTCTTTCCGTAGCCATTTGGGCTCAAGGCGAGGCTCTGCTCAGCGTGTTCGCGAACATAGTCTAGCATATCAGCCAACTTGCTATTCCAACGTAGTTCTGACTATTTCGCAAGGCCTGCTTCGGATGGTATCGTCGGGTGGTTGCGTGATCGCCAGCATCCTCCTCCTCTTCGTGGGCGCAGAGGGCAATGCGAAGGGCCATTTCTGGAGTTTACTCGATGACATGGCGACGGAGGGTGTCGAGAGTAGCGACTTCACCACCGTGGGGGAGGAGCTCAGCCAGGGCGCAGGCGTGCAGGTCGAGAGTTGCAGCGGCAAGCACGACGTGATGTCAATCACGCGCGCGGAGTTCGACCCAAACCGTCTTCATGTGCGCGTCTTCGGCACCCTCGCACGGAACCTGTCAGGCGGCACCCTGAGCGTAAAGATGTATGAGGGCTCGGCTGCCGTAGACTCGTCTGCGGAAGATTGGATCAAGCGCGAGATGGCGTGGCACAGCGTCCCGCACAAGTACGAGGAGGACCTGTGCAAGCACTTTAGCAAGAGGCGTGGCGAGCGCGGGTGTCCCCTCCTCACTGGCAGCATTGAGCTTCGGTTTGCCCTCGACAAGCTGCCGCCTATGGTGGTCGCTGGCTCTTACAAGCTGAAGGTCAAGGCAATGGATGAAGCCAGTAACCCCGTGGCCTGCGTGCGGGTGCAGGTTGACGTCCCGCGTGGCAAGAGCGGTGAACTCTTCCGGAGGGTCGAAGCGTTGCCAACGGTCCGCAGTGGACGAGCGTTACAGTCTCTACCTCATAAGATCCTCTGCCTCCATGGAGGCGGCGGAAATGGAGAAGATTTCCAGTCATCATGGGGCATGCAACATTTGGAAGCAGAATTCGGCAACAGTTTCGAGTTTGTCTTCGTTGACGCACCCTACGCCGCGGGTCTATGGGTCCCAGACCCGCCAAGCAAGGATGATCCCACAACGGACCCCGGTGTGGCAAATGAAACTTTCGTTTTGCTGGATGAGGTCGTAGAGACTAAGGGTCCTTTCGCTGGCATCCTGGGATTTTCACAAGGCGCGATGGCTGTGCCTTTGTATCTGTCCTGGGCGCCTCCTGGTACATTCGCATTTGCAATGATGTTCTGTGGGTATATCCCATGGACGCACATGGGCCTTGTGCAAATGATCGATGATGCAGCTCCGTTTGGTGACATCCCCGCCCTTGTATGGATCGGCGGGAACGACAGTATCATTACAAATGAGATGTCCTATGAGCAAGCTTCCAAATTCACGTCGCCGACAATCCTCTTGAGCGAAGACGCTGGTCACTGGGTACCTTGGGATGGTGATCCGACTAGATATGATATCGCGCAGTTTATGAGATCTGTTGGCTGGGCGGGTGCGGAGGCCGATGGATCGGCGAGAACCATTCTGCCTGTTGGATTGATGCCTGTTCCTGTGTCAGGCCGCGCTGCCGCAGTAGGCGAAGCCCTTGCCGAGGGCAGGGGCCAAAGTGCCGCGAGCGAGGCTCGCCTGCGCCACCCGCGGGATGAGGGGAAGATGAGGAGGAGTGGGGGGGATGGGGAGGAGAAGAGAAGGAGAGGAAGAGGATTTTGCTTGGCAGAGGCAGGCATAAGTCACGGGGCGACCAGCTGTGGCATCCACGGCTGCGCGGGCTTGGATGTTCGCCACTTCCCTTAGTTGGGGAGTGGACAGAGGACGTCAGTGTCAGTTTGGTTTTCTTGTGTAGTATATGGTCTGATCAGTGCTGCACTTGATGGATGGTCTTGTGTAGTATATGCCAGAGGCTGCGCCTTTCTGTCTGTGCTGCACTTGTTTGGGGAGGGGCCCAACGCGGCCTCCTCGGGAGGGTAGGCCAATACGTGGCCCCTCGGTTTTTGTTTTTTCCTGCCTTAGAGTAGAGTGCAATACAATATTGTACAATACAATACAATACAATACAATACAATATTGTCTTAGAGTGGAGGCGCGAGCTGCGACAGGCGGTGGGACAGGGCATGGCCAGTCCCAGGCCAGCGATCGATCAGATCGCCAGATCGCCGTAACTTCTTCCCACTGGTCTTCAGAATTCCAGGCGGACAGTTCTGCTTCTGAGCACCCTATTTTCTTCAGCATTGTTAGCAAAGACCTCCGCTCTGCCTCAGGACTCAGGAGTGCACATACATGAAAAAAAGGCCCTTGCATTCTTATCATGCGTGCTTATTCGAAGGGTTGACTGTATCGAGCGTCCCTTACTTCAGCGGCCCTTCCGTAGAGCCAGGCAGAGGAGACAGCTCATCATCGTCGGAACCATCCCCACCCCCACCAGGGCAGGGTGAGCTGGCTGTCCAGCGTGCCCCCTCTAGGTGGAGATGGGTGCTCCGGAACCCGACGGAGACGGCACCCATCCCCACCTCAGGGGGGGTAGATTGCCCAGCGGGGCCAAGGTTTCCCCGGTGGGGGCGCGGACTGAGGAGGAGGAGGAGGAGGAGGAGGAGGAGGAGGAGGAGGAGGAGGAGGAGGAGGAGGGGGAGGGGGAACCCAGGTGGGTAGATTGCCCGGAGGGGGCCAGGGTTTCCCCGGTGCGGGTGGGGTTTGTTGTCCTCGTCCAGGAACAACCGCGCAGCCACAGCCTGAGAGCTCTCTGACCTCATCCCTCTCGGCCGCGCGGCCTGCCCCGTCGTCGTCGCTGCGCCCGAGGGCGTGGCACCAGCGCGACCAGGGCGTCGACAACGACGTCGCCGCTGTCGTCGTCCTCGTCGTCGTCCTCGCCCTCGTCCTCGTTCTCGTCCTCCTTGTCCTCGTCGTCGCCATCGTCGTCCTCGCCGTCGTCGCCGTCATCCTCGTCCTCCTCCTCTTTGTCGTCATGCTCGTCGTCGTCCTCGTCGTCGTCCTCGTCGACATCGTCGTCGTTGTCGTCCTCGTCGTCGTCCTCGTCGTCGTCGTCGTCGTCGTCGTCGGCGGCGTCGTTGTTGTCGTTGTCGTCGTCGTCGAGTTCGTCGTCCTCGTCGGCGTGTCGTCGTCCTCGTCGTCGTCGTTGTCGTCGTCGTCCTCATCGTCCTTGTCATCGTCGTCGTCGTCGAGGTCGTCCTCGTCGTCGTCGTCGTCGTCGAGGTCGTCGTCGTCGCTGCCCCCCGCCGCCGTCGTCCTCGAGGGCGCCGCAAGGGACGAGCGCTCGACGGGCGGCGTAGGCGCCGTCGTCGTCGCCTTCGCGGGCGCCGTTCAATGCGAGTGCTCGAGGGCGGCGTCGTCGTCTTCGCTGTCCTCCTCCGCCTCCTCCTCCTCCTCCTCCTCCTACTCCTCCTCGCTGTCCTCTCCTCCTCCTCATCATCCTTCCCAATCCCTTTTCTCCCTCTTCCCCATCCTTCTCCTTCCTCATCCCCTCCTCCTCCTCCTCCTCCTCCTCCTCCTCCTCCTCGCTTTTCTCTCTACCTCCTCCTCCTCCTCCTCCTCGCTTTCCTCTCCTCCTGTTCCTCGACTAGCTTGTCTCCCTCCATCTCCGAGTGCTGATGAATTATCTTCCGACTCTACGGTGGAGTGTATTACATGTCCACAGGGTTAGATGCCTTCTATGAGCTATGTCTGGGCCGGAGAAGCCTCCAAGCGAGGCCAGTCATTTTAGCTTGATTAAGATATTTAGTGCTGTGCACTCTCCCCCTCTGGGCATTCCTCCTCCTCCCCCCCCCTCCTCCTCCCCCTCCCCTCCTCTCCTCCTCCTCCTCCTCCTCCTCCTCCTCTCCCTCCTCCTCCTCCTCCTCCTCCTCCTCCTCCTCCTCCTCCTCCCTCTCCTCCTCCTCCCTCCTCCTCCTCCTCCTCCTCCTCCTCCCTTTCCTCCTCCCCCTCCTCCTCCTCTTCCTCCTCCTTCCCCATCCCTTTCTCTTATGAGTAACTCCTCCCTGTCGCGCCCCCAGGCGTGTTGGTAGTGAGGGCCAAGCGTTTTCGCTTGAGAATTCCTTACCAGTTATGATTTTGAAGTTTGAACTCTACAACTGTTTCAGGGATAGAGGGCGGGTTATTTTCAACATGCGGCTCCTGTCCTAGCGTCGCACACATTCGTTTTGCATGTTCGCAGCAGTTTTAAAGATGGATGGCGGCCCGTATTCAAAATGTGGCTCTCGCCTTAGCGCCGCGAAGATTCGTGTTACAAGTTTGTAAGGATAGAGGGCGGGTGGTTTTCAACATGTGGCTCTCGACTTAGCACCGCGCGCATTCTTACTGACAGTTCGCAGCAGCTTCAAGGATGGAGGGGGACCCGTTTTTACATATACATATATACCGGGAGCAGGCCCGGTGCCCGAAAACAGCTGCCTCGACCCTCCATGGGGGGACCGGGGCTCATTTCCCCTGTGCTTTTACAGGGTTTCCGCGTCCTGGGCCTCGGAGGCCGCCGCCTCCGACCCCCCGTGGGAGGACGGGGCGGCCGGGGAGGTCCAAAATATTCCGGGAGGGCCCCTAGAGGCTCCCAAGACGGCCCAAGCGGGCCCCGAGTCGCCGAAAGACCGCTCCAGGACGCCCAAAATAGGCCCAAGACGGCCCGAGAGGCCTCCCAAGGCACTCCACGACGCTTCAAGACGCCTCTCCAGAGCGCTTCAAGAGGCCGAATTCGTCAATTTTACGAAGGTCTTCGAACGATTTTGGCCTTCAAGCCTTTTCGGCTGTTCGACGTTCCAAGACGGCTCAATAGGCCCCCAAGAGCGCCCCAAGACGGCCCAAGAGGGCCCAAGACGGCCCCAGAGTCGCCCAAGACAGCCCAACAGAGCCCCAAGACGGCCCCAAGATGCGCCCAAGAGGGGGACCACGACTCCAAAATTCGACCCTCCCGCTTGAAGAGTGCCCCAGGAGGCCCCAAGGAGCCCCCAAGAGGCCCCAGGAGGCCCCCAAGAGGCACCCAGGAGGCCCAAACGAGGCCTAAAGAGGCCACGAAACAGCCCCGAGGAGGCCCCACAACGGTCCCAAAACGGCTATCGAGAAGCTGCGAAACTGCCTTCACGACGTCCCCGACAGGCCAACCACGAGATCCAAACCAACACCCATGAGGCCTCTGACCCACCACCCAGGGCACGGTGGCGGGAGCAGTGACAGCACTTGTGCACAGCATGTTCCGGCGGGAGCCTTCCGGAACACGCTGCAGGAGGAGGAGGAAGATCAGGAGGAGAGAGAGCTGGAGTGGGAGGAGGAGGAGGGGGACGAGGAGGAGGAAGAGGCCTCCAAGACAGCTCCAAGATAGCCGAAGAGGCTTCCAAGAGGGCCCTGGGCGGCCCACGAGGGCCCCAAGGCGGTGCCTGAGGCGCCCAAGACGGCCCGAGAGGGCCCCAAGACGGCCCCAAGAGAGGCCCAAGAAGGGAAACACGAACTGAGAATCCGAGCTTTCTACCCCGAGAGGTTCTCAGGAAGTCCCAAGAGGCCCCCAATCGGTCCCAAGAGGCCCCCAAGAAGCTCCCAAGAGGGCCGACGAGGTTCCAAGAGATCTCCCAAGGTGGCCCCAAGAGGCACAACTCATTGTCTTACGATTGGGCTTTGACGGGTTTTAATTTTTTCGGCCTTTTGGCATCCCGATGCTCCAAGACGGCCCAAGAGGCTTCCAATGCCGCTCCAATATAGAGGAAGATGCCTCCAAGAGGGCCCCAAAACGGCCCGCAATGGCCCCAAGACAGTGCTTGAGGCGCCCAAGACGGCCCGAGAGGGCCCCAAGAGCCCCAAGAGAGGCCCAAGACGGGGAGCGCGACCCAACAGCAGAGCGTTCCCCCCAAAAGGCCCACAGGAGGCCGCAAGAGGCCCCCAAGTGGTCCGACGAGGACCCAAAACGCTTCCCGAGGGCCCAAAAGGCCCCCAGGAGACGTCCAAGAGGCTTTGAAATAGCCCAAGAGTGCCCTCGATGCGTCAAAACTGCTTCCAGGGGGCCCCCGGGGGGCTTCCGGATTGCCTCAATCTGGCCGCAGGTGGCCTCAAGTCGGGCCTCCGCGCAGCCAAGACGGCCAATGACGGCTTCAGATTGCAGAACCGATGCCCCCAAGGGACCCTCAGATGCCCCCCAAGAGGCACCCAAGAGGTGCCTCCAACAGCCAGTTGACGAAGCATGCGGAGCACCCCAGAAGCTCCTCAGATGCCGTCGCGCGCATGTGTTTGATAGCGTTGTCCAAGATCGTCCAGCGCCCCCCCCGGCCTGGGCTAGAACCTGAGCGCGCGCGAAAAGCGCGCGATGGTTGTAGTACATATATAGATATATAGATATAGATATAGCTGTATATATAAAAATGCGTGTGTGTGTCTGTCTGCCTGCCTGCCTGCCTGTCTGTCTGTCTGTCTGTCTGTCTGTCTGTCTGTCTGTCTGTCTGTCTGTCTGTCTGTCTGTCTGTCTGTACGTTCGTACGTACGTACGTACGTATGTATGTATGTATGTATGTATGTATGTATGTTTATATGAATGTATGTATGTATGTATGTATGTATGTATGTATGTATGTATGTATGTATGTGTGTATGCATGCATGCATGCATGCATGCATGCATGCATGTGTGTATGTACACATGCATGCAGGTGTGTATGTATGCATGTATGCACGTATGCACGCGTTCATGTATGTAGAGTAATGAGTAATGTAAGAGTGTACAGTGAAGCCCCTGAAATAAGGTCCAGTTCGGGTTCGGAATGGGCTCGGTGATTCCTTGGGTCTGCTGGCGTTCCCTCGCCATTGCGCCACGAAGCCCCCTCGGCGTTCCTTGGGTTATGGCGCGCGCGCGCGCGATCGATTCGCCGAACGGGGCGGATGATCTAAGGAACGGGGCCCCGAATAGGGGCTGGGTTCCATGCGCCGCTGCGAAGATAATGTGCCGCGGGTTCGTTTGGGCCGTTCCTTGCGGCGCGCGTTTTGAGGTTCGCGTGTATAACCATCTATAAAAATTGTCGCGTTCGGGCCGAGTTCCTCGCGCAAGCCCCTCGGTTCTTTGCGCGACGCGGTTTGAGCTTCACGCGCATGCCCAAATATGAGATCTGCAACGTTAGGGCCGAGTTCCTGGCGTTACCCCTTCGGTTCCTCGCGACGCGGTTTGAGGCTCACGCGCATGCCCGCAGCGTTAGGGCCGAGTTCCTGGCGTTAGCCCCTCGGTTCCTTGCGCGGCGCGGTTTGAGGCTCACGCGCGGCCTCCGTCTTCGCGCGAGCCCTTGGGTTCCTTGCGATCGACGCAGTTCCATAAGTGGCCGGGGGGGCCTTCGGGACTCTCGTCATCCGTGCGCCCAGCTTGCAACAAACGCGTGGCCGTTCCTTGCGCGTCGCGGTTTGAGGCTCGCGTGAATACCCAGACAGAGCAGTGGTCACGTCAAGGCCCAGTTACTCACGCGAGCCCCTCGGTTCCTTGCGATCGATGTAGGTCCAAAGTTGGCCAGGGGGCCGTCGGGTCTCTCTCTCTCTCTCTCTCTCTCTCTCCCACCCGTGCGCCCTTATTCCAAACCCCCTTTGTGTTGGGTACTCGTTTTGAATAGAGCACTGTGGTATCCACTTCCCGCCCTCTCCTCCTCCTCTCCTGTGTTCGCGGTGCCCTGCGGGGCTGCGATCTGCGCAATTGTCGCCACTTTCGTGGGCTCCTGGCTGTCCCCTGCAGGGCTGCGATCTGCGCAACTGTCGCCAGTTTCGTGGGTTCCTGGGAGGCCCAGCGGGGGTACGTCATACGCAGATCACTTTGTGGCCTCCCTGTCCCCTGCGGGGCTGCGATCTGCGCAACTGTCGCCACGGTCGTGGGTTCATGGGAGGCCCAGCGGAGGTACGTCATGCGCAGATCACTTTGAGGCCTCCCTGTCCCCTGCGGGGCTGCGATCTGCGCACCTGTCGCCACTTTCGCGGGTTCATGGGAGGCCCAGCGGAGGTACGTCATACGCAGATCAGTTTGAGGCATCCCTGTCCCCTGCGGGGCTGCGATCTGCGCAACTGTCGCCACTTTCGTCGGTACCTGGGACGCCCAGCGGAGGTGCGTCATACGCAGATCACTTTGAGGCCTCCCTGTCCCCTGCGGGGCTGCGATCTGCGCAGCTGTCGCCAGTTTCGTGGGTTCCTGGGAGGCCCAGCAGAGGTACGTCATGCGCAGATCACTTTGAGGCCTCCCTGTCCCCTGCGGGGCTGCGATCTGCGCACCTGTCGCCACTTTCGCGGGTTCATGGGAGGCCCAGCGGAGGTACGTCATACGCAGATCACTTTGAGGCCTCCCTGTCCCCTGCGGGGCTGCGACTTGCGCAACTGTCGCCGCTTTCGTGGGTTCATGGGAGGCCCAGCGGAGGTACGTCATGCGCAGATCACTTTGAGGCCTCCCTGTCCCCTGCGGGGCTGCGATCTGCGCACCTGTCGCCACTTTCGCGGGTTCCTGGGAGGCCCAGTGAAGGTACGTCATACGCAGATCACTTTGAGGCCCCCCTGTCCCCTGCGGGGCTGCGCAACTGTCGCCACTTTCGTGGGCTCCTGGGAGGCCCAGCGGAGGTACGTCATACGCAGATCAGTTTGAGGCATCCCTGTCCTTTGCGGGGCTGCGATCTGCGCAACTGTCGCCACTTTCGTCGGTTCCTGGGACGCCCAGCGGAGGTGCGTCGTACGCAGGCCACTTTGAGGCCTCCCTGTCCCCTTGACGCACCTGGCGCGCACCTGGCGCGCTGGGCGCACCTGACGCACCTGACGCGCTGGGCGCACCTGGCGCGCACCTGGCGGGCACCTGGCGCACCTGGCGCACGCACCTGGCGCACCTGTCGCACCCGGCGCGCACATGGCGCACCTGGCGCACCTGCCGCACGTGGCGCACCTGGCGCACCCTGCGCGCTTGGCGCGCCTGGTGCAACCGGCGCACCTGGCGCACCTGGCGCGCACCTGGCGCACACCTGGCACACCTGGTGCATCTGGCGCACATGGCGCACCTGGCGCGCTGAGCGCACCTGGCGCACCTGCCACACCTAGCGCAGACCTGGCGCGCACCTGGCGCGCCTGTCGCACCTGGCGCACCTGCCGCACCTGTCGCACATGGCGCATCTGGCTCACTTGGCGCGCCTGGCGCAACTGGCGCACCTGGCACACCTGGGGCAACTGGCGCGCCTGGCGCGCACTTGGCGCACACGTGGCGCACACCAGGCGCACCTTGCGCATCAGGCGCACCTGGCGCACCTGGCACACCTGGCGCACCTGGCGCACCTGGCGCACCTGGCGCACACCTGGCGCACCTGGCTCACTTGGCGCGTCTGGCGCACCTGGCGCGCTGAGCGCACCTGACGCTCCTGACGCGCTGGGCGCACCTGGCGCGCACCTGGCGCGCACCTGACGCACCTGGCGCGCACCTGGCGCGCCTGGCGCACCTGACGCACCTGCCGCACGTGGCGCACCTGGCGCACCTGGCGCGCCTGGCGCGCCTGGTGCAACTGGCGCACCTGGCGCACACCTGGCGCACACCTGGCACACCTGGTGCATCTGGCGCACCTGGCGCACCTGAAGCATGGATCATGGAGCTCCCTATGGGGTGCGCCCAGCGCACCTGGCGCACCTGGCGCGCTGGGAGCACCTGGCGCGCACCTGGTGCACCTGGCGCGCTGGGCGCACCTGACGCACCTGGCACACCTGGCGCACCTGGCGCACCTGGCGCGCCTGGCGCGCATGGCACAACTGGCGCGCCTGGCGCAACTGGCGCACCTGGCGCAACTGGCGCACCTGGCGCGCACCTGGCGCGCCTGGCGCGCACCTGGCGCACACCTGGCGCACCTGGCGCACCTTCCGCACCTGGCGCACCTGGCGCACCTGGCGCACCTGGCACACCTGGCGCACCTGGCGCGCACCTGGCGCACACCTGGCGCACCTTGCGCATCTGCCGCACATGGCGCACCTGGCGCACACCTGGCGCACACCTGGCGCACACCTGACGCACCTGGCTCACTTGGCGCGCCTGGCGCACCTGGCGCGCTGGGCGCACCTGACACACCTGGCGCGCACTTGGCGCGCACCTGACGCACCTGGCGCACCTGACGCACTTGACGCACCTGGCGCGCACCTGGCGCGCACCTGGCGTGCTGGGCGCACCTGGCGCACCTGGCGCACATGGCGCGCACCTGGCGCACACCTGGCACACCTGGTGCATTTGGCGCACCTGGCGCACCTGGCGCGCTGGGCGCACCTGGCGCACCTGCCACACCTAGCGCAGACCTGGCGCACCTGGCGCGCCTGTCGCACCTGGCGCACGTGGCGCACGCGCAACTGGCTCACCTGGCACACCTGGGGCAACTGGCGCACCTTGCGCACCTGGCGCGCACCTGACGCACACGTGGTGCACACCTGGCGCAACTGGCGCACCTGGCGCGCGCCTGGCGCGCACCTGGCGCGCACCTGACGCGTTGGGCGCACCTGGCGCACCTGGCGCGCTGGGAGCACCTCGCGCGCACCTCGTGCACGTGGCGCGCTAGGCGCACCTGACGCACCTGGCATACCTGGCGCACATGGCGCACCTGGCGCGCCTGGCGCGCATGGTGCAACTGGCGCGCCTGGCGCAACTGGCGCACCTGGCGCACCTGGCGTGCCTGGCGCGCACCTGGCGCACACCGGGCGCACCTGGCGCACCTTGCGCATCTGGCGCACCTGGCGCACCTGGCACACCTGGCGCACCTGGCGCACCTGGCGCAGACCTGGCGCGCTAGGCGCACCTGGCGCACACCTGGCGCACACCTGGCGCACCTGGCTCACTTGGCGCGCCTGGCGCACTTGGCGCACCTGACACACCTGGCGCGCCTGGCGCACCTGGCGCACCTAGCGCCTCTGGCGCCTCTGGCGCACCTGGCGCACCTGGCGCGCTGGGCGCACCTGGCACACCGGGCACACAGCTGGCGCACACCTGGCGCACACTTGGCGCACCTGGCGCGCCTGGCGCATCTGGCGCACCTGGCGCGCCTGGCGCGCCTGGTGCACCTGGCGCATCTGGCGCGCCTGGCGCACCTGGCGCACCTGCCGCACTTGGCGCACCTGGCGCGCCTGGCGCGCTTGGCCCACCTGGCGCGCATGGGTCTCTGGGAGGCTCAGCGGAGGTACGTCCTACGCAGATCACCACTATACCATGGCGCCGAAATGTCCTTCGGTATTGAGTGGTCGTGAATGCAATTTTCACTTGTGTAGACAGGGTTGGGTACGTCGCAGGATAATTCGTTGTTTGATTATGAAAAAAAAAGGGGGCGTCGTTCCTTACTTTAGCGTCCCTTCTGGCAGGGGGCTGACTGTAATGATGTGTAGTGTAATGTGATGTAATGTAGTGTAGTGTGGTGTAGTGTAGTGTAGCGTAATGTGGTGAGTTGTACTATCAGGTAATGTAAGGGAGTGTTATGTATGAATGAATGCATGTATGTATGTATGTATTTATGTATGTATGTGTGTATGTGGGTGTGTATGTCTGTTTGTTTGTGCATATCGGAATATGTGCACATGTGTGTATGCATGGTTGTATAATTGTATGCACCATATATGTATATGTAGACATGTAATGTTATGTAATGTATTGTGGCGCAATTTAATGGAATGGAATGTAATGCTTTGAGATGCGATGTAATATCAGTAATGTATGCATGTGGGTATGTTTGTGTGCATGCGTGTATGTATGCATGCAAGTATGCATGCATGTATGCAGTATGTATATGCATGTATGCATGCATATATGTATGCATGTATGTGTGTATGTATGTCTGTATATATGAATGCATGCATGCATGCATGCATGCATGCATGCATGCATGTATGTATGTATGTATGTATGTAGGTATGTATGTATGTATGTATGTATGTATGTTTGTATGTTTGTATGCATACATGTATGTAAGTATGCATGCATCGTAGATAGACGTGTGTGTGTGTATAGTTGTATGATTGTATGTGACGGCCCAGGCGGCCCACAAAACCGCCCCAAGACGGGTCAAGAGGTCCCGAGGAGGGCCCCAGGATAGCCTAACAGGGCTCCATGACAGCCCCAGGGGCGCCCAAGACGGCCCAAGAGGGCTTAAAGACGGCCCCAAGATGGGCTCAAGAGGGGGAGCATGTACCGAAATGTCGAGTCTTTCGCCCCAAGAGGCTCCAGGAGGCCCCGAGAAGCCGCCAGGACGGCCTCGGGCAGGCTTCAGTGGGCGCCCGAGGTCCCAGACGAGAACCCAGAGAGGCGAGAATCTGTGATTTCCCGTAGGTTTCTCAATGTTTTGTTGGTCCTCCACTTTTCAAGTTTCCGACGCTCCAAGACGGCCCAAGAGGCCTCCAACATCGTTCGTACATTTTGGCTCAAGTTGGGGCTCCAGCGCCTTCGGGTTAAGGTTTTGCTGTGCTTGCGCGTTGATCTAGCTGACTCGACGCTTACCGTTGCACACAATGGGCTCATTCACGAGGCGTGGTTCATGTCAGTGCATCCATGATGACGAATATTTTGAGACCTACCCGAACCCTCACCCATTTCTGACGACTGCAGGCGCTCCGCTGCTCCATCGCGCCGCGGGGGCGGCGCCAGTAAATTCGCCAACCTGGCCGCCCGGCATGCTGCCGCGCTCCGCCGCCGATGCGGGGCTCGCTGCAGGCCCTCCCGGCGAGCCAGACCACGCGGCGCGGGCGAGAGCCGGCCAGCGGAGGGCGGGCAGGGGCCTCCAGTGGCGCGCCCACGGTCGCCAGGTCGGCCCTTCGGCAGGCCGAGCTCGTTGACAGCATGCCAGCAGCCATCCCTGGCGCTCCAGCTAACACTACGCTCATGATCCGCAACATTCCGATGTCTGTGGCGCAGAGTGACCTGCTGGACCTCATCGACAGGACTGGCTTCGAGAACCGGTACGACTACGCCTACATGCCGACCACTTTTGACAGTGGGACCACTAGAGGGATCGCATTTGTAAATTTTGCCACCTCAAGCGACGCCCGTGAGTTCTACATCTTGTGGAACGGATCGCGGCTGGCCGGAGTTGCCGGCGCTGGAACCAACGGGGCCGTGATCGAGGTCACCGTGTCGGAGACGCAGGGCTATTCGGAGAACGCCAGGAAATGGAAGGCGAGTCGGCTGCGCCGCATTAGGAATCCCAAGTTCCACCCCTTCATCGCCCCGAAGCCAGCTGCCTTGTGAACGCGCGGTTGGCAGTTTCATTAGGTCGGGCATGTCCTCCTTCACTCGTCCTATTAGGTCGGGCATCTCCTCCTACAGCCAAGAAATCATCAGAATCGGCCCTGATGCGACATCTTAACTATGTCCAGTGCATCTCGTTGCACCTTCTGTCTTATTTTTTACGCAGCGCACAGCGCTCGCTTGAACCTTGAAAGCGCAAGGCAGCGCACGAATCCTGTGGACGCCTCCAGAGGGCCAGACACAAAGGTTTGCGCTGATGTACGGCTTCGTGAGTTTCTTGCAAGGCTGCATGCAGCTCCCTTAGGGGCCCGCTTGCGCCTGCTTGAGGACCTGATTTCTGATGTGCGGCGGCGGTTGGAGCAACGCCGTTTTCATGGTCCATGCTTCAGGTGGAGGAGGAGGATTGAAACCAATGTTATTTCGTTAGTGGGAGAACGAAGGAGGTCTGACTAAGAGGCGTCATGCTGTGTGCCCCCTGAGCGGCCCGTGCGCTCTGCTCGGGCCTGGGATTGGGGCCCTTCTGCAGGAGTTGCGGCGCGCACGCCACAGGCAAGCAGACACCGAGAAGTGCACTGACTGGAAGTCGTCGCACAGTGATTTCGGCCGCACGTTTCACTTAGTTCATGTGTCTCTGCCTTGTATCCTCTAGATCATGATTTGTCAAGTATTCTCTGATCTGCGAGACCATTGTGAGACAGCTTCGATGATTCTAATTGGGAAGCCTCCCGGGCCACATGAGCCCAAGGTGATCAATCCGAGGAACCGGCTGCCTCCAGCCTCCGCAGCCGAGTGGAGATACCTGGTCGGCAACCCGTGCCATTCCCGCTTACTTTGTTTTGCTTTTTCAGCTTCGAAGGTCTTTCGTGTCAGCCTTTGCCCCGCGCCCTCACGCGTGGCTCTGCCCGGTCCCTCCCTGTGCTCAGGGCGTCCCTTCGTCGCCCCAGCTGCCGCGCGTTCAGGGCGTGGCCCGGAAATCTCGAGAGGCCAGCGCTCGGCTGCAGCAGGCGCGGCTTTGTTCTGCCAACGACGCAGGGCCGAACCGGGGCACTCGGAACTTTTGCATGGACTCATAGGCGCGTGGCACTCGCCGACTCCTTTACACTCCTCCAGCCCCAGGACCCCAGGGGCGCCCAAGACGGCCTAAGATACCTTACATACGGCCCCAAGATGGGCTCAAGAGGAGGAGCATGAAGCGAAATTTTGGGTTCTTCGCCCCCACACCCCTCCCCACCCCTGCTCACACTCCACTCCAATCCTCCCCACTCTATCTCTGCCCACTCCCCCGCATTCGTTTGCATTTGTTTTCGACTCTATCCCACTCCCCATACTCCCCGTCGTTCCACTCTTCCACAAGCCATTTCATCTACATGCCAGTCAACTCCACTCGACTCCACTCTGCTCCTCTCTTCCGCGCTCCTTCCTGCCCAAACGCATTTCTCTCGATCCATCCCTTGTCATTTCTCCATGCTCTTCCCACCTCTCCTCGTTCGTCCCCGTACTCCACTTGTCCTCACTTCTCCCCACGAATGTTCCCAGGGAGATCACATCGTGCAAACGAATCTGAAGCCAATGACGATCTGCACCTTCAAAACCAGTGCTCCCCCGCATTCGTTCGCATTTGTTCCAAACCATCCTATGGTGTTGGGTCCTCGTTTTGAACAGACAGCGCCCGCGTCCTTCCTTCCTCCCGCTGCCCCCCTCCCTCTCCCAATAATCAGCATCCCCATCATCAGCATCACCGTCACCAACATCATCGTCATCATCACCACCATCATCATCAGCTCGGCACACCCATCACACGGCTCGTGGCCCCATAGGGAGCTCCACCGAAGGCCCCAATGGCTGCGTCCTCATGCGTCACCGCCACCCATGACGGCCCGGCACACCCCTCACACGGTTCGTGGGCCCCATATGGAGCTCCACCGAAGGCCCCAATGGCTGCGTCCTCATGCGTCACCGCCACCCACTTCGGCACACCCTTCACACGGTTAGTGGCCCCATATGGAGCTCCACCGAACGCCCCGGTGGTTGCGTCCTCATGCGTCACCGCCACCCATTACGGGACCTCCTCACACGGTTCGTGGCCCAATGGGGAGCTCCTCCGAAGGCCCCAGTGGTTGCGTCCTCATGCGTCACCGCCAGCAATTACGGCACATCCCTCACACGGTTCGTGGCCCCATGGGGAATTTCACCGAAGGCCCCAGTGGCTGCATCCGCATGCGTCACCGCCAGCCATTACGGCACACCCCTCACACGGCTCGTGGCCCCATAGGGAAGTCCACCGAAGGCCCCAGTGGCTGCGTCCGGATGCGTCACCGCCACCCATTACGGCACACCCCTCACACGGTTCGTGGCCCCAGAGGATGTTTCACCGAAGGCCCCAGTGGCTGCGTCCGCATGCGTCACCCACACCCATTTCGGCACACCCCTCACACGTTCCGGGGCCCCATAGGGAGCTCCACCGAAGGCCCCAATGGCACCGTCCGCATGCGTCACCCACGCCCATTTCGGCACGCCCCTCACACGTTTCGGGGCGAAGGCCCCGGTGCCACCGCCCGCATGCGTCACCTACGCCCATTTCGGCACAAGGCTCACACGTTTCATGGCCCCAGAGGGAGCTCCACCGCTCTCTGGCGCACCCCGAAGGCGCCCCCGCGCGTGCCTGCTCGCACGCGGTGCACCCTGGCGCGCCCCGAAGAGGTCTCCGTGCGTGCCCGCTCGCACGCGGCGCACTATGGCGCGGCCCGAAAGCGCACCCGCGCGTGCCCGCTCGCACGCAGCGCAATCTGGCGCGCCCCGAACGCTTCCGTGCGTGCCCGCTCGCACGCGGCGCACTATGGCGCGGCCCGAAAGCGCACCCGCGCGTGCCCGCTCGCACGCAGCGCTTTCTGGCGCGCCCCGAAAGCGCTTCCGTGCGTGCCCTGTCGCACGCGGTGCAGTCTGGTGCTGGGAGCGCCCGAAAGCGCCCACAGGGGCGCCTCGGAGCGTTTCGGAGCGCCTGGGGAGGCGTCGGACAGCTTGGGAGCGTTGCGGTGGCGCCGTGCTTGCTGTCGTTCGGGCATGCCCAATACGGAGTGTTTTTCGTCTTGAAGGTCCTTAGGGTTTAGGGTTTTAGGTTCACTTGACGAACTTGAAGTTGTCAATCCACTGCTCGCGCAAACATCCCACCCACCCACCCGCAAGTTGATTTGCAAAATCTCTTAAGACCGTGACGGTGGGTACCGAATGGCACTTGGCAGCGGCAGCGACGCCGACGACGACAGCGACAACGACGACACCGACGACGTCTCCAACGACTTCGACGACGCCGACAGCGACAACGACGACGACGACACCGACGACGACGACGCCGACGACGACGACGACGATGACAACGACGACGACGATGACGACGCCGACGATGACGACAACGACGACACCGACGGCGACGACGACGACGTCAACGACGCTGACGACGACAACGACGACGACGACGACGGCGACGACGACGCCGACGTCGACGACGACGAAGACGACGACGACGCCGACGCCGACGACGACGACGAAGACGACGACGACTTCGCCAACGAAGACGACGACGAGGGAGGAGGGAGGACGACGACGGCGACAACGCCGACAACGACGAGTGAGGAGGGAGGATGGCGACGACGCGAACGACGAAGAAGGAGGAAGCACCGCGACGCCGACGAGGACAACGACGAGGGAGGAGGGAAGGCGACGACGACGATGACGACGACGACGACGGCGACGAAATAGGAGGGACGACGACGAGACGCCGACGACGGACGACGACGACGAGGGAGGAGGAGGAAGGATGACCACGGCGACAACGAAGACGGAAACGTCCACGACGCCAACGACGACGACGAACACGAGGAAAGACAGAGGACGACGTAGGCGACGACGACGACGACGACGCGGGAGGAGGGAGGACGGCGACGACGACCACGACGACGACGACGCAAGGGCGCGCGCGCACGCTTTTGTTGAAAATCAGTGTTGCGAAACCTTGTGTTGTTGTAGGTTTCTTAGACACACGATTTTGAAATCCTTCCGAAACTGCTGGATTTTGATGGATTTCGGCACACGCGCGCGTCTTCACTTCGCCCCATCTGTTGCAGAGAATTCTCGCGACGACACACGCGCAAGGGCGTTCGACAGATTTCGACATGCGCGCGCGAAGCCCGTTTGGTCGCACGTTGTGAAAGTATTGAAAACACCTATGGCTTTCTTCAGATTTCGAAAGAGCTCGCGCGTAAGCTTGTTTAGCAAATCAGTGTTGTGAAACCCTGTGCTTTTGTATTTTTTGGAAACTCGATTGCGAAATCCTTCCGGCACCGCAGGTTTTTCAAGGATTTCGGCATGCGCGCGCGACGACGCGCGCGCGTGCACTTCGTCCCGTTTGTTGCAAGGGTTACAAGGGAACCTCAGGGGGGTCGATGCCGGTTCCCCTGGGATAGTGTACATTCATATTTAGGATGGACATGTGGTCAGAATCATATATGATTCACACACCCGAAAAAAGGGGGGCGGATATCGCCGGGGGGGGGGTAGAGTCTATTCTCTGTCTAGAAATGAGAATCGACAAGAGCGCGATTTAACATGTCAACATACTGGACGTCTCACACACTGGCGCGGTGCGCACATCCCACCCACACTAGAAAACCACTGCATATCAAGATTCGCATTCGGGCGCATGCAAGCATTCGGGGAAGGCAGCGTGGATCAGCGAGGGGCAGGAAGGAGCGGCGCGGAGCGCGCGGGAGGAACAGCAGGCAGGAGGAGCAGCACGGGAGCGCGCGGCGGCCCTCGTGAGGAGCGCGCGACATCCTTTCGGAATGTTTGGAGGGGGCATTCTCGAGCGGGAGGGGCACGATCCTCGAGTGGGCGCGCGCGGGATGGAAGTTTCGGAGTTTGCCGCCGCGCGGGATGGGGCGCGATCCTCGAACGGCCGGGGCGCGATCCTCGAGTGGGCGCGCATGGAGTGAACGGGTTTTGAATTCGCCGCCGCGCGGGCGGGGCGCGACACTTGAGCGGAAGGATGGCGATCTTCGAGCGGGCGCGCATGGGATAGGGGGTGTAGGAATTAGCCGCCACGCGGGAATGGCGGAATCCGCGCTGCGACATCGTTTCGGAGTGTCTGGGGGGGCGCATTCCCGAGCGGGGGGGGCGGGATCCTCGAGCGGGCACGCGCGGGGTGAAGTTTAGGAATTAGCCGCCACGTGGGATCGGGCGCGATCCTCGAACGGCAGGGGCGCGATCCTCGAGCGGGCACGCGTGGGATGAACGGGCTGGGTTCCGGCCGCCGCGCGGGAGGAGCGCGATCCTTGAACGAGAGGGGCGCGATCCTCGAGCGGGCGCGCATGGGATAGGGGGTTTTGGAAGCAGCTCCCGTGCGGGAGGGGCAGCATCCGTGCGCGGGCGCGCACGGAGTGCGAGTTTAACAATTCGCCCCCCAGGGCAGAGGGGCGCGATCCTCGAGCCAGCGCGCATGTGACAGGAGGTTTAGGAGTCGCCGCCACGCGGGAGGTCACAGACTTCCGCGCGCGGGCACGCACGGCATGGGAGTTTAGGAATTAGCCCCCCAGGTCGGACACCGAGTGGGGCCCTTTTATTTGGAATTAGGGTGTTTAGGGTTTGGGTTTAGGGTTAGGAATTAGGGTGTTTAGGGTGTTTAGGGTGTTTAGGGTGTTTAGGAATTAGCCCCCCAGGTCGGACACCGAGAGGGGCCCTTTTAGTTGGAATTTTGAATGATACGTGAGTGAGGGCGTTTAGGGTTTAGGGTCAACAAGGGCGCGAAGATGTCAACATACTGGACGTCTCGCACATTGGCGCGGCGGTCGCATCCCACCCACCCTAGAAACCCATTGCATATCAAGACTCGCGTTCGGGCGCATGCAAGCCATCGGGGAAAGCCGCGTGGAGCAGCGAGGAGCAAAAAGGAGCAGCGCGGAACACGCGGGAGGAACAGCAGTCAGGACGAACAGCGCAGGAGCGCGCGGCGGCCCTCGGGATGAGCGCGCGACATCCTTTCGGAATGTCTGGAAGGGGGGCATTCCCGAGCGGGAGAGGCGCGATCCTCAAGCAGGCGCGCGTGGGATGGAGGTTTCGGAATTTGCCGCCGCGCGGGATCAGGCGCGATCCTCGAACGGCCGGGGCGCGATCCTGGAACGGGCGCGCGTGGAATGAGCGGGCTTGGAATTAGCCGCCGCGCGGGAGGGGCGCGATCCTTGACCAGGAGGGGCGCGATCTTCGAGCGGGCGCGCATGGGATATGGGGGGTTAGGAATTAGCCACCTTGCGGGGGGGGCAGAATCCGCGCGCGGGCACGCATAGAATCGGAGTTTAGGAATTAGCCCCCCAGGGCAGAGGGGCGCGATCCACGAGCGGGCACGCATGGGATGTGGGGGTTTAGGAGTTCGCTGCCATGCGGGAGGGGCAGAATCCGCGCGCGGGCGCGCATGGAACAAGTGGTTTAGGATTAACCCCCCCCAGGGCGGACACCAACGGGATTTTTTGTTTGGGATTTAAATTAATGTGTGAAAAAGGTTATCTACACCACGCATTACTTTCTGGGGGCCCCTGGGGGGCCTCGCAGCGGCTTCGACTGGCCTGCGCCCGTCGGCGAGGTTTGTGTGTGTGTGTGTGTGTGTGTATATATATATATATATCGGAGTAGGGCCCCGGGGCGGTGCCTGTAATCTCCATGGGGGGTGCAGGGCGCCCCCGGGAGCGTCCGAAACGTCCCGGAGGGCCCCTGGGACCGCCAGGAACAGGTCGAGACCGCCCAAGACGGCCCACGAGCGCTCCAAGACGCGCATAGAGAGCCTCAGGAATGGCCAGGAAGGCCCGAAGACGTTCCAAGAGAGCTCCATGAGGCCCCTGAGGCATCCCAAGAGGCCTCCTAAGAGAGCCCCGACAAGCCCAAATCGTTGATTTTTATTGTTTTTTTCTATGTGTTTGGCCTTCTCGCTTTTTCTGGGTTCCGACGCTCCAAGACCGTCCAAGAGTCTCCCAAAACCGCTCCAAGACGGCCGAAGAGGCCCCAAGACGGCCCAAGAGACCCCCAAAATCGTCCCAAGACGGCCCAGGAGAGCCCCAAGATGGCCCAGGAGCCGCCCAAGACGGTTCCAGGAGAGCCCCGACAGGGCTTCAGGGCCCCGCGAGGCCCCAAGAGGCCCCAAAGAAGCCCCCAAGAGCCTCCCAGGAGGCCCCCAAAGGCCCCCAAGATGCCCCAAAATGGCCCTGAGCGCGCCCCAAGACGCCTCCAGGAGAGCCCAACAGGCCTCCGAGAGGCCCCCAAGAGGCCCACTGGAGGCCTTCAGGAGGTCGTCCCCATCATGTTCCCGGAAGGCGGTTCGGGAACATGATTCCGCGCCTTGGAGGAGTATTCTGCGCTTTCCGAGGCGCTTTCCGAGGCGCCCTGGACGCGACGTACGTATGTTTCTATCGATTGTCCATCTCCTGTGTACACAATCCTACATGTCTTACGTATGTTTCTCTCTCTCTCTCTCTCTCTATAGATATATGTACATATGTGTATGTGTATATATATACCCCTCCCCCAAGCCCTCCCGAGTCGTGCCACTTCCTTCACGTATTTCAATTTCTTCCCTACACATATATATACGCCCCAAGACGCATCCAGGAGAGCCCAACAGGCCTCCGAGAGGCCCCCAAGAGCCCAAGAGGCCCACTGGAGGCCCTCAGGAGGTCGTCCCCATCATGTTCCCGGAAGGCGGTCCGGGAGCATGATTCCGCGCCTTGGAGGAGTATTCTGCGCTTTCCGAGGCGCCTTCCGAGGCGCCTTGGACGACGTACGTATGTTTCTATAGATTGTCCTTCTTCTGTGTACACAATCCTACATCTCTTACGTATGGTTCTATCTATATACATATAATATATATATATATTATATATATATATATATATATATATATATATACCGGGCTACAGGGCCGGGGGCTCCCTGGCCAGGACCGCAACCCCCCATGGGGGGATCGGGCCTCTGGGAGCGCCCTTGTCCGGCCCAGTGCCCCAAGAGCGCTCCGCGACAGGCCCAGCAGGCTCCAAGAGGCCCATGAGGGCGCCAAGAGGGCCCCAAGATGCCCAAGATAAGCCCAAGACTGCCAAAGAGGCTCCCAAGACGCTCCAAGAGGCCTCCAAGAGGCCCCCCCAGAGAGCCCCCAGAGGCCAAACTTGCTCATGTTACAAAGGTTTTGGACACATTTTGCCTCTCCCGCCTTTACAGCTCTCCGACGCTCCACGACAGCTCACAGGCCTCCCGCAGACGCCCCAAGACAGCCCAAGAGGCCTCCAAGAGGGCCTCAAGACGGCTCTGGAGGGCCCCAAGACGGCCCAAGACGCGCCCAAGACGGGCGAAGAGAGGACCAAGACGGCCCCAAGAGGGCTCCAAGAGGGGAGCCGCGAACCGGAAATTCGAGCCTCCCGCCTCCACAGGGCCCCGGGAGGCCCCAAAGGGGCGCCAAGAGGCCCCAGGAGACCCCCAAGATAAACCCATGACGGCCAAAGAGGCCCCGAAGACGCTCCAAGAGGCCTCCAAGAGGCCCCCCCAGAGGGCCCCAAGAGGCCAACATCGTTTATTTTACGAAGGTTTCGGACACATTTTGCCCCTCCCGCCTTTACAGCTCTCCGACGCTTCACGACGGCTCACAGGCCTCCCGCAGACGCCCCAAGACAGCCCAAGAGGCCTCCAAGAGGGCCTCAAGACGGCTCTGGAGGGCCCCAAGACGGCCCAAGACGCGCCCAAGACGGGCGAAGAGAGGTCCAAGACAGCCCCAAGAGGGCCCCAAGAGGGGACTTGTGAACCAGAAATTCGAGCCGGGCCCCAAGAGGCCCCAGGAGACCCCCAAGATAAGCCCAAGTCGGCCAAAGAGGCCCCGAAGACGCTCCAAGAGGCCTCCAAGAGGCCGCCCCCCCAGAGGGCCCCAAGGGGCCAAAATCGCTCATTTTACAACGGTTTTGGATACATTTTGCCTTTCCCGCCTTTTCAGCTTTCCGACGCTCCACGACGGCTCACAGGCCCCCCGCGGACGCCCAAAGACAGCCCAAGAGGCCCTCAAGACGGCTCTGGAGGGCCCCAAGACGGCCCAAGACGCGCCCAAGACGGGCGAAGAGAGGCCCAAGACGGCACCAAGAGGGCTCCAAGAGGGGAACCGCGAACCAGAAATTCGAGCCTCCCGCCTCCACAGGGCCCCGGGAGGCCCCAAAGGGGCGCCAAGAGGCCCCAGGAGACCCCCCAGAGGCACCCAGGAGGCCCGAACGAGGCTTCACGAGGCTCCCAAACAGCCCCGAGGAACCTCACAACGGACGGTGCGGACGAGCCGATTTTCGGACCGCCGCCGCCGCCGGTCCAAGAAAACGGCCTCCTGGACGCCATGCGCGCCGTGGCCCTCCTGCGGTGGCACATCCCGCCCCGGGCCAGCGCAGAGGCCCTCGGATCCCAGAGAGAATTCTCCGTCGTCGGCGGTGTCGCCGTCGTCGGCGTCGTCGTCGTCGACGCCGTCCCCGCCCCGGTCGCCCCTCGGGACCGCGCTCGCCCCTTCGACTTCTCGGCTCGGCTCCCGCCAATGTTCTTGTCGCCTTTCGACTTTCGGAGGCTCCTCCGGGGGTCCTGGGTCCAGTGCTCCGGCCTCTCCAGAGCGCTTGAAGTGGCCGAAATCGGTAATTTTTCAAAGGCTGTCCGACGTTCCAAGACGGTCCAATAGGCCCCCAAGCGCACCCAAAGACGGCCCAAAAGGGGCCCCAGACGACCCCAGAAGCGCCCAAGACAGCCCAAGAGAGCCCCAAGACGGCCCCAAGATGCGCCCAAGAGGGAACCACGAATCCAACATTCGACCCTCCCGCTTGAAGAGTGCCCCAGGAGGCCCCAAGGAGCCCCCGACAGGCCAACCACGAGATCCAAACCAACACCCATGAGGCCTCTGACCCACCACCTAGGGCACCCGCCGCCCGTTCGCCGTCCGCCTAGCACGCACCACTGTGTACTCAACAGCTTCAGTCTCCAAGACAACACCCTGTAGTCAACAGCCCCCGTCTTCAAGGCAACACCCTGTGCTCAGCAAGCTCCCGCTGCAAGAGAGCACCCTTAAGGAATCCATTCAAATCCCGACCCGCCCGCCCGCCCGCCACCCGCCCGCCCGCCGCCCGCCTGGCCGCTCGCCCGCCTTCCGCGTAGCACGCGCCACCCTGCACTCAACAGCCTCCGCCTCCAAGACAACACCTAGCATTCAACAGCCCCCAGCGCTCCCGGGACTGCCCAGGTCCGCTCCCAAACGCGCCACGACACGCCAAGAGGGCCCTAAAGCTTGCCAAGACAGCCTCAAGAGGCCCCGGACACGCCGAAGATGGCCTCAGGACGGCCGACGACGCCGCCAAAACGCCCCAAGAGCGCCTCCAGAGGCCCCTCCACAGGGCCCCGCATTTTTGCGCTATCGCATGTTCCGCCTCCCCACGGTCCCGGACGGCGTCAGAGGCCGTTCAGATCGCTCCAAGACGGCCGAAGAGGCTCCCAAGAAAGACCAGAGACGGCCCAGGAGGCTCCCCAGATAATTCAACAGGGCTTCGAGAGCGCCCCAAGAGAGCCCCAAGAGCGACCCAAGAGGGCCCGAAGAGCGCGACATTTCAAGGTCTCCAGCCTGAGAGGCTCCTAGGACGCCCCCGGAGGCCATCAAGAGGCTCCCAAGAAGCCCCGTGAGGCTCCAAAGAGGCCCCCTGGAAGCCCCAATGAGTTCCCAAGGGGCCCCAGGGAGGCCCCCTGCGGGCCCCCAAGAGACTTCGGTAAATCGTATTTCCCACAGCTTTCCGGGAACATGATTCCTTGGGCTTCCGTCCACCGCCCCAACCATGTTTCCAATAGGCTCGCCGACAAGGCCAAAAAGGGCCCCTCGGTAAGCCGCCAGAGACCCCCCTGTTAGGAGAGCCGAACAAATCATGTTCCCGGAAAGCTTCCCGGGAACATGATTCTCGGGTTGCCGCCTTCTCCCCAAACCATGTTCCCTAAACGCCCGCCAGGATAAAAACGAGAGCCCCAAGCAGCGCTACCTGCCGTCACGCTCGGAAACGCGTCAGGTTCCGAAGCCTCCGGAGGCGCCCGACGACACCCCAACAAATCATGTTCCCAGGAAGTCTTACGGTCAGTGCCGCCGACGTTGAAGGAGGACGGTCCAGGACACCCAGAAATCCCCCAAACAGGCTTCCAAGAGGGCGCCGAGACAGCCCAGGGCCGCCCCCACACGGCCCAAGAAAGCCCCAAGACTAACGAAAAGGGCCGCAAGAGGCCCCCAGGAGGCCCCGCAACGAGGACATATCGTTCGAACGCGCCCAAGATGGCCCCCAGACGGCCCACAAGGCTTCCAACACGGCCCAAAGGGATGCCAAAATCATTGATTGTCCTTCGATTTTTGATGGATTTCAGACACCCCACGAGGGCGCCGAGACGGCCCACGAGGGCGCCGAGACGGCCCAGGGACGCCCTGCCGCGGGCACGAGGTGGGGCCCGGGATGGGGCCCTCGCGCCCGGAGGCCTGGGGGCCTTGCCGTGGCGCTGGGGGCCTTGTAAAGTCGCCAGAAGACGGCCCTGGATTGCCAGAAATGGCGTTTCCAGACAACGAACGCGACCAATGACCGCCCGAGATCACCCCAGAATTGGTCCCTGACTGTCCAAGAGGCTTCCAAGACGCCCCAAGAAGTCTCCAAGATGGCTCCCAAGGAGCCCCAGGAGGCACAACTAATTTGTTTTCCTTTGGTTTTTGATCGATTTTCGAGTTCTCGCTTTTTGAGTTTCCTGACGCCCCACGACGGCCCAAGAGGCTTCAATTTCCGCTCCAAGGCATCCCCAGAGGCCTCGAAGACGGTCTCAAGACAGCCCACGGGGGTCCCAAGACGGCGCCAGAGGCGTCCAAGGAAGAGCGAGAGGGCCCCAACACGGCCCCAAGATGGAGGGTTGACACGACGTGGAAATCCGAGTCTTCCATCCCGAGAGGCTCTCAGGAGGCCCCGAGAAGCCCTAACAGGCTCCAAGAGGCCCCAAGAAGCCCCCCCAGGGGGCCGAAGCGTATCCAAGAGGCCTCCCACGAAGGCCCCAAGAGGCACAAATCCATGTCTTGCCGTAGGTGTTTGACTGATGTTAGAGTTTTCAGCCTTTTGGCCTCCTGACGCTCCAAGACGGCCCAAAAGGCCTCCAAGACCAATCCGAGATAGCCCACGAGGCCTCCAACAGGGCCCAAGACAGCCCGAGAGGGCACCAATACGGCCCCAAGGGGGGCCCAAGAGGGGTAAGACGAACCGAAAATCTGAGCCTTCCACCCCGAGAGGCTCTCAGGAAGCCCCAGAGGCCCCCAAATGGGACCCAAGAGGCCCTCAAGAAGCTCCCCAGAAGGCCGAAGAGGTTCCAAGAAACAATGTTTTCCCATCGGCTTTTGATGGATATTAAAGTTCCCAGCCTTTTGGCTTCCCGACGCTCCAAGACGGCCCAAGAGGCCCCCAAGACCGCAGAGGCCTCCAAGAGGGCCCCAAGACGGCCCACGAGGGCCCCAAGACGGTGCCCGAGGTGCCCAAGACGGCCCGAGAGGGCCCCAAGAGGGCCCCAAGAGAGCCCCAAGAAGGTGAACGCGAACCCAACAGCAAAGCCTTTCGCCCTAAGAGGCCCACAGGAGGCCCCAAGAGTCCCCAAGTGGTTCGACGTAAAACTATCATCCCTGGTGTTAGGCGTGCCCCTGCCAGGTGCAGCGCCCTCTGTTAGGCAAGGCCCCTCCCCAGGCAGATCTTTTAGATACCTAAAAACATCCTTGGTGCTTGACGTGCCCCAGTGTGGTGCAGCACCCGCTGCTAGGCAAGGCCTCTCCCCAAGCTGATTAATAAAGCATCCTTGATGCTAGACCTGCCCCTGTGTGGTGCAGCTCCCTTTGCTAGGCAACTCCCCTCCCAAGTTTTTTTTTGTTATTTTGATTTTTTGTTTTTTTGTAAAAGAATAGGGGAGTGCTAGACGTGCCCAACTGTGGTGCAGCCCCCTCTTCTAGACAAGGCTCTTCCCCAAGCTGATTAAACATATCATCCTTGATGTTCGACGTGCCCCTGTGTGGTGCAGCACCCTCTGCTAGACCAGCCCCCCTCCATTTTTTCTTTTCCTAAAATCATTGTTGCGAGACGTGCCCCACAGTGGCGCAGCACCCTCTGCCAGGCAAGGCCCTCCCTAAACAGATGTCTTAACATCCTAATCATCCTTTGTGTACCACGTGCCCTTGTGTGGTGCAGCACCCTCTGCTAGACAAGGCCCAACTCCAAGCTGATTCAAACAACATCCTTGGTGTAGACGTGCCCCTGTGTGGTGCAGCACCCTCTGCTAGGCAAGGCCCCTCCCATCCTATCTATATATCTATCTATCTATATATCTATCTATCTATCTATCTATCTATCTATCTATATACCTATATATGATAGCCCCCCCACTAAGATCCACCTGCAAGCTAAGTTCGCTTGGTCGGTCCTGATGCCGCCGACTTTGTTTTCTGACTTACGTTCATGGCCATTGTGCCTTTCGTCATGGCGATGATATTCCTCTTGACGATGAAATGTGCACTTCTTTTTCTGCTTGTGCTGGATATGACGACGGATGCTACCACGCACGCTTCATCTGCTGGTGGTGATACTGTGCAAATAGTGTCTGAGACGGTCAAAGCGACCATGTGTGTGTGGGCTGTGTGCGTTTTTTAACTGATGCTGGCGTTGTGGATGCTGACGATATTTGTGCTATGACACTGCGCGCAGTAAAGTACAACCAGTTCCGATCACTGCGACTTGGTCGCTCGAACGCATTCCGCCTCAAGAATGTAAAATCAGTCAGAAACGAGTCACGTGCGCCACGAATTCGCCCTCATCATTGCGCCCGTCTGCAACCACAGATCTTTCGCTCTGTTCCAGTACAACCACTGTAAGGTGCGAACAGCGGTCGCCGAACTGGCAGCGCCCGGCGTCAGGGGCGGGCACGCGAAAATGCGAAAAAGGTAGAAAATGCAAAACACAAAAGGAAACCAAGAACATCCCAAGAAATCCATGCGAAAAAGCTGCAAAACCTAAAGAAAAGCAAGGTTTCTGACAGCTGGTGACCACGAAACCAGTGAAAACACAGTGTTTCGTGACGTCGAGAAGCCCAAACCTTGTGTTTTCATATGTTTCCTGGCGATCAGATGGAAACAACATTGTTTTTTTTAGGTTTTGCAGCTTTTTCGCATGGTTTTCTGAGGATGTCCTTGGTATTGTGTTTTTCCCTTGGAAAGGGCACAGGCCCAGGGTTTTCTTTCAGCTGTTTACCCCCGGGTCTGACGGGAAGAGGGCCGGCGGATTTCTTTTGCGATAAGTAACGAGTGGGAAGAGGGCCGGCGAATTAAAAATTCAAGATGTCCCTAGCGAAACGGTTGTTTTTTCAGAATTGGTTGTGGATGTCTGGAGCGAAACGCTTGTTTTGTGTTGTAGCTTGTCCTCTCCTGGGGACCTGAATTCAGAGGATCTCTCAAGTGAAATGCTTGTTTTCACGTGCCCAGGTCTTGAGGATGTCTCGAGCGAGACGCTTGGTTTCACGCCTCCAGGTTGCCCAGACAGATGTCTAGCATGAGGATTTGTTGAGGATGTCTCGAACCAGAGGCTTGTTTTCACGTGTCCAGGTCGCCCAGGCGGATGTCTAGCATGAGGATGTGTCGAGAAAGTCTCGATCGAGACGCTTGTTTGCACGTGTCCAGGTTGCCCAGGCGGATGTCTAGCATGAGGATGTGCTGAGAACGTCTTGAGCGAAACGCGTGTTTTCACGTGTTTTCACGTTGTTGACGGCCCTGGGCGTCTCTGCCGATGGCGCCGCCTCTTCGTCGCCCGCCTCCGGGATGTCAGGGCGCACACAATGAGTGTGCTGGGAGGCTGACGTGGGTGGTGGCTTCCAGCTCAGGGCCGCCGAAGTGTTACGACAAGTTCGGCACATTTGACTGTCTCACCCGAATCTGGAAGATTGGCGTTCAGTTTGGACGGAACCTCCATATTGGCATATGGAAAATTGCACTTTGATGTTCAGGCCCGCGCACGTTTCTTTTTCGAACCTGACGATGCTCTCAGGCACGCTGAGGCGGAGGTGACAGGCCCTGCCCTGTGCCCCTCTCATGACAACGTTTTGCCAGCATCTGTGCAGTCACACTCTCAGGCAATGGTCACCAGGCACGCTGAGGCGGAGACGACAGGCCCTGCCCCGTGCCCCTCGCATGAAAACGTTTTGCGAACATCCGTGCAGTCACGCTCCCAGGCAATGGGCACCAGGCACGCTGAGGCGGAGGTGACAGGCCCTGCCCCGTGCCCAACTCATGTCAACATTTTGCCAGCATCCGCGCAGTCACATCCCCAGTCAATGGTCACCGTCACCCCGAACCAACCCTAGGCAGACGCCCAGGCACAGCACAGCCCTCGGCACGGTACATCAATATCGATACCCCTAGCATTGCAGTCTGGCATGTTGCCTGGCACGTTCCGCGGAGCGTCCCGTGGCGAGTCCCCCTGGCACGTCGCGCGGTGCACGTCCATTGGCACGTTCCGTAGCGCGTCCCTTCGGCACGTCCCGCGGTGCGTCCCCGTGGCACGTCCCCTGGCACGTCGCCTGGCGCGTCCCTTGGGACGTTCCGCGGCGCGTCCTCCTGGCACGTCCCCCTGTCCATGAGCTCTGGGGCAGCTGCTATGTGCTGAGGCAGCTCGAGCTTTAGATCCAGATCAGTTCGGTCAGGACTCGGGTGCAAAGGAGGACTCGATCCACAACGCTATAGAGCACAATCGCGGCATGGCACATCGCAGTTCAGCACAGCGCAGCACAGCACAGGCCTCGGCACGGTACATCAATATCGATGCAGTCAGCATTGCAACTTGGCACGTTCCGTGGCGCGTCCTGTGGCGAGTCCCTCTGGCACGTCGCGCGGCGCGTTTCTTGGCACGTCCATTGGCACGTCCATTGGCAATGTCCGTAGCGCGTCCCCTCGGCACGTCCCGCGGTGCGTTTTCGTGGCATGTCCATTTGCACGTCGCCTGGCGCGTCCCTTGGGACGTTCCGCGGCGCGTCCTCCTGGCATGTTCCCCTGTTAATTAGCTCTGGGGCAGCTACTATGAGCTGAGGCAGCTCGAGCTTTAGATCCAGACCAGTTCGGTCAGGACTCGGGTGCAAAGGAGGACTCGATCCACAACGCTATAGAGCACACTCGCGGCATGGCACATCGCAGTTCAGCATCAGCACGGCGCAGCACAGCACAGGCCTTGGCACGGTACATCAATATCGATACAGTCAGCATTGCAAACTTGCCCGTCGCCCAATCAGGTGTCTTTGAAACGTTGCCATGCCTTACATGTTTCCCAACCCTCCTTGTGTTGGGTACTCGTTTTGACAAGAGAACTGTGGTATCCATTTTCCGCCCGCTCCTCCTCCTTCTCTCCTGCGTTCGCGGTGCCCTGCGGGGCTGCGATTTGCGCAATTGTCGCCACTTTCGTTGGCTCCTGGCTGTCCCCATGCGGGGCTGCGATCTGCGCAACTGTCGCCACTTTCATGGGTTCCTGGGAGGCCCAGCGGAGGTACGTCATACGCAGATCACTTTGAGGCCTCCCTGTCCCCTGCGGGGCTGCGATCTGCGCAACTGTCGCCACTTTCGTTGGTTCCTGGGAGGCCCAGCGGAGGTACGTCATACGCAGATCACTTTGCGGCCTCCCTGTCCCCCGCGGGGCTGCGATCTGCGCAACTGTCGCCACTTTCGTAGGTTCCTGGGAGGCCCAGCGGAGGTGCGTCATACGCAAATCACTTTGAGGCCTCCCTGTCCCCTGCGGGGCTGCGATCTGTGCAACTGTCGCCACTTTCGTGGGTTCCTGGGAGGCCCAGCGGAGGTACGTCATACGCAGATCACTTTGAGGCCCGCAGATGGGCGCGCAGGCAGCCCGCGAGGCGCCGCGTCGCAGGCTCGACGGGATCAACTTCAACGACAAAGGATCATGCAGGATGCCGCGGCCGCTCTCCGCAGCGAGTTTCAGACCATTCTCGGTCAAATCCGCCCTCGGGACAATCGCCTCGACGCCCTGGGCGCCGCAGTTCGGGGCATCGACCAGCCTGCCTGCGCGGTCGAGCAGGGGCAGCGGCAGCTCCGCTCCGACGTCGAGCGCATCCTGGCCACCCTGGCCATGACTGAGGCCGCCCTGTTGCCCCTGGACATGGCTGCGCTCGCGGTCTGGGGTCGCCCACCAGATCCCCACCTCTACACAATTGGCGCGCCCTCCGTAGTGCAGCCGTCCCAAGTGCGACGAGCTTCTGAGCCGTGGGTCACAGCTGCGGGAGTGGCATCATCAGATGTGGAGCTGGTGGGCGTCCCTCTGTCCATGCGCTCCTTTCTTCGGGTGCTCGGTGGCGCGGCGGCGTCCTCGCGCGTCGTCTCGCTTGCTCGCCGCGCCCGACGCGGGGGTCAGTGGCGCGCTTTTTTGGCCAACAATACCAACGGGGCCGTCGCCCCGCTTCGCGTCGACGTGGACAGGCCCCCCCAGGCGCTCAGGCGCGAGCTCCAGACACCAAGGGGTGGCTCGTTTGGCATCTGGGGGGGGGGGGGGCGACGCGCAGGTCATTTGTTTCGGAGGGTGGGCGACGGCGGGTCATTTCGTGCCGCTCCGCCCCCGTCGTTTCTGTCGAAGACGGCGACGGCGCGATTGCAGCTGCGCTGCTCTAATGGGGCGGTGCCGCCATCGACTGGGTCGGGATCGACGGGCAATCCATCGGCGCGGAGCTTCCAGTGGCTATTCCGAGCCACGGACCCTTCATTGTGGTTTATGTTGCGCCCGCTGTTGCCCCGGGCAGGTGCTTCCCACGGCGTCTGCTCAATTGGCTTCATGGAGTGCCAGATGCCTGTGTTGCTACCATGCTCCTGCGGCGCCGCATGCAATTTTACCGTCTTGAGATGTGCGACCTGCTGCAGGAGACGCATGGCGTGCGTCGAGAATTCGAGGTGCTGATTGGCTCCTCCCCGGCCCCCTGCAAGGTCCGGCACTTGCAGCGTTCGCAGTCTCGCGAGGGCGGCGCAGCATTGCTGCTTCCATGGCCACGAGACGTTCCTCCCGAACGGCGGCCTCGTGCACAATTTCAAGCTCTTGTTATTGGCAGAATGGTTTTGCTCCATACTGGTAGCCCTTGTGGGTGCAGCTCCATGCAGCTCATGAGTGTGCGCAACTATGGCATAGCGCCGCAGTTCAAACCTGTGACTGCCAGTGCGTGGCAGGGCGCGGTCGACTGGGGCCGCGGCGACACGCTGCGCAGGGCTTTCATTGCTATGGGCGACTTCAACATTCGCGAGGGAGGGCTCAGCTATGACGAGTCGGCTCCGATGACCACTCCGTTGTCGACGGCCAGGCCGTACCAGCCGAGTGAAGTATTTTGGGGGGCACTATTTGATCTGGCGCAGGAAGTGAGAGCGGGCATCCCTGCGCGCTTCAGTCGACAGCAGTGCGCGGCGTCTGCGATTGACAGGGCTTTCCTTGCGATTCCAGAGGACTCACCCCTGGGTGCGGGATTTTTCTTGATGCGGATCCCATGGGGATGTCGCGACGCAGGCCTAGCGACCTCTCGATGCTGCACCTCGCGCTGCGGAGCGAGGCCCCAGAGAAGGCCGCTTGCCGCTCCATCCCTGATGCTGTGTTCAGCGACGTAAGGTGCATGATTATACTCGATGTGCTGGTCGCGGCATCAGACTTACAGAGGTTCTCGCCTTTTCTCCAGTGGGTGCGCATGAAGGGGTTTATGCAATGGGGTGCCAGGCAGACTCGAGACGAGCTGCGGTGGTTACCTTTCGTGCAGGAGACACGGGTGCTCGAGGCGGGCGTAATATCGCATTGAGGAGTATTCCGCGGGCTGTCCGGCGCTGGGATGTGCAGCTCGCTTCGCGTGTCATCCCCAGCGCAGACGAGGGCACGCGATGCCTCGCACTTCAGAATGCACGGGTGATTCTCGAAGATGCTGACGCCTTTCGCCGACAGTTTCGGCCAATGTAGTCAGCGGAGTAGCAAACTAATCATCGCATTGCAGCTCAGGCCGCTCAGAGCGCCCTTCGATCAGGAGAACGTCAGGCGGCATCTCGACATTTCAAAACTATCAAGGCTACCCGCCGCCGCGCTATGATATGGAGAGCACGTGGGCGTCGACTGGTTCTAGCGGGGATTCGGCCTGAGCGCTCCCGTTCGGACTCCCAGGATGCCGTTGCCCGAGGCCCCCCGGAGATCTTGGAGCCACTCCGCAATCATTGGTCCGCGGCCTTTCATGCTCAACTGGCCAGCCGACTGGATGTAAAACGCTGCCCTGAGCAGCGCTATCTGGCCTGCGAGATGGCCGACCTAGAGGTTCCCAGCGTCGTGGACTTTTGGGCGCATTCATGCGCGCGCGGCGCTGTGCTCCTGGCCCCGACGAACCCCCCTGCAATGCTTGGATGATATCCGAGGTCCCGCCCAGCGTCCTCGGCGGGCTTCCCCGGCTCCTCGTGGCGGGCCGCCGCGCGCCAGGGCCCCTGAGCGACGCCCTGTTCGCCTTCTCGCCCGCGGGGAGTGAGCCTATGGGCGCCGATGAGTGCGCGCGGAGCCCCTCGCTCGTAATTCGGGCGCCGAGACCCTGGCCTCTGCGGCGAATCAGAAGCTGAAGAGATGAGTCCGTGGGCGCGCGCGCATCGCTAAGCAGGGGTTCTCGCTTGGCTGCCAACGTCTTCCACGCTGTTTGCAACTTGACACAGCGGGCCGAGTTGCTGGCGTCAGCGGGGCCGCTGAAGTGGAGGCTCCTGCCTGCGTGGCGTTCGACAGCGCGGCTGCCTCTCCATCAGTTGGCCGCGACTGGCTGCGGGATATTCTCGAGAGTTTTGGAGTGCTGTCAGGGCACTTCAATCTCGTGGCGTCTTTTTATTCTGCCCCTCGCACCATCGCCAAGCTGCGAGGCTTTGTGCAGTTCATGTTTTATGTTTGATCAGTCGTAGTGCAAGGCTGCCCGCTGTCAGGCTCTGTGCGGGCCGTGGCGATGGACCCGATGTTGACGCATCTGGAGGTGGATGTGTCGTCGTCGCCGCTCCAGGGGGCGGTCGGGGGATGCGCCGATGATGCTGGGCTTGCGCGGCCCTGCCTGAGAGATTTAACGCGCGCCTATCCCGTCTTTGGGAGAGTGGAGATTCTCGCCAAGCTCACATTGCAGCCGAGCAAGACAGTCATTGTGCCGCTCTGGTCGAGCCCCACTTCTGCCGCCAAGCAACGCATTCACTTATGCTTGCAAGGCCGTGTTCTTGCATAGCGCGATTGCAAGATAGAGGGCCGGGCCAAATACCTTGGCATTCAGTTCGGGCCCGAAGCCGCTGAGCTGGGAGCCTGGGCCGAAGCCGTTCGCAGACGGTGGGCCCGCGCGTGCGACGTCGCGCGCGCTGCCTGCCCTGCCGGCGTCAGTTTGCTCTTGTACAACAGCGCGGCTCTTCCCGCTTCGAGCTACCTGTCGCACTTGTTCCCATCGCCGCGCGCTGTTTTGCTTAAAGAAATATGCCCTCCACAAGATCCTGAGGCTCCGGCCTCAAACGTTCCGCAAGGCTGACTTATTCGACTTAGAGAAGCATGGTTTGGTGGCCCCTGATTCTGCGCTCATCATGAATACCGCCAGCCTGTGGAGGTGCGGTTGCCGCGCCCTTCGTGGCGGGCAACCGCAAAGTGGCCTCGCGGCCAGTAGAGTGCGGCGTGCTGGAGAATGGAACAGGGCTTTCTGCGGCGCTTGTCCAACCTTGCCGAGTCGCCGCCGCGCGCCCCTGCTGCGAGCTGTCGCCCCGCGCTGGCGGCGCGCGACGAGCCGGCCGCGGCTGCGAAAGAAGCCCGCGAGGTGAAGGGCCAGCGCGTCCTCTCCTCCTCGCTTCGCGCCCCCCCCTCTTTCCTCCGTCGTTCGAGATCGCGATCCCCAGGCGTCTGCGTGCATGGGGCCTCGCAGCGGCGATTTGCGGGGCGGTGGGTGAGCGGTGGGGGGATGTATGGCTGTGTTGCGCACGCTTATGCCAGCCTGGCACTGGGGCCTGTTCAAGACCCTCCCACGAGGGTGGGCGACCTCGCGCCGCATGTGTGTCTGAGGTGTTTCCGCGTGCCTCTTCGGATGCCGCGATGAGACGGGTTCCACCTCTCGCTACTTTCTGGCCCTGTCCTCGCTGAGCTCCTCTCCTTGCCTTCCCCGCCCCTTTTAACCCTCGGCTTCGGGGCCGATGGCGAATGCGACTGCGCAGACTGTGCGCTCTGCCGCCGAGCCGCGATGCGCCTAGGCGTGCTCTGTTTCCACACTTGCAATGAGCTCAGGGCGTCGGTGGTTCACGGAACGCCTGTCGACCCCTTGCAGCAACAGGCCGCGGTAGCAGCTGCTGTGCACGCCACTGACCATTAAGCGTGCTGGCTGACTGCTGTCCCTTAGGTCCGGTCGATCACCATCACCACCATCAGCATCGTCATCATCATCGCCATCGTGATCATCGTCATTACAAACATCATCAACATCATCATCACCACCACCATTATTAGCATCAGCATCACCGCCGTCATCATCATCATCATCATCATCATCATCATCATCATCATCATCATCGTCATCATCAACACCATCACCATCATCATCATTAGCGTCAACACCAGCATCGTCATCAGCATCAGCATCAACATCAGCGTCATCATCAGCGGCGTCCGTTCTTCTGCTCTCCGCATGCCACCTCTTGCACGTTTCGTGGCCCCATAAGGGGGCTCCACCGAAGGCCTCTTTCGCGCCGCCCGCGTGCGCCACCCCCACCCAGTGCAGCGTTTCGTGGCCCCGTCGGGATGTCCACCGAAAACCCCAGTGGCACCGCCCGCATGCGTCGCTCCCACCGCGTACAGCGCTTCGTGGCCCCATGAGGAGCTCCACCGAATGCCCCATTGGCAACGCCCGCGTGCGTCATCCCCACCCATTACAGCGCTTCGTGGCCCCATACGAAGCTTCACCGAAGGCCCCAGCGGCACCGGCCGCATGCGTCAGCCCCGCCCAGTGAAGCGTTTCGTGGCCCCGTAGGGAATTCAACCAGCGGGCCCATTGACACCGCCCGCATGCGTCACCCTTTTTCCCCCGCCCTCTGCAGCGCTTGAGGGCCCCAATGGCAGTGTCCGCAAGCCCTTCCCTTACACACTGCAGCGTGCGTGGCCCCATATGGGGACTCAACCGAAGGCTTCAGTGGCAGTGCCCACTGGCATGGTTCGCATGGCGGCCCCGTTCAATGTCGGCGCACCTCCCACACGTTTCGTGGCCCCATATGGAGCGCCACCAAAGGCTTCAATGTCTGCGCCCACATGCGTCCTCGCCATCACACCCTTTACGCGCTTCGTGCGCCCATAAGAAATCCACCGCAGGCGATACCCACACCGGCTATGCTCACAGCTGCGTATGCTTAGTCTCCTCGCGAGGATAATGTGATGGCCCAGGAGGTGGTCGGGCCAGCAAGTCGAGTTGATCCGACAACGGTTTTGATTGGTAATTCGTTCTCGGAATGAAAAGGTTTTGGCGCTCTCTCCATATGGTACTTTAAGTCGTTCCCAGGACGACCCCAACAGACAAAACACATTGAGTTTCCATTGTTTGTTTGTACGTTTAGCGCGTCTTCGCCTTGTCAGCCATCCGACGTGCCGAGACTGCCCAAGAGGCCGCTCCAAGTCGGCCCCACACGGTTCCGAGACGGAACCGTCAAAACAGCCCACGACGGCGTTAAGTCGTCCCCAAAACGGTTTCTGGGGTTCACGAAGAATATCAAACAACCGTAAAGAGGTTTCCCAGACGTCCCCACATCAGCCTTGTCATATCTATCCGTATCTCCGTGCACCGTGCACGTCTCTGGCCGCTTGGGCGAGACATCCGCTGCCATGGGGCACGGGCACGTGCACGACACTGTTTTGAATGACTTGTTGCGGCGTGCGCAGCCAAATCTTGCGAGGGGGAGGAGGTTGCGGAGGAGGAGTTGGGGGTCACCTGTAGGAGGAGCAGCAGCTGCCACGGAGTGGCCATTGGCGTCTCATTTCAGACCAGTCGCCCAGCGGCGCCTGCTCGCATCGCCGCCGTGTTCTCCCCGTGCTTTCACACGCACTGTCTCAAGGCGCTTGGACGAGGAGTCATCTGCTGCAGTGGGGCGTTGGCACAGGAGGGAGCGCCAGGGAGATCGGACACTCTGCACTAACAACTGTCAGCAATCGAATGCACCAAAAGGACCTTCGGACTGTTGACCTCAGCTCTGGGCTCCCGACGCTGTGGGCTCAAAAGCCCGCGCCCACGGTTGAGCGGATCGTAACATGCCGGGGAACGTGGAACGAAAAGAAGAGACAGGCAATAGATTTTGGATCATGCGCCGAGCAGGACTGGAGAGAAGATATGCTAGATGATGCGGTAACGCTAGATGTGGAAGCAGCCGTTCTGAGCATCGTGCGCAGCTACGTAACGTAGACAGGCGTTCACCCCACGAGGCATCGTGACATGGTCCCACTGTGTCGTGATAGTGTTTGATAGCGCCTGGGCATGCGTTAGAACCTAAGCGCGCGCGAAGTGCGCGCGTGGTTCTAATATATATATATATATATATATTATATATATATATATATATATATATATATATGCCCCCCCCCCCCCCAGCGACCCCCCCCCCCAGAGCGCCCAAAGCACGAATCCACAGAATCGCACAGAATCGCTTCGTTGAAGCCCTTCGTTTTTTCACAACTCACTTGTGGCCTGCCATCCATGCTGACGAACTCATCCGCTCGGCCCATCCGTCGCGGGCACCGCGCGCGCAAGCATATCGGTTTCGGCCGAGGCCACGAAACGCTGTGCATTACAGGTGTTTCTGGTTTTCCTGGTCTGGGAATCAACGAAACACGGTGTACTACATGTTTTTCTTGTTTCTCTGGTTTCTGGGGCTGGAATGCTCGCCGCGGCCTCGCCTCGCCGCGCACCCCCCCCCCTCCCCCTGTTTGTCGGCGCGCGAAAACCAGAAAACAAACAAAACAAAACAACTGTCATGCACAGCGTTTCGCGGCCTCCGAGCAAGAAAACAGTGTGCATGACATGTGTTTTTTGTTTTTCTGGTTTGGGAGTCAACGAAACACTGTGTATGCCGTTTTTTTTTTTTTTTTTTTTTTTTTTTTTTTTTTTTTTTTTTTTTTTTTTTTTTTTTTTTTTTTTTTTTTTTTGTTTTCTTTTTTTGTGTTTTTTGGTTTTTCTGGTTCCTGAAGCTGGAATGCTCGCCGCGGCGTCGCCCCACCGCGCCCCCCCCTTTGTTTGTCGGCACCTGAAAACAAGAACAACCAGTAAAACCTGTCATACACAGCGTTTCGTCGATTCCAAGACCAGAAAAGCAACCTTAAACAAACTGTCATACACAGCGTTTCGTGGCCTCGGACGAAGAAAACGCTGTGTATGAGCCCTGTTTCTGTTGGCAGTGCGCTTCCTGTCAAGCGTTTCCTCCGAAGAGGCTGGCATGATGACAAGATCAAGCCAACTTGAGCCAAGAGGGGCTACCGACGAAGAGAAGTGAGAATGACGGGCGACAACGAGCGGGGCAATACAAGAGAGAGGGACAGAGAAATGACAGGGGGAGGAGGAGGGGGAGGATCGGGGGGCGAAGAGAAGCGCGACGAGGAGTAGAAGTAGGACGGCGTACAAGGGGCGAGGGAAGAGAAGGGGAGATGAGGAAGAGGAGGGGGATGACGATGAGGAGGAGGAGGAGGAGGAGGAGGAGGAGCAAAAGGAGGAGGAAGAGGAGAGGGGAGGGGAAGCGCGACGAGGAGCGGGGGGGTGCATGCAGGGGGCGAAGGAAGATAATGAAACAATAGAAGGATAGTAAAAAGAGGTGGGCTTATCTGGCAACGTTCAATAAGAAACCCAGAGTCTCGCCACCAATAGGCGGCATGGCTCTGCAAACGTGGAGGAGGATGAAGATCATTGGCCCTGGGGGGTCGCCTGGGGGGGGGGGCCATATATATATATATATATATATATATATATATATATTATATATTATATATATGTGTCAGTGCGTGCACGGGAAGGTTGTGAGCGAAATGACTTGATGAGACAGGTCAGAAACGAACCAATTTAAATGGGGGACCCCTGGACTCCATAGCCTTTCTTCGGTTCGAGATGGCCCAGGCCCCTGCGGGCCACTGGGCTGTCCTCGCGCTGGGGCTCTCCCACATCTCCTCGCTTTTCTCGCCCGCGGAACCGCGCCCATCGGCTGGACTGCCGCCCTGTATGCTGGAGGTTGTGTGCCCGCCCGCGTGGCTGCCGATTGGGAACAGCGGAGACGCTCGTCCTCCTGGTCCCGAGGCGCCGCCTCGCGTGGCGTCTCCCGCCGTCTGCCCGGCCCCCGAGCTGACCCAGGCTCAGGCGGAGCCTGAGGCGGATTCGCTCGGCGCCCTCGCGGCGGCGGTCCCTGGCGTGCTGGTGGCGCGCAGCTGGAGGCGTGCCGCGCCTTGCGAGGCTGCTGTGGCCGAATGCCCCAGGCTGCGGGGGCCTCGATCGGGGGGCGTGATGGCGCTACCCCCGCGAGACGTGGGGCTGGAGTGGTGGAAGGAGCCAGCGGCTCAGCGTAGGATGTAGTGACGATCAGGTGAAGCAGGAGCGTGTGCTCCTCCACCCGAGGTGGCCGCCAGGCGCCCGGGCCGCATTGACGTCTGGCGCCGCCGAGTACGAGGAGGACGACACTGGCGTGAGCCCGCAGGCGTGGCCCGCGGGCGCGGCCCAGATGCCAGCAGGAGGAGGCGCGCCCGAGGGCTGGCCGCGGTCGTCCCGCCGCTGTCGGGCGGCCCTCTCGGAGGAGGAGCTCAAGGCGGCGATCGTGCACAGCCGCGTGTTGGTGGAGGAGCGTCTGCCGGGCCTCGCGCCCGGGCCGCCTGCTAAGGTAGCGGGCCCGGGCGACAGGCGGGCGGAGTGGGCGGACTTTTTCGGCGGGGCGAGGCGGTCAGCGCTGGAGGTCGAGTACGACGCGCAGGGGGGGATTCGCGAGCCCATCAGGACCGCCTGCCGGGAGAGTTCGCAAGACGCCTTCCCTGACCAGCCCAGCGAGGGGCCTGTCAGTCGGCCTTGACGGTATGCAGGAACATGGAGCGCACGAACAGCGACCCCAGGTCCTGGCGGAGGGACTTCCTGAGGCCCAGAGGCGGCGGCGACAGTGACAGAGTGACGCATGAGATGCACGTTCTCTGCGACATCCTCCTCTGGGCCGCGGTCTGCACCCAGATGGATCTAGGCGACTAGATGTGCCTGGAGACGGCGGCCAGGAGGATCACGGAGCTGGTGGAGCTGTACTTCGATCCAGCCAAGCCTGTGTGGGGCGGCTCCCGCCTGTACCCTGGCGCTGCGTCCTCGGATGGCAGCGCGGATCAGACCTTGCTGCAGTTCGCCACCGGGAGGATCAGGGAGCAGCGGGAGGCCCAGGCGGAGCCCTCGTATGACAAGGGCCCGCAGCGCACCGAGGGCGACGGCACCACCGACGGCGGCGGCAGGGATCGGCAGAGGCGCCCGCCATCGAAGGACGTGAAGGGAGGCGTGGGGGGGGCTGGCGCCCCCCCAAGGGGCAATGACGGCCCTTGCGGCCGGGGGGAACCCCGTCCCCGGCCGCGACTCAGGGGTGGCGCGGGGTCGGCTTGCCGCCTCGCGCAGTGCCAGGGAGCTGTTTCCGCTGCCGCGCTGGCGCCTGCCTGAGCTGCCTGTGGCCGACTCCGTTCGGAGCAGGGCCCGGCGGCGGCGTGAGAGGTTGGTGTTCAAGATGGGTAACGAGGCGGTGGATGCTCTGAACTGGCTAGCTGGCTGTCGGGGCGGACCGGCCTACTTCGACCCCGACCCGATGCAGTTTGAAGTTTTGGAGCGGATCTGCGAGTTAGCCTCGCGGCGGTACCCAGGTCCTGATGCTCCCAGTGAACGCGCGGCCGTCCGCCGGCTGCTGCGCGGGCATACACCGTACGATGGGGCGGGATGCCTCACCCGTGTCGCGCCTTTCAGAAAGGGCCTTGTTTCGTTACCCGAGACAGTGGAGGGCTGCCCGCCGTTTGAGGGCGCGGCCCCTCCAGAGGTCCAGAGATTCCTGAAGGAGCATCCCGAGCGCATGCTGCGCGCTGACAGTCCCTCTTCTACCGTGGCACCTTACATCGACCCCGCGCTGAAGCGTAGCGCGAAGACCTACAGGCAGTTCATCAGCGACCTACGCCGACGCGGTTTGGTCGGCTGGACCATGCGCCCGCGTTGCCAGGCCGGCCTTTTCTTTGTTGAGAAGGGCGGAGGTCAGCGGCTCAGGCTCATCCTTGATGCCAGGCCCGCGAACCTTCTCTTCGAGCCGCCGCCGGGCGTCAGCCTCCTGAGCGCGGAGGGCCTCAGCCGAGTCGAGATCGCCCTGCCGGATGGCCTGGGCCCCTGGAGCGAGGAGGCGGAGCGGCTCCTCGTCAGCTACTCTCTGCATGTGGGCCTGGCCGACGTGAAGGACTGCTTCCACAGGTTGCGACTTCCTGGGTGGCTCTCCGAGTACTTCTGCCTACCCGTCGTGCCAGCGTACTAGCTGGGCGTGGAGGGCGAGATCTGGGAAGTCAGGACTCTGGGGAGGCGCGATCTGGCGAGTCCGTGCTGGGCCGTCTTTCCGACGGGTTTCACGTGGAGCTTGTGGGCTGCCCAGCGGATCAACGAGTGCCAGGCGAGTTCCCTCTGCCCGCAGCTGCGCGAGAGCCCCCTTTCTGACCGTGGCAGGCCCCCCGTCTTCGGCCCCAGCGTCCCCAAGGGCCACGTCTCGCACTGCGTGTGCGTCGACAACCTGGGGGTGGCCTCCATCGACCAGCCCATCGTCGTCACCGATGCGATCGCGCAGTTGGTTGCGGGCTTCGACCAGCGCGGCCTCCTCCTCCACGGCAGCTCCGTGGGCACCGAGGTGACCAGGTCGAGACGCTGGGCGCCGAGGTTTCGGGGGCCCTCTGGAGGACGAGAGTGACGCAGAAGCGGTTTTGGCTCATTCGACAGGCCCTGAACGGCCTCCTGCGACGCCGCCGCCTCACAGACTGGGCGGTCGAGGTCCTGGTGGGCCACTGCACGTTTGCGGGATTGCCGAGCAGGGGTACGTTGAGCGTATTCCACACGGTCTATGCCTTCATGCGGGAGTCATACGCCGAGCTTAGCGTGCTGTGGCACGAGGCCCGCCAGGAGCTCGAGACGGTGATTGGACGCTGCAGTGGGACGATCTGGTGGTGGCGACCGACAGCAGCTTGGAGGCAGGAGCTGTCGCGACCGCCCGGTGGCCTCGTTCGTTGGTGGCCGAAGCGGGCCGCGCGCAGGAGCGCGCCCGCTTTCGGGAGCCCGCGGCGGTCGAGACCGACGGCGCCGCCGGGGCCGCCCCTGCTGCCCGCCGCGGCGCGCGAGAGGCGGCGCTGGAGGCGGCGGGCTTCTGGCGCGACGCCGATGGCGAGCGGCGGCTGGCCGAGGGCGCGATCGACGACGACGGGCAGGCCGCTGCGTGGGAGGCGGACCCCTCCTTCCCGGAGGTGCCCGCCGCGGGCCCGGCGAGCAGCCGCCGGCGCACCGAGCAGGTGCAGCGCTGGCGATTCGAGGAGGGCATCCTTATTAAGGAGGCCCGATCACTGGTGATGGGCGTCCGACGCATTGCCCAGTCGGCGTTCGGTGCCGCTTGCCGTCAGCTGATTCTGTCTGACAACATGTCAGTCGTATTGTCTTTTAACAGGAGTCGTGCTAAAGAGTTTGCTCTCCTCGTCCAGGTCCGCAGGTTTCAAGCCTACTGTCTCGCAAGGAATCTGAAGGTGTCTGTGAGGTGGGTTCCGTCTGAGTTGAACCCCGCCGATTATGGGCCTCGCGTTTTTGATAAGAAAGGGGCTAAGGAGTCTCTTGGTGCACTTCTTCCCGATACACTTTTTCCAGAGGAGTCCAGGTCTAAAGGTCCCCCTGAGGTTCGCGCTCCCCTCCATTTCCACCCGTCCGAGCTGTGCAGTGCCCGCTGCAGTGTGCCCCTCAGAGAGCTCTGTCTGTTCTGCCCCAAGTGCCCGAGGAGTCTGACTGGTCCCTCGATGCCCGTGTTTGCTCTGAACCTGCGTATTCAAGGTGCGGTCTGACTTCCTCGTATCCCGTTTCGGCTCAAACCTGTTTGCAGGCCCACCCCTTTGATGGGCCCTCGTCCTCGCATGCTGCGCCGAGGACGGCTGCAGGAGACCCCGCCGCCTCCGCCTGGGACTCCAGCGCGGCGGCCGCGCCTGCGGGCGAGGGCCGCGTCGGCCGAGCCTGCCGCGCCGACCCCCCGACAGCTGGTGGCGCGAGAGTCGGGCAGCAGGACCCCCCAAGGGCCGCAGCTCCTGCCGAAACTCACCGCGGCCCGGCGGGCGCAGGACTGGAGGGCCAGGCTGAGCTTGGCCGAGCTGTCGTCAGCGCCCAAACTGCCCGGGCGCGAGCGCGACCTCCAAGCCCTCCCCCTGGACTGGTCGCACCCGATCGTGGCCAGCAGCGTCGACGGCGGCAGCACCTCCGACGATCAGCAGGTCGAGCCAGCCGGCGAGAGGCGCGAGGGGGGGCCGCTGAAAGAGGCAGCTCGGAGGCGGGCCTTGACCACGGCCCCAGGGATGGGCGAGGCGATGGCCGGCTACGTGAACCACATGTCCTTCGAGGGCCCCGAGAACGCCAAGGGCTGTCAGGAGAGGGCAGGCCTCATGCACAGGTTCGGGGAGTTCTCGAGGCAGGACAAAGCCAGGACACCTCGGGCGTGGAGGGGCCTCCAGGGATGGCGCAGGCTGGCGCCCCGGCGGGGCCGCCGCGCAAGGCCGTTGGCCCTCAGGTGCGGGCTCGCCTGGCGCATGGGGGTGCAGAGTGTGCTGCCGATGGCGGTGTTCCTGCTCGCGATGGTCTCCGGCTACCTCTGGCCCAGTCGTCGGCTGAAGTTGGCGAGAGGCAACATCATCGCTCCTGCGATGGGAGAGTGCCGTCGGTGGTCGCTGCTGCTGTTGCTGGACACAAGGCCCCAGAGAAGCAAGACAAGGCCCTCGGACGTCGGGGCGATGTTGGACAACGGATGCATTCGGCGTGCCATGCCTATCTTCCGAGAGCTCGCCCGAGGGGATCACGAAGAAGAGGGGCGGGCGTTCAGTTACCCTCAGTTTCTGGCAGTGCTGAAGAAGGAGGCGATCGACCCGCAGATCCGAGAGCACATTGTCCCTTGTCCAACCAGACACTCAGAGCCCAGTATGGGCAACGCTCGACGGTGCCGAACGATCGCGGAGATGCAAGAGAGAGGACAGCGGAGGCATGCCATGCCGATGCAACGTTACGTGAGGACGGCGAAGCTGGGTCAGAGCAGACCTCTCATGCCGTCCCGGCCGCCAGGTATTTTGACGCAGTGCGAGTTACATCTAGAGGGCATACTGCTCGGAAAAATTGCCGAGACAATCCGCAAGGGCTTCGCCCCCTGCCGCCGGCCCCCTCTCTCGGACAATGGGCCATGGAAGAGCTAAGTCATGAGGCTTTGGCGCTGTCGTGCAGCAGTATCGGAACTTCATGCGAGGCCGATTCGCAATCGGCAAAACCAGCTGATCACAAGAGGGGTTACCACACAGGGCGATCGGTAAGACGTGTATGGTTTACGAGCTTGGTTACCACACCTTGGGATTGAAGGGCCGAGGGAGTACTCGCAGTTTGGGTTACCACGCCTTGCGATTGATGTGCGTGAGGGGTGGCACCGAATTTCAGAAATATTGTAAATACCATGTGTTTTTGGACCCTGACCCCGCGGATCTGCGTGAGGGGTGGCACCGAATTTCAGAAATGTAGCAAATCCCTTGTATTCTGTTGACCCTGACCCCACGGATCTGCGTGAGGGGTGGCACCGCATTTTAGAAATATTGCAAATCCTTTGTGTTTTTGGACCCTGATCCCGCGGATCTGCGTGAGGGGTGGCACCGAATTTCAGAAATGTTGCAAATCCTTTTTTTGTGTTTTTGGACCCTGGCCCAGCGGATCTGCGTGAGGGGTGGCGCCGGATTTCAGAAATGCGGCACATCCCATGTGTTTTTGGACCCTGATCCCGCGGATCTGCGTGAGGGGTGGCTCCGAATTTTAGAACTGTTGCAAATCCCATGTGTTTTTGGACCCTGACCCCGCGGATCTGCGTGAGGAGTGGCACCGAACTTCAGAAATGCGGTAAATCCCTTGTGTTTTTGGACCCTGACCCCGCGGATCGGGTGGCGCCGAATTTCAAAAATGTTGCAAATCCCTTGTGTTTTTGGACCCTGACCCCGCGGATCTGCGTGAGGGGTGGCACCGAATTTCAGAAATGTGGCAAATCCCATGTGTTTTTGGACCCTGACCCCGCGGATCTGCGCGAGGGGTGGCACCGAATTTCAAAAATGTTGCAAATCCCTAGTGTTTTTGGACCCTGGCCCCGCGGATCTGCGTGAGGGGTGTTTATTTCGAGCCCCCCCAGCAATTCAGACAACGCGCCCAGGGGGTGCTAAAAATTAAGTTTTTTCCCTCCCCCCCTCGCGCTGTCAATCAACTAGTTACAGTAACCAGCAAGAAGCAGAACTGTAACACTGGAAACTACAAGCTACAACTGGTACAGGAAACTGCGAATCACGGTCCTACAGCCTGGTGGCCCCACAGGGGGACCGGCGGATTATCCTGTGAGGCGGCACGGCCGCCAGCGTAAGTACATTCTTGATTTGTTCTCGGGTTCGAACTCGATAGGTAAGGCTGCTTTAAGGCGAGGCTTCAACTAGCATGGTTTTGACAGCCTCAATGGACCCAACGAGGACCTCACTAGACCTGTCGTGCTTGCGCGTGTTAGGGCCGCTATATCTAGGCATGAGGTGATGGCCGCGTCTCTTGGGCTTCCTTGTGCGTCTTGGGGAACAGCGGCCGATCGGGGGCGTCAGCCGGGCCGCTCAAAGAGTTTTCCCTGGGGCCTGCCCGACGCCTCCGAATGCACAGCTAGGATAATTTTACAGGGAAGCGCCACCTTTCGTGCAGCGCTAAAATTAATCAAGGCGCTTGCCCGAACGCAGGTCCCCTTTGTTCTTGAGCATCCGATCAATAGTAGAGCCTGGCACGCGCCTGAACTGAAGTCTCTTACCGAGCGATATTGCATGCATTCTCGTGTGTGTGATCAGTGCCAATTCGGGGTCCGCTGGAGAAAGCGCACGCGATTCTTGTTTTTCGGGGTGGACCCCCAGGACACTTTGAAAGTCCAAAGACGGTGCCACAGCGTTGGTGGGGTTTGCTCGGCTTCAGGGAAGCCCCGCGTCATCCTGGAAAGCAAGGCCCCCTCTGGGGCCACGTGGACGTCTCTGGCAGCTTCGTATCCTCCGAAGCTGGCTGACTGCATTGTTAACTGTTTACTCTGCCGCCAGAGGGACCAAGAGGCGGCATCCTTCCTTTAACCCGCCTCGCCCTCCCAGAGAACCATTTGGGCTGTCAATTGCGTCCCGGCTCCGCCGAGACGAGTGGCGCGTGGCAGCAAAAACGCCCCCCACCGAATGTAGCGGTTAACCTGTCAGTGCGTGCACGGGGAGGTTGTGAGCGAAATGACTTGATGAGACAGGTCAGAAACGAACCAATTTAGATGGGGGACCCCTGGACTCCATAGCCTTTCTTCGGTTCCCGCCCTCCCTTGTCTCCCTCTCTGCTTTGTCGCCAGGCTGTCAATTGCGTCCCAGCTCCGCCGAGACGAGTGGCACGTGGTAGCAAAAACGTTCCCCACCGAATGTAGCAGTTACTCATGTGTGTATATGTATGTATATACATATACATATACACATATATATATATATATATATATATATATATATATATATATATAGGTGTGCACACATGAACGTGGGATTCGCATCTTGACGGTGAGATTTCGGGCCTGCCGATGCCCGACACGTGGAATTCGTGCCCCGAAGGCTTGCGCGGGGCGCATGTCGGGCCACTCTGGAAGCGCTCGCGCGAGCTCGCGCGGAGCGCTTGGCGGGCCGCCGCGGAAGCGCCCCCCACCGTGCAGGTTCGCGCGGAATGCTCGACGCTCCTGCCCGTGCCGGCTCGCGCAGAGCGCTTGTCGGGCCACGGCCAGAACCTGGCAGAATCTGCCCAAACCGACCAAAATATCGGCCGCGGCCGGGTCCGAAATTGGGCCGGGACGCTGGCGTGGAGACGCCCCCGCTCGTGCCGGCTCGCGCGGAGCGCCTGTCGGGCCGCTGCGGCTGCGCTCCCGCTCGCGCAGGCTCGCGCGGAGCACTTGTCGGGTCGCTCTGGGAGCGCCCCCCCAGCGTTCCTGCTCGCGCGGGCTCGCGCGGAGTACTTATTGGGCCGCCCCGGGAGCGCCCCCGCTCGCCCCCGCTCGCGCAGGCTCGCGCGGCGCGCCTGTCGGCTCGCTGCGGAGACGCCCCCGTTCGAGCCGGCTCGCGCGGCGCGCCTGTCGGGCCGTTGCGGCCGCGACCACGCTTGCGCAGGCTCGAACGGAGCGCTTGTCGCGCCGCTCCGGGAGCGCCCCTGCTCGCCCCCGCTCGCGCGGAGCGCTTGTCGGTCCACTGCGGCGGCGCCCCCGCTCGCGCAGGCTCCGCAGAATGCTTGTCGGGCCGCTCTGGAAGCGTTTTCGCTCGTGCAGGCTCGCGCGGAGCCCCTGCCAGGCCACTGCGGAAGCGCCTCCGCTCGCGCGGGCCCGCGCGGAACGTTCCAAATAGAGGACATGTAAAGTAATTGTTTTTCTCGGGCGCCACGCCTGGGAACGCTCGGGGGCGCGCCTCAGCGCTGGAAGCGCCTGGGGGCGCCTGGGGGCGCCTCCTCGACTCGGGGCCCGCCCTGCTTGATCTTTTCCCGATTTCAAACTCCGTCGGAAATCCACATAGGAAGCCGAGAAAAGTAGGGCGGGCATTTCTGCCCCCAAGAAGCAAGGCTGATATTCTCGCAATACTTTTCGGCTTTTCTATTCGTCGTTGAAGTCGCGCGTAGCAGAGCGCACGCTCGTTCGGGGCCGAACCGTGGGGAAGAAAGGCCGACGCATAGTCAAGTTCGCTCGGCGCCTCTTTTCGACGCCGCCCAGAGCACCGCGTCAGAGCGACGAGGCCGAACGGTTCCCCACTGCCCCCAAGTGCGGGGTTGACAAGTTTGCCCACGATGCAGAGACATGTTTTCATTTGGTCGTCGCGGCCCCGCCGCCCGCGCCGCGGCCCAAGAGGGCCTCGGGGCGGTCAAAGACGGCCGGAAGACGACCCGCGACGCCTCGAAGATAGCCCAAGAGGGCCCCAAGGTGCCCCCAAGCGGCCCGCGCCCATTGACCCCCGCAACATTCATCAGTAGTTATGCCATTTTTGCCCATCGCATGTCGGCCCAAATCTTGTCAGGCTGGCCCGAATCTTGCCCAACAGGCCCGAAAAAAGGCCTCGAGACGGCGCCGGAGCGATCCAGGGCGGCCTTCGAGACGGCCAGCGCGGCCCAAGATGGCGCCCTCGGCCGCGCGCCGCCGTCGTCTCTAGAAGGGGGCCGCGGGCGCGCCGCGGAGGTCGGCGCATCCGCCGCGCCGCCAATCAAAACGCGTCTTGCCCTTCGCCTCCACCCCCAAAAAAACATCCGACATTTGGATGTCTTCTTTCTGCGGGCCCAGGGTCCCCGAGCGTAGCCCGAAAATGTTTCTCGCGGGGCGCGCTCCGACTGACTGACAGACAGGCAGTCTGAGTGATTGACTGACTGACTGACTGACCAACTGACCGGTCGCGCCCGCCACGCGTCCGTTGCATTCTCGGCCGCCGAAGGCGCGACCGATGGCGCAACCAATAGGGGGCGGTATTCTCTGCCGCCGAGGGCGCAACCTACGGCGGAACCAATAGCGGGCGGTCTTCTCAGCCGCCGCCGAGGCACAACCCGCGGCGCCACCTCGAGGAGACGGTTTTATCCTCCGCCGCCGAGGGCGCAGCCTATAGCACAACCAATCGGAGACGGAATTATCTCATACGCGACCTATAGGAGGCGGAAATATTCTCGGCCGCCGAGGGCGCAAGCTATGGCGCAGCCGCAAAACAACGGGATCATTCTCGGCCGCCGAGGGCGCAACCAGGCGAAACCAATAAGGGGCGGGCTCATATTCTCGACCGCCGGGGCGCAACCTTCGGCGCAACCAACAGCAGACGGTTGAAGTCTCGGCCGCCGAGGGCGCCGCATATGGCACAGCAGATAGACGGCGGTTCTATTCTCGGCCGCGTTGGGTCCAACGCATGGCGCAATCGATAAGCGACAGCTTTATTTTCGGCCGCCGAGGGCGCAACCTATGGCGCAACCAATAGAATGCAGGTTTACCTTCGGCCGCCGAGGGCGCAACCCACGGCGCAACCAGTAGGAGAAGGTTGTCCTCTTGCGCAGGGCGACCGGAGCCTCGACTATTGCATTTCGCGTCGCCCACCCCTTCTGCCCCCAGCTTTCCCCTCAGCGCCCCCATTGTCTTCGGCGCCCCTCTGTTCCCAGCGGCCGAGTGCCCCCTCCGCCCTGGCCATTTTATTTCGCGTCGCCCCGCCTCCCTCCTCCTCCGTCTGGCCCCAATTCTATCCCCGGCTGCCTTTTCTTTCGCCCCCAGCGCCCCAGCAGCCGAGTTCCCCCTCCCCCCGCTTCGACCGCATCGCGTTGCGTCGCCCCCCCCGCCCGCCCCCCTGCCGCGTTCCCAGGGCCCGCCCATTCGCGTTTTGCTATGCTCTTCCTCTCTCTTCCCTTTCCGCCCCCTGCGCGCAAGACCCACGGCGCGCGCGCCACTTGTTCTCGGCCGCTGAGGGCGCGACCTATGGCACAACCAAGCGCGTTCATTCACGGCCGCCGGGGGCGCAACCCACGGCGAGGGTAATAGGATGCGGTTTTATCCTCGGCGCCCGAGGGCTCAACCTATGGCGCAACCAACCGGAGTTTGTTTTATCATCGGGCGCCGAGGGCGCAACCGATCGCGCAACCTATCGGGGGCGGTTATATTCTCGGCTGCCGAGGGCTCAACGTTCGGCGCGACCAGCGACGCATTCTAGGCCGACGGGGGGGAAGACGAATAGTACGAGGGCGATGGCGACGACGAACGACGACGAAGACAACGACGACAATCGCGACGACGACGACGGCGACGGCGACGGCAGCGGCGCGGCGAACGCGTTTGCTGCGACGACGACGACGACGACGACGACAGCGGCGGCGGCGACGGCGCCAGCGGAGACGAAGACCGTAGCCACCAAGACGACACCGAAGGCGACGACGAGCACGCCGACCCGGCAAAGCTTGGCTGGACATCCAAATGCGCGCGGGGCCACGTCCGATTTATGCTCGCCGTTTGGGCTGGCGGCGGGGGCCGGGCGGCGAGCTGTCTCGCCATTTCATATACGGTCGTTGTCGCCGTCCACTATGGCGTCCCAGCGCTGCTCCATGGAGTCCATTTCCTTGCGAATCCGACCCCTAATGGACCGTTGGAATGCATTTGCGCGGGCCTTGGGGGCCGAACGCTGTAGGTTTGTTGGGGAACACATGGTTCAAACTTGAGGACTGTTTCACATTTTTGCAATTTGAGAACAATTTGATAAAACTTGGAGAACAATTTGAGACACAAATGTCACATTTCTTTCAATGTGTTCCCCATGTGTTCCCCAGTGGAAGAAATCTCTCACGCCGGAGATTTTTTTCAAGCGAGAACCACGCTTGACCAGGAATATAATAGTTTTCCGCCCTTGGGGACTTGCGCACGTGCATCCCAGCGGTCCTTTAGGGGTCGGATTCGCAAGAAGATGGATTCCACGGGGCAGCGCTGGGGCACCGTGGCGGACGGCGACGGCGCCAACGGGGGCGACAACAATAACAACGACGACGGGGGCGAATACGACAATGCAAAGGACGAGAGCGAGGACGACGACGACGACGACTAGGACGGGGATGTTTGCGACGACGGCGACGACGACGACGAGAGCGAGGATGACGGCGACGAGGAGGGGGAGGAGGACGACGACGACGATTGCGAGGAGGACGACGGCGACGAGGACGGCAAGGACGACGACAATTGCGACGAGGACGACGACGGCGACGAGGACGACGGCGATTGCGACGAGGACGACTAACACGGCGACCGACGACGAACGATTGCGAGGATGACGACGACGACAACAACGACGTCGACGCGACGACGACGGGAGGGGGGGGGAGCGGGGAGGGGGAGAGAGAGAGGAGAGGAGAGGGGGGGGGGGTGACGGGCGACGAGCCCAGACATCCAACGTCGTGCCCCCCCCCCCCCAAAAAAAAAAAGAAGAAGAAAAAACAAAAAGAAAAAAAAAGAAAAAAAAGAGAGAGAGAGAGAGAGAGAGAGAGAAGAGAGAGAGAGAGAGAGAGAGAGAGAGAGAGAGAGAGAGAGAGAGAGAGAGAGAGAGAGAGAGAGAGAGAGAGAGAGAGAGAGAGAGAGAGAGAGAGAGAGAGAGAGAGAGAGAGAGAGAGAGAGAGAGAGAGAGAGAGAGCCGCTTGGGCCCCCGCCGCCCACCCAAACGGCGAGCATCAATCGGGCGTGGCCCCGCGCGCGCGTGGATGTCCAGCCAGGTCTGGCCGGGTCGGCGAGGAGGGCGACGACGACGGCGACGAGGGCGGCGACGAGGACGACGACGAGGGCGACGGCGAGGACGGCGACGACGACGACGGCGATTGCGAGGAAGACGAAAGTGACGGCGTCGAGGAGGAGGAGGAGGAGGAGGAGAAGAAAGAGGAGGACGGCGACGATGAATGCGACGAGGACGATGACGGCGACGGCGACGGCGACGAGACCGACGAAGCCGGAGGCGCCGACGACCGAGACGTCGACGACGACGGCGACGAGGACGACGAGGGCGACGACGAAGACGACGACGAGGACGTCGAAGACGACGACGGCGACGGCGACGACTATGACGACGGCGACGACGGCGAATAGGACGACGAAGACAGCGACGACGACGATGACAGAGGGGAGGAGAAGGAGAAGAGGGGGAGGAGAAGAGGGGGGATGGGGGGGGCAGAGCGGGGAGAAGAAGAGGGGGGGGGCGATGAGGAGGGGCGGTGCGCCCAGAGACCCAACGTCGTGAAAAATCAAGGCGGAAGTCTGTCCCCGCATATCGGTATCCGGGGGCCCTCGGCGGGCCCAGGGCCGCCATGAACGACCGTGGATGGCATCGCGAGACAGCTCGCCGCTCGGCCCCCGCCGCCAGCCCAAACGGCGAGCATAAATCGGACGTTGCCCCGCGCGCGTTTGGATGTCCAGCCAGGCTTTGCCGGGTCGGCGTGCTCGTCGTTGCCTTTGGTGTCGTCGTGGTGGCGGCGGTTCTCGTCTCCGCCGTCGCTGCCGCCGCTGTCGTCGTCGTCGTCGTCGCAGCAAACGCGTTCGCCGCGCCGCCGCTGTCGCCGTCGTCGTCGCGGTTGTCGTCGTCGTCGTTAGTCGTCGTTAGTCGTCGGCGTCGCCCTCGAAGCGCTCGCGCCCCCCTCCGCCGGCCGAGAAAAAACGCAGCCAATTGATTGCGCCGGTCGTTGAGCCCCGGCCGCCGAAAATAAAGCCGCCTCCGACTGGTTGCGCGATAGGTTGCGCCCTCGGCGGCCGAGAACGAACCCGTCTCCTGTTGGTCGTGCAATAGGTTGCGCCCTCTGCGGCCGACGACGAAACGCATTCCGACTAGTTGCGCCGTAGGTTGCGCCCGGGACGGCCGAGAATGGGCCCGCCTCGTATTGGTTTCGCCATGGGTTGCGGCTTCGGCGGCCGAGAATGAGCCCGTCTCCTTTGGTTGCGCCATAGGTTGCGCCCTCGGCGGCCGAGAACAAGCGGCGCGCGCGCCGCGGGTCTTGCGCGCGGGGAAGGGAGAGAAGAGGGAGAGGAATAGCAATGGAAAACATACGGGGGGCAGGCCCCGGGGGCGCGGCAGGGGGGCGGGCGCGGTGGGGGGCCGGCGCAAAATGGCGCGGCGGGGGCGGGGGGGGGGCTCGGCCGCCGGGGGCGAAGACGGGGGGCCGCCGGGGAGATGGCTGGGGGCACAGGGGGGAGGCGGGGCGACGCGAAATATAATGGTCGGGGCAGGAGGGGGCGCTCGGCTGCGGGGAACAGAGGCGGCGGGTGGGCGACGCGAAATAAAGTTGTCGCGGATCCAGTCACCCTGTGCAAGAGGACAAAGCCGTCTCCTATTGGTTGCGCCGTAGGTTGCGCCCTCAGGGGCCGAAAGTAACATTGTTTTCTGCTGGTTGGCCATGGGTTGCGCCCTCGGCGGCCGAACGTAGAGCCGCCGCCCATCGATTGCGCCATATGTTGCGCCCCCAGCGGCCGAACATAAAACCGCGTGCTGTTGGTTGTGCCATATGTTGCGCCTTCGGCGGCCGAAAACGGCCAGCTGTTGATTGCGCCATAGGTTGCGCCCTCGGCGGCCGAGACTGGACCCGTTTCCCATTGGCGTCGCCATGGTTGCGCCATCAGCGGTCGAGAATGAGCCCGTCGTTTGGCGGTTGCGCCATAGGTTGTGCCTTCGGCGGCCAAGAATTATTACCTCTCCTACTGGTTGCGCTATAGATTGCGCCCTCGGCGGCCGAGAGTAAAGCCGTCTCCTGTCGGTTGCGCCGTGGGTTGCGCCCTCGGCGCCGGTCGCAAATAAACCCGCCCCATCTCGGTTGCGCCATGGGTTGCGCCGCGCCTTCGGCGGCGGCTGGGAATAACGCCGTCTGCCATTGGTTGCGCCATCGGCTGCGCACTTGGCAGCAAAGGATAAAACCGCTTCATTATTGGTCTCGCCGCGGTCGCGTCCTCTAACGCCGTCGCGCAGCGGCTGCGACCAGACAGTTGGTCAGTCAGTCAGTCAGTCAGTCAGTCAGTCAGTCAGTCGCTCAATCTGTTGGCCTGTCAGTCCGTCAGTCAGTCGGTGCATGCCTCGCGAGAAACAAATTCGGGATGCGCTCGGAATTGGGGCGGAAGATTGTCGCCGCTTTCGCCTTTCGGGGGCTCTGAGAGGGTCGGCAGACGAAGATCCACGATGCAACTGCGTCCCATTGATACGTCGGGGCCTCCAGGGGCCGCGCGTCGAATTCACCAAGACGTCGGATGTCTGTGGGGGGGCGGGGAAGGACGACGGGCAGAAGCGGGGGGGGGGGGGGGGGGGCAGGTGGAGGAGGGGGGGAGGAGGAGGGGGGGGGAAAAGGGGGGGGGAGGGGGGCGATGAGGAGCAGGAGGAGGAGGAGAGGAGTAGGACGAGGAGCAGCAGGAGGAGCCATCTGGAGCCATCTCAGCCGTCTCGGGGGGGCGCGTTGGACCGCCTCGGCGCCGCGTTGAAACCCTCTGGTTCGCTTCGACGGCAATGCGGGCGCCATCTTGGAGGCCAGTGCGAGCCTCGAGATGGCGAGCGACAACCTCATGGGTGACGATTCGTTGCGCCCACCTTTGCGACGCATTTCCGGCCTGCCGCGCGACCGCCCCTGACCCGCCCCGCGCGCCGCCGCCGCGGCGCGCGTGGTGGTCGCACCTGTGCGACGCGGAGCTCCACGGAAGGCCCCGACGGCAAGGTGCGCATGGCGGCCCCGCCTCGCGTCGGCACACCGTTCGCGCGCTTCGTGGCGCCGTGGAGAGCGCCGCCGCAGTCTTCAGCGACAGGGTCCGCATGGCGGCCCCGCGACGTGGAAGAAGATGTCAGGACCGCTCAGCAGCCGCGCAGCACGGAACGCGCCCAGCGCGTTCCCCACGGCGCACGTCGGGCCACGTGCGCCCAACGTAAAGTAGGGCGGAAATCCACAAAAAGTAAGGCGGAAGCAGCAACAGCAGAGCAGGGCGGAAATTTGCATCAGCGGGGCTGTAAAAGTAAGGCGGACATTCCAAGGCCTACTTCCGAAATTCCCCAAAGTAGGGCGGATCCGGAGTCAGGGCCGGGAGCGCCTGGGCTTGCCTGGCAGCGCTTGGGGGCGCCCGGAAGCGCCCGGGAGCGCTTCGGAGCGCTTGGGGCGCCCGGAGGGCTCGCGCGGAATGTTCGTCGGGCCGCTCCAGAGGCCCTCCCGCTCGTGCCAGCTCGCGCGGAAGGCCGCTCTCGCCAGTGCCGGCTCGCGCGGAGCGCCTGTCGGGCCGCTGCTTGTCGGGTTCTTCCGGAAGCGGCCAGAATCTGTTAAAACCGGCCAAGATCGGTCGCGGCCAGGTCCGAAATTGAGCATGGACGTGCCAGGGCCCAAAACCAAATTAAATAAGAAGGAGAAGTGTGTCTGGGGAGCCGTCTTTGGGGGCTACTGACGTTCTGCCGGGTCGGCCAGAATCTGCCAAATTTGCGCGAGTCTGCAAATCTGCCAAGATCTGCCAGAATCTACCATAGCCGGCCAAAGTCGGCCGCGGCCGAGCCCGAAATTGAGCCAGGACGTACCGGCGCCCAAAACCGGAATAATTAATAAGGAAAAATGCATATTGCGCCGAGCCGTTTTGGGAGCCGCCGACGATCTGGCGGGTCGGCCAGAAACTGTCAGATTCGCTTGGATTTACCAAAAGGTACAAACACTTGTCAAAATCACAAGGAATCTGCCAGAATCTGCCACACTCACCAAAATCGGCCGCGGCCGAGCGGCGCGGAAAGCGCGCATTTCTAGAAAAAGGACATTAAAGGAATAGCCTTTCTCAGGCGCCGCGCTTGGCAGCGCTCGGAACGCTTCGGAGCGCTCGGGGGCGCCGGGAAGCGCCTGGGAGCGCTTGGGTTCGCCCGGCAGCGCCTGTGAGCGCCCGTTGGCGTCCGCGAGCGCTTCGGAGCGCTTGGAGGGGTGTCGGAGAGCTCGGGGGATGGCGCAGTGCTTGCTGTCGTTCGGGCGCGCCCACTACGGAGTGCTTTTCGTCTTGAGGGTTTCAGGTTTAGGGTTTAGGAGTTAGGGTTTTCAATGCGGGGCCCCTGGAAGTCCTGGCCCCTGCCCCATGGCCAGCATTTCTCCCCGGGCCGCCCCTCGACGGTCCGGGGGCGCGGCGAGGGCCCCCGGGTGCCGAAGACGGCCGCGCACCTCCCGCGCTGATTTTGCCACGACGCGAGCATGTCTGGGTCGGGGATTGCTCGGGAACCCAAGGTGCCCCCAGCTTCTCGTTTAATTTTGGGGCCGCATGGTGCCCTCTGGGCCTCGCGATGGGCGCTCTGGAGAGACGGCCCAGGAGGTCTCCATGAACGCTCCCCAGATCGGCTCAAAAGGGAAAAAACAATGATATTATATAGGTTTTTCTGCGTTTTGGAAGGTCACGACTTTTCGAGCTTCCAGCGCTCAGCAGGCCCCCAGAGACCGCCCCGAAACGGCTGGGGCCCTGGAGCCGACCGAGACGCCCCAAGACAGCTCCGAGTCGGCCCCAACAGGGCCCGACACAAATCGCTTCCTCGTCAAGGACGGCGGCGTGTCATGCTTCTGTTTAAAAGTTGGGGTTCCGGGGCCTCCCTGGGAGCTCCCTCGGCGCCCCTTTGGGCCCTCCCAGGCAATCCTCAAAAGCTTTCTCGGGCCTGTGGGAGTTTCAGGCGGGGCCAGGAGGTTTCTGGAGGCCCTTGAGGCCCCGCAGATCTCCAGAGTCTGGAGGCCCCAGAAAAACAAAACACGCCCCAAAACGCGCAATCGTCCGTTCACGTCCACAGACAACGACGACGACGACGACGACGACGACGACGACGACGACGACGACGACGACGACGATTACCACCACCACCACCACGACCACCACGACGACCACCGCGACGATCATCGCGACGGCGGCGGCGGCGCCCGCGGGGGCGGCGGCGGCGGCGACGGCCTGGCGGCCCGTAGCTTCTGGGGCCCTCGTCGGCCACCGCGGCAGTCACGGCACGTGCGCAATTTGGGAAACATTCGGAACCTTCCGACGCGTCGCACGTCGATCATCGCACGGTCCCGCGACCGCCCGCCGAGCCCGAAGGCCCCCCAGAAGGCCCAGCACTTCCACGCAAGGGCGGCCATTGCCTGGGGAACCTTTCCCAGTGTACTTTGGGTTTCGTGGATCAGCGCAAAGTCCATTGACAGCGACTGCGCAGTCGGCTAGATCCTAAACGCGCGTAGCGCGCGCGTGGTTCTAGCATATATGTGTATATATATATATATATATATATATATATATATATATATATATATATATATATAGATCCTGGGGGATCAGGCCCGGGGCCCGAAAACAGCTGCCCCGGGGGGGACCGGGGCTCATTGTCCCTGAGTTTTTGCATGGTTTCCGCGTCCTGGGCCTCGGAGGCCGCCGCTTCCGACCCCCCATGGGAGGACGGGGCGGCCGGGGAGGTCCAAAATAATCCAGGAGGGCCTCGAAAGGCTCCCAAGACGGCCCAAGCGGGCCCCGAGTCGCCGAAAGACCGCTCCAGGACGCCCAAGATAGGCCCAAGACGGCCCGAGAGGCACCCCAAGGCACTCCACGACGCTTCAAGGCGCCTCTCCAGAGCGCTTCAAGAGGCCGAAATCGTCAACTTTACGAAAGTTTTCGAACGATTTTGGCCTTCCAGCCTTTTCGGCTGTCCGACGTTCCAAGACGGCTCAATAGGCCCCCAAAAGCGCCCCAAGACGGCCCAAGAGGGCCCCAAGGCGGCCCCAGAGTCGCCCAAGACAGCCCAACAGAGCCCCAAGACGGCCCCAAGATGCGGGGGACCACGACTCCAAAATTTGACCCTCCCGCTTGAAGAGTGCCCCAGGAGGCCCCAAGGAGCCCCCAAGAGGCTTTAGGAGGCCCCCTAAGAGGCACCCAGGAGGCCCAAACGAAGCCTAAAGAGGCCACAAAACAGCCCCGAGGAGACCCCACAACGGTCCCAAAAGGGCTACCGAGAAGCTGCGAAACTGCCTTCACGACGTCCCCGACAGGCCAACCACGAGATCCAAACCAACACCCATGAGGCCTCTGACCCACCACCCAGGGCATGGTGGCGGGAGCAATGACAGCACTTGTGCACAGCATGTTCCGGCGGGAGCCTTCCGGAACACGCTGGGATTCCTTGGGGCCTTCGGAGACTCCGCGAAAACGTTAAGAAGCCGGGAGGCGCGGTACTTGCCAGATGTCAGGGGATAACCCGGTAGGGTCTTTAGAAAAGGGCCCCCCCCCCCCCCGGTTCTCTCTCTGGGGATAAAACTCCGCGCTCCCCCGTCCTCCCCCCTCCCTCCCCCCGTCCTCCCCCCTCGCTCCCTCTCCCTCCCCCCACTGAGGACCTCCCGCAAGCTACGAGGACTGAGGACACTCTCGCAGTAGTAGTAGTAGTAGTAGTAGTAGTAGTAGTAGTAGTAGTAGTAGTAGTAGTAGTAGTAGTAGTAGTAGTAGTAGTAGTAGTAGTAGTAGTAGTAGTAAGTAGTAGTAGTAGTAGTAGTAGTAGTAGTAGTAGTAGTAGTAGTAGTAGTAGTAGTAGTAGTAGTAGTAGTAGTAGTAGTAGTAGTAGTAGTAGTAGTAGTAGTAGTAGTAGTAGTAGTAGTAGTAGTAGTAGTAGTAGTAGTAGTAGTAGTAGTAGTAGTAGTAGTAGTAGTAGTAGTAGTAGTAGTAGTAGTAGTAGTAGTAGTAGTAGTAGTAGTAGTAGTAGTAGTAGTAGTAAGTAGTAGTAGTAGTAGTAGTAGTAGTAGTAGTAGTAGTAGTAGTAGTAGTAGTAGTAGTAGTAGTAGTAGTAGTAGTAGTAGTAGTAGTAGTAGAACTAGTAGTGGCCGTAGTGAGCAGTAGTGGATTGGATTCCCGTTATTGTTCGCCGTGCTGGTTGTTGGTGGGTGGTTATCTCTCCTGGAAAAGAACCTCGCGTGGGCTACCATACACGGGGGAGGTTTCCCGAGCCTGTCCGTACAAGGCGCGTAGTACAAGATCGCTCCGTCTCAGGTCGCTGCTCATGTTCAGTCAGTCCACATCAACCCAGTCAGTCCCCATCAGTCCCCATCATCCCAATCAGTCCCCATCTTCCCAATCAGTCCAATTAGCGCCAATCAACCGAATCAGTCCCCATCAGTCCAATCTGACCCATCAGTCCAATCAGTCCCTCCCTGCCCGCTCGGCCAGGATTCGAATCCCGATATTGTTCGCCGTGCTGGGTATTGGTGAGTGGTTCTTTCTCTTGGAAAACAACCCCGCGTGGGCTACCCTACACGGAGGAGGTTTTCGGAGCCTGTTCGTGCAAGGCACGTAGTACAAGATCGCTCCGTCTCGAATCGCTGTTCAGTGTCAGTCAGTCCAAATCAATCCAGTCAGTCCCCATCAGTCCCCATCATCCCAAGCAGTCCCCATCATTCCAATCAGTCCAATCAATGCCAATCAACCCGATCAGTCCCCATCAGTCCAATCTGACCCATCAGTCCAATGAGTCCCTCCCTGCCCGCTCGGCCAGGATTCGATTCCCGTTATTGGTCGCCGTGCTGGGTATTGGTGGGTGGTTCTTTCTCTTGGAAAACAACCCCGCGTGGGCTACCCTACACGGAGGAGGTTTCGGAGCCTGTTCGTGCAAGGCACGTAGTACAAGATCGCTCCGTCTCGAATCGCTGTTCAGTGTCAGTCAGTCCAAATCAATCCAGTCAGTCCCCACCAGTCCCCATCATCCAAGCAGTCCCCATCATTCCAATCAGCCCAATCAATGCCAATCAACCGAATCAGTCCCCATCAGTCCAATCTGACCCGTCAGTCCAATCAGTCCCTCCCTGCCCGCTCGGCCAGGATTCGATTCCCAATATTGTTCGCCGTGCTGGGTATTGGTGGGTGGTTCTTTCTCTTGGAAAACAACCCCGCGTGGGCTACCCTACACGGAGGAGGTTTTTGGAGCCTGTTCGTGCAAGGCACGTGGTACAAGATCGTTCCGTCTCGAATCGCTGTTCAGTGTCAGTCAGTCCAAATCAATCCAGTCAGTCCCCATCAGTCCCCATCACCCCAGGCAGTCCCCACCATTCCAATCAGTCCAATCAATGCAAATCAACCCGATCAGTCCCCATCGGTCCAATCTGACCCATCAGTCCAATCAGTCCCTCCCTGCCCGCTCGGCCAGGATTCGATTCCCGTTATTGGTCGCCGTGCTGGGTATTGGTGGGTGGTTCTTTCTCGTGGAAACAAACCCCGCGTGGGCTACCCTACACGGGGGAGGTTTTCGGAGCCTGTTCGTGCAAGGCGCGTAGTACAAGATCGTTCCGTCTCAGGTCGCTGCTCATGTTCAATCAGTCCACATCAACCCAGTCAGTCCCCATCAGTCCCCATCACCCCAATCAGTCCCCATCTTCCCAATCAGTCCAATTAGCGCCAATCAAGCGAATCAGTCCCCATCAGTCCAATCCGACCCATCACTCCAATCAGTCCCTCCCTGCCCGCTCGGCCAGGATTCGAATCCCGATATTGTTCGCCGTGCTGGGTATTGGTGGGTGGTTTTTTCTTTCGGAAAACAACCGAGGGAGGAGCTGCTGAGGGGGGAGCATCTCAGGTTTTCCTTAGGTTTTCCTTGGCACGGAAAATAATAGTTTCCATTATTGTTGGGGTCCCAGTCCGTCAATAAGCCCGCGGGACAACCATATATTTGCGCACTATTGGGGGGGGGTCAAAAAACCCTGAGAGGTTATGTAGGTCCCTCGAGTAGGAGTTCCACTTTGATGAACAAGCAAATTCTTGGAATTCCTTTTTTTTTCCCAAATCCTCGATCTTTGAGGGCTGGAAGCGGGAAAACGTGAGAAGGCGAAAAACATAGGAAAAACCATTGGAAATCAACGATGTTACCCCCTTTGGGCTCTCTCGGGACGGCTCTCGCAGCTCTCTTGGGCTGTTCTTTGAGCCTAGTCGGGGTCTCTTTGGGGCCTCTCAAGGATGGGGGGGGTGTTAGGGGCCTCTGGGGGGTCCCGGAGGCCTCTCGGAGGTCTCTGGAAGCCTCCTGCTCCCGCTCTTGGGCCCATCTTGGGCCTGTTCTGGGGTGGTCTGGGGCTGTGCTGGGCGCCTCTTCGGCAGTCTTGGAGGCTTCTTGGCCCGTCAGGGGGCCGTCCTGAGGGTCTGTTGGGTGGTCTTGGGCCGGTCTTGGGAGGCTCTTCGGCGCTCTTGGACCGTTGGAAGCTCGAAAACGCGAGAAGCCAAAAACATTGAAAAGACCATTGAACATATACGACTTTGGCCTCTTCGGGCCGTACCATGATACCTATCAGACTTCTTGGGGTCTCTTGGAGGCAACCTGGGAGCCTCGAGAGCCGTCGGAAGGCTGACTTGGGCTGCTCGGGAGCGTCTTGGGCCATCCTTTCGCATTCTGGGGGCTCCTGGGGGGTGTCTTGGGCCCTCCTGGAGCGCTGTGGAGACTCCCCGGAAAAGGCTAGGGGAGCGGTGCCGGGAGCGTCCCCGAGATGTGGCCATATCTTTTCAGTGCGTTCCGGGAGCATCCCACGTCCGAGGACGTTGGCATGGGAAACCGCAGCGCGTGATCATTCCAGCGCGTTCCGGCGGACTCCAGGAAGACTGCATGTCTTATGAGGATGGTTTCCGCCTCTTGCCCCGAGCATCCCAAACTGTCTGAACGGTTCCCACTCGCCTTCCCCAAACCCAGCGCTTGCCCAAGCACTCCGACCCCCCGTGGGAGGACGGGGCGGCCGGGGAGGTCCAAAATAATAATCCAGGAGGGCCTCCGGAGGCTCCCAAGACGGCCCAAGCGGGCCCCTAGTCGCCGAAAGACCGCTCCAGGACGCCCAAGATAGGCCCAAGACGGCCCGAGAGGACCCCAAGGCACTCCACGACGCTTCAAGGCGCCTCTCCAGAGCGCTTCGAGAGGCCGAAATCGTCAAGTTTACGAAGGTTTTCAAACGGTTTTGACCTTCCAGCCTTTTCGGCTGTCCGACGTTCCAAGACGGCTCAATAGGCCCCCAAGAGCGCCCCAAGACGGCCCAAGAGGGCCCCAAGGCGGCCCCAGAGTCGCCCAAGACAGCCCAACAGAGCCCCAAGACGGCTCCAAGATGCGCCCAAGAGGGGGACCAAGACTCCAAAATTCGACCCTCCCGCTTGAAGAGTGCCCCAGGAGGCCCCAAGGAGCCCCCAAGAGGCTTTAGGAGGCCCCCTAAGAGGCACCCAGGAGGCCCAAACGAAGCCTAAAGAGGCCACAAAACAGCCCCGAGGAGGCCCCACGACGGTCCCAAAACGGCGATCGAGAAGCTGCGAAACTGCCTTCACGACGTCCCCGACAGGCCAACCACGAGATCCAAACCAACACCCATGAGGCCTCTGACCCACCACCCAGGGCACAGTGGCGGGAGTAGTGACAGCACTTGTGCACAGCATGTTCCGGCGGGAGCCTTCCGGAACACGCTGCAGGAGGAGGAGGAGGAGGAGGAGGAGGAGGAGGAGGAGGAGGAGGAGGAAGATCAGGAGTAGAGAGAGCTGAAGTGGGAGGAGGAGGAGGAGGGGGACGAGGAGGAGGAAGAGGCCTCCAAGACAGCTCCAAGATAGCCGAAGAGGTTTCCAACAAGGCCCTGGGCGGCCCACGAGGGCCCCAAGGCGGTGCCTGAGGCGCCCAAGACGGCCCGAGAGGGCCCCAGGAACGGCCCCAGGAGAGGCCCAAGAAGGGAAACACGAACCGAGAATCCGAGCGTTCTACCCCGAGAGGTTCTCGGGAAGTCCCAAGAGGCCCCCACTCGGATCCAAGAGGCCCCCAAGAAGCTCCCAAGAGGGCCGACGAGGTTCCAAGCGATCTCCCAAGGTGGCCCCAAGAGGCACAACTCATTGTTTTACGATTGTGCTTTGACGGGTTTTAATTTTGTTCGGCCTTCTGGCATCCCGATGCTCCAAGACGGCCCAAGAGGCTTCCAATACCGCTCCAATATAGAGGAAGAGGCCTCCAAGAGGGCCCCAAGACGGCCCGCGAGGGCACGGCCCGAGAGGGCCCCAAGAGCCCCAGGGGAACGCGACCCAACAGCAGAGCGTTCCCGCCAAAAGGCCCACAGGAGGCCGCAAGAGGCCCCCAAGTGGTCCGACGAGGACCCCAAAAGCTTCCCGAGGGCCCAAAAGGCCCCGAGGAGACGTCCAAGAGGTTTTAAAATAGCCCAAGAGTGCCCTCGATGCGTCAAAACTGCTTCCAGGAGGCCCCCGGGAGGCTTCCGGATTGCCTCAATCTGGCCGCAGGTGGCCTCAAGTCGGGCCTCCACGCAGCCAAGACGGCCAATGACGGCTTCAGATTGCAGAACCGATGCCCCCAGGGGACCTTCAGACGCCCCCCCAAAAGGCACCCAAGAGGTGCCTCAAACAGCCAGTTGACGAAGCATGCGGAACACCCCAGAAGCTCCTCAGATGCCGTCGCGCGCCTGTGCTTGATAGCGTTGTCCAAGATCGTCCAGTGCTCCCCCAGCCTTGGCTAGAACCTGAGCGCGCGCGAAGCGCGCGCGATGGTTCTATATATATATGTGTGTATATATATATATATACGGCCCCTGGGCCCCGACCCCCACCGCCGGGACATCTCCAGGCAATCCCCGGTACCGCCCAAGAGGCCAAGGGTCCAGCATATTCTTTCTCGTCGAAGCCCCCAAGGGGCTAGGTGAAGAAAGATTGGTGCCTTCAATAGTGAGACTCATAGCAGGGGTCCACGAACGTGGCGGTATCAGGACCGGCACGTTTGCTTATGTTATTATTTTTGGGGGGTTCACAATATGACGCCTCTGAGGAATTGTGATCCACGTCGCGTATATAAAAGGCATATAGTCTTGCCAACAACTCGTGATCTGAGGAGAGTCGTTCTCTGTCGTCACAGTCTGTCTCTTCCTCAGCACCTGGTTCACAAAACATGCAGCGACTGAAAAACATCTACTCTGCAAGTCCCTGACACATACGTGGCAGGTAGGTCATTTTATAGCTGGGTTCGAAGGCCCCGCCTTGAGGCTTGCCCAAGGGGGTCTGATGGGTGCCCTTTGGGTGGGCACAACGGCCGTGGGACCTCTGATAGAGCTGTGGAAATCGGATGCCCAAGAGCCTCGTGGGAGTCTTGCTGAATGTAGTGGGGTCCTGGTCTTGGTGGCTGCACTGATCGAGACCACGGTTGTCACAGGTGGGGCCGCCATAAGAGCTTGGATGCGGTCCCCTTGGAAGCTCGAGGGGGCCTGTGGTTGCCATACTGCTGGTTGTGGATGCTCTGGCCAGCCCGAGGTACTACCAGTAAAATGGCAGCCGAGAGCGAGGGTGGCCCTCTCGTGCTATCTGGTAGCACATCAGGTTTCGCAGGGTGGGCCCTCCCTGTGTTCCACACGCGCCGTACAAGGACATGTGAGGCCCAGGCGTGTATAGTATCCTGGTTGTGTATTCTCTAAGGAAGAGGGAGGAAGAGGAGGAGGGAGGCGGAAAAACTGGAGACCAGAGCGCCCTATTCAAAACGACGACCCAGAGCAGGAGGGTTGAGAATAGTACTACCAGCACTGGTGTTTCACCCTTTTGCTTCCTCTTGCTCCTCGAGCCGACAGTCGGCGCAGCGTATTCACGGTGCACGCGGGCTCAGAGGAGCCCTCGGTCTGGGTGAGGGGCTGCGGCCTGCAGGCCAGAGGGAGCTTAGTTTGCGACGGCATGCTCTTGGCGTGTCGGGGCCGCTTCGTTTGGAGGGGGCATATCTGATTTGCTCGTCGTATGGAGTTAGCGGTCGAGCATGCGAATCAGAATCCCCGCCCTTGCACATCGAAACATTGCCAACCTATGCTGTAGTATGCTGTCTCATATGCTACTGTCTATAGTATAGTGGGTTCCAGCTTCAGAGCCGAACGCCCTAAGATCGCCCTAAGATCGCCCAAGAAGCTCCCAAAGACGGCTCCAAAACTGGCCAAATAGGCCCCAAGACTGCCGAAGAGGCGCCCAGGACAGCTCCGGACCACCCACCCAAGATGAGCCCAAGAGCGGGAGCAGGAGCAAGAGCGGGAGCCCAAGATGAGCCCAAGAGCGGGAGCAGGAGACCTCCAGAGAGACCTCCGAGAGGACTCCGGGACCCCCCAGAGGCTTCCAACACACCCCAGACAGAGGCCCCCAAAAAAGCTCCGACGAGGCCCTAAAAACAGCCCAACAGAGCTTGGGGAGCCGTCCCGAGAGAGCCCGAGAAGGGTGACATTGTTGATTTCCGTTGTTTCTGTTTCTATGTTTTTCGCCTTCTCACGTGTTCTTGCTTCCAATGCTCGAAGACCGAAGAGCTTGAGAAAAGATAGATTCCAGAGATTCATTTTTTTTTCCAAGTTCAACAAATACCCTCCCCCCTCCTGGGGGTCCCACACCTTGCGGAACATCTGCGGAACGCTCCTGGTACCGCGCTTCCCGACCTCCCGGGGAGCCCCCACAACGCCGAAAGGGCAGCCCAAGACGACCCCAAGAAGCCCCCAGAACGTAAAAGAACAGCCCAAGACGCTCCCAAGCAACTGAAGATAGCTTTCGGGTGGTTCTCCATGCCCAGGAGGCCTCCAAAAGACCTCAAGAGAGCGACAGGCGTCCCGAGAGCGCCCGGAGAACCTATAATTAATCGTTATTTTTGATGTTTTTGTTCGGGTTTTTTGGGCCCTCTCACCATTTCATGCTTCAACTCTCCAACACGGCCGAAGAGGCCACCGAGATCGCCCTAAGATCGCCCAAGAAGCTCCCAAAGACGGCTCCAAAACTGGCCAAGAAGGACCCAAGACTGCCGAAGAGGCGCCCAGGACAGCTCCGGACCACCCACCCAAGATGAGCCCAAGAGCGGGAGCAGGAGCAAGAGCGGGAGCCCAAGATGAGCCCAAGAGCGGGAGCAGGAGGCCTCCAGAGAGACCTCCGAGAGGACTGCGGGACCTCCCAGAGGCTTCCAACACACCCCAGACCCCTGAGAGGCCTCCAAAAAAGCTCCGACGAGGCCCCCAAAACAGCCCAAGAGAGCTTCGGGAGCCGTCCCGAGAGAGCCCGAGAAGGGTGAAATCGTTGATTTCCGCTGTTTGTTTTTCTATGTTTTTCGCCTTCTCACGTTTTCCCGCTTCCAACGCTGAAAGACCGAAGAGCTTGAGAAAAGATAGATTCCAGAGGCTGGCACAGGGCCTCCAAAAAAAGCCCCTGGATGGAAGAAACGACACAACTTATAGTCCATGAGACAGCCCATCAAGCCTAGCTAGAACTTGAGCGCGCGCGAAGCGCGCGCGATGGTTCTAGTGTATATGTGTATAGTATTTTGCTCTCGCTGTAGCGTCGCGCACGTTCGTCCGAAAAGTTTGTTGCATGTTTTAGAATAAGAGGCGGCTCATTTTCAAAATGTGGCTCTCACCTCAGCAAGCCGCACATTCGTATGACAATTTTGCAACTGCGTCAAGGATTCCTATGGTTGAAGTCCTAGGAAAGGCGTTCTGGAGCGATTTAGGGTTATCAGGTCGCAGCAGTCACGTTGATTCGCCATGCTGGAGTCCCAGGAAGGTTGTTCCGGCACGATCTAGGGTTGTCAGGACGCAGCAGTCATTCTGATTCGCGGCATTGAACTTCTCAGCCGTTTGCCTTCTAATGGGGCACTTCTCGCAACGAAGATGAGTTCTTATTGGGACCTGTGTCGAGGGAGCTTGGAGGAAGGGCTTAGTGCAACATCGTTGATTGTCCTCCTCCTCCTTGCTCCGCCCCCCCCTCTCCCGCTGCAGGGCAACCCGCTCCCGCCCGGCCTGCAGAAGGAGAAAGAGGAGGAGGAGGAGCGCAAGTCCTCCAGCAGGACCCCGCGGGGGCTCGCCCTGGGCCTCGCCTCCCCGGAGAGGAGGGAGGGAGGAGGGAGGGAGGGAGGGACCGAGGAGGGAGGGACCGAGGGACCGAGGGACCGAGGGACCGAGGGGAGGGGAGGGAGGGAGGAGGGAGGAGAGGGAGGAGGAGGGAGGAGAGGAGGAGGAGGAGGAGGAAGGAGGAGAGGAGGAGGAGGGGAGGAGGGAGGAGGAGGAGGAGGAGGAGGAGGAGGAGGACGTGGGGGAGGGGGAGGGGGGGGGGAGGGGAGGGGGAGGGAGGGAGGGAGGGAGGGGGGGGGAGGGAGGGGAGGAGGAGAGGAGGAGGAGGAGGAGGAGGAGGAGGAGGAGGAGGAGGAGGCCTCGCCTCCCCGAGGCGGCCCCTCTCCGTCCCCCGCGCCACCCCGCGCGCCCGCCGCGGCGGGCGGCTTCTTCCGGCACGCGGCCCGGGCCGGTGGCGCCAGGGGCCGCGATTCGGGCGGACAGCGGCGGGCGTCTAGGCCTCCCGGGTTCGGCTAGACGTAGGAGTGACCTTTCGTCGGAGTGACCTTTGGTGCGGGTCCAATGGGGTCCCCCGATCGCCGAGCGCGATGCGGTAGTAGCGTCTTGCGCGCTTGTGTCAGGCCCCCCCGCGGCCCCCACAAGGCCGCGCACCAAAGGCCAAATGTCACTCTTACCCAGGGTCACTCTTGCGTGTAGCCGATGGGTTTAAGTCGGGCCTGTCCCTCTACAGATACTGAAAAATAGCTCCTGGATTTTTAAGTCGGGGAGTATTCAAAAATACAAGAAAAATAGTCGGGGGACTGTTTTTGGTGTATGTTTGAGCATGTTAAGGGTATGGTTTGGCTATTTGTTGTTTTTCGCCCGAAATCCGCCTGTAGGGGGGCAGGCCCGACCTAATCCTAGATGGGGTCCGAGTAGATGGGGTCGGAGAATCGCGCCGCATCGTCGATGCATCGCCAATGCGGCTCGATGTGCAGCCCGACTTGCTTCTCGCGGACGTCCCCGATGCATCGCCCACGCACGTCGACGATGCATCGCCGGTGCATCACCAGTGCATCACCAATGCATCGCCGATGTATCGGCGATGCGGCCCGAGCCTCCGACCCATCTACTCCGACCCATCCAGGAGGCCTCTAGGGTGGCAATCAATTCCCCAGACATGCTCCCGTCGTGAAAAAATCAGGGCGGGAGGTTTTTGGCCGTTTGGGGTCTCTGGGGGCCCCCCTGGTGGGACCCAGGACCGTCAAAGAACGACTCAGGATGAAACATTAGTCCCAGGGAAAGGGTCGGGACTTGGGGGGGCCGCGTATCGAAAAAACAGAACGTCGCACGTCTGGGTCTGGGCCTCTTCAACTCGAAGAAAGAAAATATGTATAAACATAAACTTCCGACGGTGCGCGCGGAGTTATCGGATCTGCGCTGGAGCCCCCCTGGCGGCGCCTCTGGCGCCGCCCCTGGCGCGCTCCGGCGCCAGGGAGGGGGGCCAGCGCCGATCCAAGAAGTCCGCGTGGACCATTGAAAGTTTACGTTTATGCCTCTCTACGGGGTCCGAGTACGGTAGGTTCGCGTCGTGTCGATTGGCGGTGACCTTGCCGCCAGCGTTCAACGTTGAGCGCCGCCAGCGATCCAGAGTTGGTCAATGTTGAACGATCTGACGTTTCGGAAACGGCCGATCGCTCAAGGTTGAACGATCCCCGCGGTGTCAGGAACCAACGCTGGGGTTGTCACGACACAAACCTGCCGTAGATGGGGTCGGAGCATCGCTCTACATCGCCGACTCATCGGCGATGCGGCTTGATGTGGAGCCCGATCTTCTCCACGCGGACGTCGTCGCTGCATCGCCGACGTCGCCGATACTTCGGCGGTGCGGCGAGGTCCTCCGTCCCCATCTGCTTCCCTCCTCCTCCTCCTCCTCCTCCTTCGTTTCGGCCTGTACGATCACAGAGGGGTCCCCTTCCCATCCGTTGGGAAGTTGGCAGTCTTCACCATCAAGGTTTTTCTTTGAGGGCGGGAGGCGGCAAGCACCGAAGGTGCTGGGAAATAATCAAACACAAACGAAGACATACCCAGAGATCCGATGTCGTGATTTTTTCAATGCGGGGTCCCCGGAAGTCCCGACCCCTTCCCCAGGGCCGGTTTTTCATCCTGAGTCGTTTTTTGACGGTCCCGGGGCCCGGCGAGGGCCGCCAGAGGCCGAAAATCGGGAAAAACCTCCGTCTTGATTTTTTCAATGCGTCGGAGGTCTGGGTACACATAATTGCTCGTAGGTCCGCGCGCCTCTTCCATCGGCGCTGGACCTCCGTGGCGGCGCCTGTGGCGCCGCACCGGGCGCGCTCTCCGCGCGCCAGGGAGGGGGGGTCCAGCGCCGAGCAAAGGAATCCGTGCGGACATGCGAGAAACCCAGACCTCCGACGCATTGAAAAAATCAAGACGGAGGTTTTTCCCGATTTTCGGCCTCTGGCGGCCCTCGCCGGGCCCCGGGACCGTCAAAAAACGACTCAGGATGAAAAACCGGCCCTGGGGAAGGGGTCGGGACTTCCGGGGACCCCGCATTGAAAAAATCACGACATCGGATCTCTGGGAATGATGTTGATGCCGGTTTTCCCCAATTGGGCTTGCCTGAGGGGTTTCTACTCGGTTGCAGCTTGGCGCCTCGGAGTGCTACTCTGCCCGTTCCTCGGGTTCCCCGCACCCCGTGCCTCCCATTCTTACGTTGCCCGTTTCCCAGTTCCTCGGGCTCCCCGGGTTCCTCGGGTTCCCCGCCCCCGATGCCTCGTATTCTTACGTTGCCCCTTCCACGGAGGTTCCTCGGGTTCCCAGGGTTCCTTGGGTTCCCCGCCTTCTGTGCCTCGTATTCTTATATTACCCTTCCTCGGAGGTTCCTCGGGTTCCCCGCCCTGGTTGTTTTTGTTTTGCTGTGTTTCCCAGCAATGCCAGGCAACGCCAGGAAACTTCAAGCAACGCCAAGCAGATCAAAGCGGTGCAAAGCAACTCCAAACAATGCCAAGCAACGCCAAGCAACGCCAAGCAACGCCAAGCAACGCCACGCAATCCCCAGCAACGCCAAGTAATGCCAAGCAATGCCAAGCACCGCCAAGCAATGCCAAGACGTGCAGAGCAACGCCAAGCAATGCCGAGCAACGCCAAGCAACGCCAAGCAATGCCAAGCAACGCCAAGCAATGCAAAGCAATGGCAAGCAATGCCAAGCATTCTCAAGTTATACCAAGCAGTGCAAAGCAAAGCAATGCAGCGCCAAGCAGTTCTCAGCAACGCCGCTTATGAAGCGTTCCCCTACTAGGGGTCGCGCCAGTTTCGTGTGTTCCTCTGCAGATGGACGTCAGGGGGGGGGAAAGGTGCCGATACCGCTGCTCGTCCTGGAGATCCCTGGTCGCCACGGCTGGATTCTCCTCGAAAGGCTGGCCACAACGCGCCCCTGGAGTTGTCTGGGGAGTGGTGGTACTGGCGCCTTTCGGAAGGCAGCGGGAGGGCAAGGAACGTGGATCGAAGAAGAAAAAAGCGCCATAAACATGAACTTGTGGCGCTCCGCGCGGATTTCTTGGATCCTCGCTGGGCCCCCCGGCGGCGCCTCCGGCACCGCCCTTGGCGCGCTCCGCGCGCCAGGGAAGGGGGGCCCAGCGCAGATACAAGAGATCCGCGCGGAGCGCCAAAAGTTTAGGTCTATGGCGTTTTTTTTTTGGTGGAAATAATAACCTCTGGCTTATTAGTCTAGTGAGCCCCCCTGGACTGAAGCGAGAGTCGAGATCATGTGCCACCGCATCCGGTTTGGCTCAAGCCGGATCTCGCCCACTCGTTCACAATCCCAAGCCCACCATTACTTCTCGATCCCACTCCACTTCTACTCCATACACCTCCCATTTTGGCTGGGTGCCGTGGCGATAGTTGCTGTGGAACTGTCTTGTGTGATCAAAGGCGTTGGAGAGAATATCCAGTCCATCGGCTGGGGAACAGTGGTAGCGGAGCCTCTGAGGAGGCTCGTCCACGGACTGAAATGGGGTCGAGGAAGTTGGATGCAAATTATTCAGCCAGTGCATCGACAGGAGGCCACAGAACGGTCACTGCGGCTATTGGGACAGCGAGACAATAGGCAGATGAATACGGACAAATCCATACTATTGAGGAGCAGCTCAGGTCCTTGTTGGACGATGTGGCGCAGCGGCCAGCGCCGCCGGGAATGTCACCTCCCACACCGCCACCAACGTCCACAGTTATTATTGACCAGCAGGTCGAGGAGATCGCCAGGAGGGTAAAGCACCAGGTCCAAGTGTCGAGCACGAGTGGCGATGGACGGACCAGAGGTCGCACCGAGCCAGACGGGCCAGAGTAGAGAGATCCTTGGGCGAGGGCGGCCGAGAACGAGAAGGAGAAATGAGAGTTTGGGAGCAGCTGGAGTGACCACTGATGGAACGATTGGAAAAACAGCTGGAACAACAAGTCTTGGGATGATAGGGGAAAAGACTTTTCCGGACCAGAGCCCTGGACGAGCTGGAACGAATACAAAATGTGGCGCAGGACCCTCAACCGCTGGAGACAGCTTACCGATGTGCCGCCCCACAGGCACGCGGACCGCATCCTGAAGGTCCTCCCTCTGGAGCTGCAGCGAAAGATGGAGGAACTACCAGATGCATTGATCACCTCCAAGCAGGGCGCCGACAAATCCTAGAGCGCCTTGACTTGCTGTCCGGCAAGAACATCGACGACGAGAAGCGGAAAACAGGCAGATAATGTTTGTTCTCGTTCAGGAAAAGCAGGGCGAAGGACTTACAGAGTACGCCGCTCGTCTCGACCTGGCGTTCGACAAAGTCGCTACGCTCGGTTTGTCCGCCCCCGACGATTGGAAGTTTCTGTTCTTGGAAGAAGGGGTCGGCTTAGACGAGCGCGGGCAGCAGCTGGTGAAGGTGATGATGAAGACCAAGGATTCATATTCAGAGGCTTTGGCCGCCATCAGAGAGATGGATGTGACGCGCCGGGAACACCTTTCATTTCATATTGAATCGTTCGCCGTGGAAACAAGTTTCCCCCGAAATGAGCACATAGTATACTCCGTTGCCAGCGAGGGTGAATCCTCCATTCTAGATGGCGGCGACGTCTCCTCATTGGACACCGACGGCGAACAGCAGGTGCATCTGGCGCTCGAAGGTCTCAACTTGTTCGATGATGAGGTGCCACAGGCCTTCGCGACCATGCAGGACGAGCGGCGCAAAGCCTGGAAGGAGAACAGGGACCTGAAAAGAAATATGAAGGTCGATCGGAAATGCTTCGGCCGCAACAAGGACAAACCAGATACCACTTCGAGGAGGCCGCCAGGGGTGCATCGTTTGGCTTCAGGCGTTCAGCGCCCTCGAAAGCGGAGATTGCCGATCGCGGAGCTCATCGAGCGGCCACGATGCAGAACATGTTATCAGAATGGCCACTGGGCGCGTGAGTATCCAGCGCGGAAAGGTCAAAGTACAACCACGGCAGCTGTTGCGAACGTCGGGGCCACGCTCTACGCGTTCGCCAATCTACTCGACCCAGAGCAGGACCGCGGCGAGGTCTTCGATCAAAATTTGGCCACGCTCATGACGGTGCCTCCAGGTGAGATGATCGTGGACGCAGCCGCTGGACAGGGCCTGATTGGGGCTTCAGCTTTAGAGCGATGCCGACATATTTTGAGCAAAGTAGGTTTGAAATTTCCAGAAGCGCCCCCTCGCAGCCCCAGCGCTCGCGGGGTAGGAGGAGGCATCGAGGCATTTAGCGCGGCCGCGGTTCCCGCCGGAATCCAGGGGCAGCTCGGAGTGATAGAGCTCGACGCATTCAAAGGGCCCGCCCCCCCCCCCCCCCCCCCCCCCCCCCCCGTTTTTACCGGCGGGTTTTCAGGAAATTCTCGGGGCGAGTGTCGATTGAGAGAAGAATCCGACAGATTTGCCACGCCTCGGGGCGAAGGCCGAGATGCGCCGTCTGCCGCCAGGGTACAGAGCCACGCGCCCAGACGATTTCCAGGCCGTCTCCCCAGGAGCAGGTTTCAAGCGCCCCCTGGCGGCGCCGAAGCATCACCCTCAGCTCAGGGAAGAAGATTTTCATTGCGGCAGCGCGTCGGCACGCATGGATATCGCATCCTTCCCAGGCCAATATCAGGCTCTTCCCCCTTTGGTTTCGAGCCCAGAGAGAAGAGCCCAGTCTAAGAGGGTCGCCCGATCGAGACGAGTCTGGGGCCGCTCAGGGGGGGGGGGGGCGCAGGAGGGATCCCGCGCCGCGCTGCAAGAACCCAAGAGGGGGCCCGTTTGGACGAGGCGCCCTTCCCAGAGCACCCGAGAGCCCGGCAAATAGGCCCCATATGAAAAGGCGAGGTCCTTAGAACCTAGCGCCCTCCCGGATCAGCCCACGGAAGCACGAGACAGGAGTGCTTCGAGGCATCAGACCCTGGAGGGCGAGGCGAGGAATCGAGAAGCGGGAGGGCGAGAGGCTCGGGGACCTCGAGATGGGGAACATAAGCGGTCTCAACGTGGGCGACGCCATGGGCGTCTGGGAGCCACCGTCCCCGCGTTGCTGGTGAATCAGCGGCTCGGCTCGAGAGGTCGAGCCCAAGCCTTCGGGAATTGCAGCTTTCAGACATTCAGCAACCTTGAGGTCACCAGGGGGGGCCGCCATGCCGGCAGCCGTCGGATCAGTCAACGGTCCGAGCGCGGGTCCGAGCACGCGCTCGAAGGGTAAGAAGGAGCCCGTGGAGGCTCAGAAGAGAACCGGGCGTCCGAACACCATGGGAGACCAGCTAGGAGACGCTCATCAGTGGGCGTGCGCCGCCGCGGGGACGGCAGTTCCTCAGGGTCTGACCAGGGCGGAGAGAGCCTGGGCCGCCTTGACGGGCGTCGCGATCTTCTGGCTCTCCAAACTCGCGGACGAGTTCGGTCGGATGATGATCAACCGCCGCTTCTGGCCGACCAGCCCGATCCGACGCATGAGAGTCATCCCAGTTCAGTACTACCGTGGCCGACACATGCCAATCAATGTCGGATGCGGCAGCAATGGACATGGACGCTGGTGGATCTGTGGTTTGTGTACCACGCGCGTTGCCCACCAAGAGATCAAGCCAGAAGTCCAACCCGAAGAAGGAGATGACGTGCATGTGCACATGGCAGCGCGCCGCCTGCCCCCTCGCGTGGAGAGGGGTTCGCCCAGCTAGGCGGAGCGGATCTCGACTGGCAAGCCTTAGTGGCGGCGCCAGCGCCCCCGCCAGGCGTTCCAAGGTCAAGGACGCCAGCAGGGGCGCCGCCGCCATGGCCGGCCGCCGCCGATCCGAACGCGGCGCATGACCGCTATCGGAAGATCGAGGCGGAGCAGCCAGACATCGCCATGGAGGACGTGGAGTTACAGGCCAGGGAGGGGCGCGCGCAGAAGCGCCGAGAGGCACCCTCACCAGCCGAGAGGCCAGCCTCGGAGCACAAGGGCGAGCCGGAGGATCGGGGGTCAGAAACGACGAGGCTGCTGCAGGGGATCGCCGCCAAGCAAGAGCAGCAAGATAACTCCATCTCCCAGCTGGTCGGAACGGCATCCGGTCAGATGGAGGCCATGGCGACTCCGCAGGCCAGGGTGCAGTCCATGGCGCGAAGCACTGCGGACATGTCCCAGCGGCAGCAGGCAGCGCCAGCTTCGGCCTCTCAGCATTAGCAGGCAGAGCGGGCAGCAGAGCCAATCCCATGGGCAGGCGCGAAGCGCGAACAGCCGGGACCAGAGGCCATGCAACTCGCGAAGCCACAAGGGGGGGCCGCAGTACATCGCATCGGGGCGCCACCTGCCGCCCAGGGAGTCTCCATTGGGGCTATGCCATCGCCGCGGTGCGGCACGCCATCTGCCGCCGCCGCGGAAGGCGGGCGGGGCATGGCGGGAACAGCTCCCGCAGTGCCAGCATATCCCAACTACGGAACGGGACTTCAGCCGCCTCACAGCCAGGTGTTCCATCGTTTCCTCTTCCGCGAGGGTGCGCGAAATCAGAGCAGATGGACAGCCTGGGGGGGGGTCGAGATCGATCAGGAGCGCTTCTCTCTTCCTCGGCCATCGGCAGTTTCGCCGTGCCGAGCACTCCGGGAGGGTCACAGATGTGGGCAACCCCAGGGGGGATTCGAGATCGATCAGGAGCGCTTCTCTCTCCCTCGACCATCAGCAGTTTCGCTATGCCGAGCGCTCCGGGAGGATCACAGATGGCCCCATCCAGCCGCAGCGCCAGTGGTCCCCGCGCAGCCAGTGGTCTGGGTGAACGACCAGTCGAAGGAGGGGGCTCAGCAGCCTCTGCCGCGCCCAGAGAAAGCGGCGAGAACGTCGGCACCACCGTCTACGCCACCACCACTGGGGCCAGACCCATGGGTCGACAGGGGGACTCTGGAAGAGAAGGCGTGGAGGAAGCAGCAGGCCCTGAGGGGGGCCGAGCAGAAGCGGCTGGAGAAGGAGGGCCGGCAGCAGGTCGGATGGAAGACGCGGGGCCACGACGGCGGGGGCGGCCCGAGTGGCAAGTGGTCGCGAGCCCGCTCTCCAGTGAGAACCCTTGCCCAGCTACCAGGATTGGAGGCTCTAGCCATCGAAACCTCTTCAGAAGACAGTCCACGCGGATCCAGAAACTGGAGGAGGCGTTCGAGGTTGAGTGAGTGAAGGACGAGGGAGGAGACACCGTGTTTTTCTGTGATGAGATGGACGACGCGTTCCGTGGGGACCTGTGGGCCGACGACAGAGCGTCTCCCACCAGGAAAGAGAAAAGACGTTTAGAGGAGGAAGGAGGAGTGATACAAATGACGAACAAGACCTTAGCTTTCCGTGCTCAGCATAGGAGCAGAGCTTTCATGAAGCTCTTTTCTCCACTTACGATTGCGCACTATACCGACCGCGCAGGAGTCTCCTGCCTGGGCAGCTTCGACATCGAAGGAGGATGGGATTTCAGAAAGGAAGAGCACAGGGTCAAGTTCAAAGACGAGATGGGGAAGAAGAAACCATGGATGATGATTTTGGAACCCCCTTGCGACGCATTCTTGATTTCTCACAGCGCCACCGCCCATTTCGAAACGACGCCCGGGCAGAGAAGGAAGAACGAAGCTGCTATCGCCCCTCTGGGCTTCGCGATGGAGTTAGCTCTAGAACAGCATCAGCAGGGGAGGAAATTCTGTTTCGAGCGCCCTCGTACCGCCAGCTCATGGAGAACCGAAATGGTCAGGTTCGTTACGAGACATCCGGGAGTCGACACCACCAGTGTTGATTTGTGTAGGTTTGAGCTTTCTGTCGTTCCTGACGGTTCGCTATCCCGAAAGTCTACCCAGCTGATGTCGAAGTGTGCCGCATTTCTCGAGCGATTTGCCGGGTCGCGTTGCGCTGGCGACCATTGGCGCGGTCAGTTGGGGAGCGGAGCTCTGACCACTAGGGCGAGAGTTCCCCCCCCCCAAGTTTGCCCTCGCCCTGGCCGAAGCCGTTCGATCGAGCATGGATCGAGCGCTGCCGGGGCCCAGTCTTCATCAGGTCAGTGTGGCCAGGAAGATTGGGGGGGGGAACTTGATGAGTCGCATCCCGCCGACGGGGGGGGGGGGCGAAGCTGGAGAGGGGGGCCCCGAGCCCGGGGAAGTTCCACAAGGTCAGCCGTTCGAGATCACCCCTCGATTCCGCAGGATGACTCACGAGGCCCATGCCAACCTGGGACATCCTCACAAGGTTGTGTTTCTTAAGGCCCCCAGGGGGCCGCAGGCGAAACCCGAGGTTTTGTGGTTTGTCCAGAACGAGCTTCAATTCGGAGACTGCGCGGCCCACTCGAGGCCAGCGAGCAGCCGACTGGTGGCCGTTCCCAGGACCTTCGAATTCAACAGGATTATCATCATACCTACCGGTGTGATCTCGCACTGCTTTATTTCGACCGACCGTGTGCCCATAATGCGGTCGTGCTGGTGGTTGTGCTGGCGGCCGTGCTGGTGGTCGTGGTTGGTGGACGTGCTGGTGGTCGTGCTGGTGGTCGTGCTGCTGGCCGTTCTGGTGGAGGTGCTCGCAGTCGTGCTGGTGGTCGTGCTGGTACTTGTGCTGGTGGTCGTGCTGGGAAGTGCTGGTGGTCGAGCTGGTGGTCGTGCTGCTGGCTGGTCGTGCTGGTGGTCGTGCTGGTGGTCGTGCTGGGCTGGTGGTCGTGCTGGTGGTGGTGCTGGCGGTTGTGCTGGTGGTCGTGCTGGTGGCTGGTCGCGTTGGTGGTTGTGCTGGTGATCGTGCTGGCGGTCGTGTTGGTGGCCGTTCTGGAGGTGCTGGTGATCGTGCTGGTGGTCGTGCTGGTGGTCGTGCTGGTGGTTGTGCTGGTGGTCGTGCTGGTGGCTGGCCGTGCTGGAGGTGATGGTGGTCGTGTTGGTGGTCGTGCTTGGTCGTGCTGGTGGCTGGCCGTGCTGGAGGTGCTGGTGGCTGGTCGTGCTGGTGGTCGTGCTGGTGGTCGTGCTGGTGATCGTGCTGGTGCTTGTGCTGGTGGTCGTGCTGGCGGTCGTGTTGGTGGCCGTTCTGGTGGAGGTGCTGGTGGTCGTGCTGGTGGGCGTGCCGGTGCTTGTGCTGGTGGTTGTGCTGGTGGTCGTGCTGGTGGCTGGGCGTGCCGGTGCTTGTGCTGGTGGTCGTGCTGGCGGTCGTGTTGGTGGCCGTTCTGGTGGAGGTGCTGGTGGTCGTGCTGGTGGTCGTGCTGGTGGTTCTGCTGGTGGTCGTGCTGGTGGCTGGCCGTGCTGGAGGTGCTGGTGGTCGTGTTGGTGGTCGTGCTGGTGGTCGTGCTCGCGGTCGTGTTGCTGGCCGTTTTGGTGGAGGTGCTGGTGGTCGTGCTGGTGGTCGTGCTGGCCCCTCCCCCTCCCCCCCTGCGCCCCCCTCCCCTTATTCCGACCGACCGTGGGCCACCCCCCCCGCTTCTCCCCTGCGCCCCCTTCCCATTATTCCGACCGACCGTGGGCCACCCCCCCCCCCGGCCCCCGCCCACATCCCTGCCCCCCCTCCCCTTATTCCGCACCGACCCGTGGTCCGCCACTCCCCTCCGCTCCCCCCCTTGCGCCCCCCTCCGCTTATTCCGACCGACCGTGGGCCTTCCCCCGCTCCCCCCTTGCGCCCCCGTCCCCTTCTTCCGGCCGACCGTGGGCCACTCCCCCCGCTCCTCTTCTGCGCCCCTCTCCCCTTATTCTGACCGACCGTGGCCCCCCCACCGCTCCCCCCCTGCGCCCCCGTCCCCTTATTCCGACCGACCGTGGGCCACCCCCCCCGCTCCTCCCCTGCGCCCCCCTCCCCCCTTATCTATCCCGACCTCGACCGTGGGGCCCCCCCCCCTCCCCACTCCTACCCCTGGCGCCCCCCCCTCCCCTTATTCCGACCGACCGTGGCCATGTGCCCTCTCCCCCCCGCTCCTCCTCTTGCGCCCCCCTCCTCTTATTCCGACCGACCGTGGCCACCCCCCCCCCCCCCCCCGCTTCTTCTCTCCTGCGCCCCCCTCCTTATAATATTCCGACCGACCATGGGGCCCGCCCTCCGCTCCCCCCCTGCGCCCTCTCCTCCTTATTCCGACCGACGCGTGGGCCCCTCCAACCCCCGCTCCCCCCCTGCTCTGCGCCCCCCTCTCCTTATTCCGACCGACCGTTTGCTTCCCCCCCCCCCCCCCTCCCCCGCCGCCCCTCCCCTTAAGCGCACCGACCGTGTCCATTCCTCTTTCCGCTCCCTGCGCCCCTGCGCCCCCACTCCGCCTTTATTCGACCAGACCGGGGCTTCCCCACCCTCCTCCCACCCTGACTGCGCTCCCCCTCCCCATATTCCGACCGACACCGTGGCCACCCCCCCCGCTCCTCCCCTGCGCCCCCTCCTGTGCGCCCGACCCCCCCCTCCCCTTATTCGAAACCACCGTGGGGGCCCCCGCCCCCGCTCCTCCTTGCGGCCCACTCTTCTTATTTTCGACCGACCGTGGGCCACCACCCCGTTTCCCCCCTGCGCCCCCCTCCCTTATTCTTTCCACCGAACCGTGGGCCCCTCCCCCCCCCTCCCCCCCGCTCCTCCCCTGCGCCGCGCCCTGCGCCCCCTCCCCCCTCCCCCTTAATTTCCGACCGAACATGGGCCCCACCCCAAGCTCCCCCCCCTTGCGCCCCCCTCCCCTTTATTCCGACGAACCGCGCCCCCCCCCCCCCCCGCCGCCGCCCCCCCCCCCGCCCCCCCCCGCGCCGCCCCAGAAGGTGGAGAGAGGGGGAGGACAAGGAGGAGGTCGAGAACCAGGAGGGGGAAGAGAGGCGGGACAGGAGAAAGTGGAGGTGAGGAGGGGGAGAAGGAGGAGGAGACAGAGGACAAGCGACCTTCGTCCATAGCCAAACTGACATGCTTCTAGCCGCCCCTTCCCGTCTTCGAATCTTTCCCTTGCCAACGTGTCGCAGCAATTGCGGCACGCTGCCCGGCGCCTGCCAAGGACTGCCTCCCTCGCGATCCCTGGTTTTCTCCGTCTCCCATGGACCCACATCGTCATTGTATGATCCTTGGCACGCGTGCCCCCTGTTGCGTTGGACACCTTCTTTGTCCCTTTCCAAGAACAGCTGGCCTTTCTCAGCGTCATTTGTCATGGTACCAACTTCCAGGTGATCGAACTGCACGATGGCGCGTCATTGGGAGCCTGGAGGGCTTTCATGAAGGCCTGGGCCAGGCCTTTCGGGCACCCCCTCTTTGCCATCGCGGGCGGAGGGGGAGGGTTCAAGGGGGATTTCGAGGGGTTTAGAACACCTGGGGGTCTTCCAACACGTCACTGATTCTGAGAGTCCTTGGCAGAATGGAAAGGCTGAGAGACACGGAGGATGGGTTAAGGATATTCTTGTCAAGTCCTCTGAGACCACCCTTGTCACTAACGCGTCGGGGCTCGAAACGCTGGCGCACGAGGTCGCAGTGGCCAAGAACCGATGCCTCCATCGAGGAGGGCACGCCCCCCACCAACTCGTGTTTGGCATCAGCCCCAGATGCCGAACGACATCGTTCCGGACGACCCACTTCAGGTGGTGGGAGCGGATGATCTATCATATGGGTCGCGGGGCCAAGATGCGGCCGCCGCCGAGTTCGCCCGACGCGACGCCATTCGGAGGCATGCCTGAAAAGAACCAGTTGAATCCTCCAACCAGCGTCGTTTGGCGAAGGCGGCGCGCGCCCCGATTCACTTGGACCGTCGCTCCGTCTTTGGACAGTGGGCTTACGTTTGGCGCCGAGCTCCGAGAAGCGGTCAGAAAACTTTTGCCCTTCAGAGAGACTGCTGGGTGGGCCCGGGGTTAGTTGTTCGGCAGAGCGGCACCTCAGTCTGGGTCGCTATGAGATTCAGATGGTGGAAATGCCCCACCGAACAAGCGCGCCCGGCCACCGCGGGAGTCGCGAGGCGCCGAAATCATGTCGGACACTTCAGTTCAGCAGCTTCTCAGCGAAGAGAAGCCCAGAGAGTCCACGTCGAGCCGGAGCCAACGTTTTGAGTGAAGGTCCGCCTCCCCCTCGCGCTCGGGCCCCAGACGCCCCCCATGAAACCGCTCCCCCCGCGGAGGTTATGCCGGCCGCGGCAGCAGATCCAGGGGCGGCCGCTGGAGAGGAATCCGAAGCTATTCCTCCGCCAGGGGTTCCGCCCGAAGACGGCGGCCCGGGGGGGCAGCCTGGGGCCCTTTCCATCGCCCCCCCCCCCCGGGTCTGCTCGCCGCCCATGCCGGAGGGGGGCGAACTTGAGGCCCCCTCAGAAGACGCCCGCCCCCCGTCGAGATTAGAATCAGTGCAGGGCGTCTCAGAGAATTCCTCTCTGTCGGTGATCGCGGCCAGAGAGCCGGAAGAACGCCAGAGGAGACGGCGGGGGGGGCCAAAAGAAGAGCAAGCACACCCCTGCCCAAGGCGAGAAACGGAACAGAGCCAGCTATTCCGCCGATGGCTCAGTCCCCAGAGGATCTGAGTTCGGCGGAGCCAGTTGACTCCGGTCGGCTCGTGCGCCTGTCGCAGAGTTCGGAAGGCCATAGGAGATTTGATGGGGGCAGAGGGTGGCTTGCAGCCCAAACCGCAGGGGAGTCCTCCGGAGAGGAACAACAGGGGAGAGTTAGACAACATATTCAGGAGATCGAGAGGTCTGGAAGGGAACGTTCTCGCTCTCCCAGAGGAGAGAGCGGAGAAACCACTCTGATTTTCCTGAGAGAGGAGGGCGATGCTTTTCGAGAGCTCGACGCGAGATTCAGTGAGAAGGATGGAGTGGCTCTGTCGAGAACTACACCAGTGGAAACGCCGATGTGGAGATCGTTCCCCGCGCGGACGGACACTGATCTCTCTCCCTGTTGATTGACCGAGGGGCGGAAGTCCAGTGCAAGAGATTGTCCTTCGAGGAAAAGAAAGAATTTGATGCTTTCGACGCTGCGGAGTGGAAGGCCATAGCCGAGGGAAGCAAAGTTGCCATTGCCCCCCCCCCCCCCCCCCCCCACCCCCACCCCCCCACCCCCCCCCCACCCCCACCCCACGCACACACACGCGCACGCGACCAAGCCGCGGCCCCCAGGAAACTCTTCCCCAACAGGATCGCGTCGAGCAGGATGGCTAGGATATGGAAACCACAAGAGGGGACTTACTCTAGGCACAATGCTAAATCCAAATGGTGCGGGCATCAAGATGAAGGTGCTGCTGAGCTTCAGGTATATACTCCCACGCCGCGCATGGAGTCTCTGATGATCTTTCCTGTGATTGTCTTCATGCACAAGCTAGCTATGTATATATATATATATGAGATATATACATATATCGGGGGACCTTGAAAAACGTCTTCTGTCAGTCAGCGCTGCTCAAGAGAACTAGAGGGCGCGCGTGTGGAGCCGTGCGACGGAGTCCCCGTGATTTGGATGATGCGCCGCTGGCCCCCCACAAGACCACGGCCAATTTCATGGAGACCCAGGGTTTGGAGCGGACTCGCCCGGGGCCCTGCCGGTTCGTTCACCCCTCGAGAAACGATTCACTTTTCGAAAGATGAAACGTTTAGACTCGGAGGGGGTTGATTGCATCGGCCGAAGGCTCAGAATGATGGGGGGCAGAGTTCCCGTGCACTAGGAAAAGTGCATTCTTGAACAATTCCAGAAGATTCCTTTGGCTCGGGGCCGCAGGGGAAATACGAGCCCCCCCTGCTGGGAGGAGAAGTTGCGGCCTTCAGATCCCTCGCATATAAGCTTCAGTGGGTGGGGCGGGACACCCGAGTTGAGGCCGCCGGAACGGCTTCTATCCTGGCCACGAAGGTCAACGGACCTCGTGTCAAGGACCTTCTCGAAGCCAGCAAGATGGTTGACCACCTCAGGTCGACTGCGTCAGTTTCTATCATAGTTTAGCGTTTCAAGCCTGGCGGTCTCGCGCTGGCCACGGCCAGCGATTGCGGGGGAGTTGGGGCTGAAGAGAAGGGAGGGGGACTTCAGCGCCCGCAGGAAGCCCGGCAAGTTCGCGTTGCTGACGGTTCTGTCGCGCACGGCTCGAGAGCTAAAGTGATTTTAATTGCCTGGAGGTCCGGGCAGTTGAAGAGGCAGGTCGCCCCCGCCCTGGCAGGCGAGACCCTAGCTCTTTCAAGCGCCTTGGGAGAAGCGGAATGGCTTCAGATTCCCATGCTGGACCTCACCAAGGGAAATGCGGTGAACGAAAGATGGCGGGATTACGTGGGGCGATTCGTCATTCGCCTCAAGGACCAGTGTCACGTTTTAGGCCCTCCCAGACCCGCGGAGAACGTGTCCGTAGCCGATGCTAAGGGTATCTACGACGCGCTCTCCAAACTCACGTCCGGGTTTACATCAGGTCGCAGAGCGGCTATAGTTCTAGCAGTGATTCGCGGTACCATGGATCGGGTCGGATCGTCGATAAAATGGATGCCACATCCCTTCATGACGGTGGATCGTCTTACGAAATCGGACCTGGCAATCTGTAGCGCCGTTCGGCTCCACCTTCTTAACTCCGGGATGTTACGACTCACGGCCGAAAGCGAGTCGCCCCAGGCTCGAAAAAAGAATCCCGCCTCGAGAAACAGGTCCAGGCCGCCTCGAGGAGACAGCTCGAATTGGCGGGCTCTTTTCTCATTCCGTGTTTCTCTTTTCTTTTTCTTTTTTTTTTTACCGAACAGCGAAGATTGATAGGTTTCTAATGGTATCAAAAGAAAGCATCATGACTCCCCAGGGGGGTCCGGGCAGGATCCGGGGAGAATCCGCGGAAGTCGTTTTAAACAAACAGTTATACACTTCGTGGTCTTCGAGGTCCCAGAACTCCATTCCCGGGCCACATTCTGAATGCCCGCAGCCAACTGTAGGCCACTTCGTGCTCTTCGAGTTCCCAGAACTCCATTCGCGGGCCACATTTTGAATGCCCAGAGCCAAGTGTAGGCCACTTCGTGCTCGTCGAGTTCCCAGAATTCCATTCCCGGGCCACATTTCGAATGCCCGGAGCCAAGTGTAGGCCACTTCGTGGTCTTCGAGTTCCCAGAACTCCATTCCTGGACATGATTTTGAATGCCCGGAGCCAACTGTAGGCCACTTCATATTCTTCGAGTTCCCAGAACTCCATTCCCTGGCAACTTTTTGAATGTTGAGGCAGGCTGATGCTGAGGTTGAGGCAGGCTGAGGCTGAGGCTGGCTGAGGCTGAGGCAGGCTGAGGCTGGCTGAGGCTGAGGACGGGGTCGAAGGCAGACTGAGGCTGAGGCTGAAGCAGGCTGAGGCTGAGGCTGAGGCTGAAGCAGGCTGAGGCTGAGGCAGAGGCAGGCTGAGGTTGAGGCTGATGCAGGCTGAGGCTCAGGCAGGCTGAGGCCGAGGCTGAAGGCAGACTGAGGCTGAGGCTGAAGCAGGCTGAGGCTGAGGCTGAGGCTGAGGCAGGCTGAGGCACGCTGAGGCTGATGCTGAGGCAGGCTGAGGCTGAGGCTGAGGCTGATGCAGGCTGAGGCTGCGGCAGGCTGAGGTTGAGGCCGAGGCTGAAGGCAGACTGAGGCTGAGGCTGAGGCAGGCTGAGGCTGAGGCTGGCTGAGGTTGAGGCAGGCTGAGGCTGGCTGAGGCTGAGGCCGGAGTTGAAGGCAGACTGAGGCTGAGGATGAAGCAGGCTGAGGCTGAGGCTGAGGCTGAAGCAGGCTGAGGCTGAGGCAGAGGCAGGCTGAGGCTGAGGCTGAGGCAGGCTGAGGCTCAGGCAGGCTGAGGCCGAGGCTGAAGGCAGACTGAGGCTGAGGCTGAAGCAGGCTGAGGCTGAGGCTGAGGCTGAGGCACGCTGAGGCACGCTGAGGCTGATGCTGAGGCAGGCTGAGGCTGAGGCTGATGCAGGCTGAGGCTGCGGCAGGCTGAGGTTGAGGCCGAGGCTGAAGGCAGACTGAGGCTGAGGCTGAGGCAGGCTGAGGCTGAGGCAGGCTGAGGCTGAGGCTGAGGCAGGCTGATGCTGAGGCAGGCTGAGACTGAGGCTGAGGCTGATGCAGGGTGATGCTGAGGCAGGCTGAGGCTGAGGCCGAGGCTGAAGGCAGACTGATGCTGAGGCTGAAGCAGGC
>CAUYUJ010019737.1:0-55000 GCA_963575745.1 Prorocentrum cordatum
TCCTCTTCCTCCTCCTCCTCCTCCTCCTCCTCCTCATCATCATCATCCTCTTCTTGCCGGCGCGTTCGTCATCGTCTGCCTGCCCGCCTGCCCCAGGAGACCCAGAGAGCGAACGTATCGAAAACATCGAATCGGAGACTCCTCGCTGTTTCCGGCGTCTGGAGGCCCCGGCACCGTAAAATAACAGCTCAGGATGAAGAAACTGGCCCTGGGGAAAGAGGGTCGGGATTTCCGGGGACCCCGCATTGAACATATCACAAAGTCGGATCTCTGGGGAGGGTCGCGACTTCCAGGGACCCCGCATGGAAAAAACAAGAACTTCGGATGTCTGGGAAGGTATGTCGCCGCCATCTGGGCGACAGAAAAAAACGGTTTCAACTGCCCGACGTTAGGCGCGTGAGTTGCCTGCGTAAGGTCGCGCGTACGCCACCGCGTAAGGTCGCTATGCCATCTCGCGTAAGACCCTTTGTTGATCGCCGCCATCCGGCTCCCCGCGGCCCCCTCCCTGGCCCCCCGGAGGCTGTCAGACAACGGCTCGAGACGGAAAGCCGGTCCAGGGGGAAAGAGGCCCTCAGGGTCCATGGGTTCCCCGCAGCCCCCTCCCCGAGGCATGGCTCGACAAGACGTTAGAGTGACCTTTCGCCGGAGTGGCCTTTGGTGCGGGCCCCATGGGGTCCCCCGATCGCCGAACGCGATGCGATCGTAGCGTCTTGCGCGCTGGTGTTTGGTCCCCCCGCGGCCCCCGAAAAAGCCGCGCACTCAAGGTCACTCTTAGCTAGGGTCACTCTTGCGTGTACAGTCAACCCGCACAGGATGGAGGGGCGACCTTCCCAAGGGTACCTTTGCAGCCTTGCCTCCTCGGTCCACCCGTCGCCACTTTCGTGGGCCGCGCCCCGCTCGAGAAGCTTCGAATTGGGCGTTCAAAGCCCTTGCATCCTTATCGCGCATCCTTGCTATACGGGTTGACCCTCGTCGAGCGGTGCCGTCAGAGGACGACTCGGGGGCCCCCCAAACGTTGCGGTGTTCACACCGTGCGGTGCGTCAGTTGAGACTCGGGACCACCGCACGATGTCGGTACCTCGGTCGATCTCCAGGGGAACGTCTCGGGCGACCGGGGCCTCCAGGGTCCCAGAACCGTGCGGTGACGGTCCGTGCGTTGAGGTCGCGGGGGATTATATATGAGGTCACCGCACGGTCCGTCACCGCGCGGGTGCGGGGCTCCGAAAACGACTCGGGATGGAAAGGCATTCCAGGGGGATTGCTCAGGAAGGAGAAACCACACAGACACAAATCATCGCTGATCCCCAGGAACATGTGGGAAGATACGTGGGAAGGGGGCAAGGGGGAGACGGGAATCGCGAAGACGTGAGGAGAGATGTGAGAAGTCTTCGGACTCGTGCGTGTTGATTTATTTGTGCGTGTTGATTGATTTGTGGGAAGTCTTGGGACTTGCGCGTGTTGATTGATTTGTGCGTCCCTGGGTCCCACTCAGATGGGCCCCTGCGGTCCAGGACCTGTTTGCCCATGGGCTCCTTGCCTTCACGGCGGGGCGGGGCGCGGGCGGGGGGGGGGGAGGCGCGGCCACCGATCTTCGGGATTTTGCTGGGGTTCCCGGCCGCGGTTGGTGGTGGACGCCATGCTTCGGTCGGGTACGCCCCTCTACAGGAAGAAGGTTCGAGAATAGTCTCAAGTCGGGCCTGTCCCTCTACAGGGGGAATATTAAAGAAAAGTTAAGAAATAGTCAGAGGACGACTTTTTGCGCATGTTTTGATCATTTTGCATATTTCTGGGTAAACTCAAATTTTCCTGCAAAATCCTCCTGTAGGGGAACATGCCCGACCTAAAGATAGTCCAAAAATAGCCGGGCGACGATTTTGTGTGCCGCATCATAAAGCGATGATGTTTGGACTCCGTTTATTCAATCGCTTCGCTCATTCCGCCGGCCCATGCTGCATGATCGCTACTGCTTCTCCGTGGGCCCGGGGCCATTGTGGCGCCGCCGAGGAGGAGGAGGAGGAGGAGGAGGAGGAGGAGGAAGAAGATGAGGATGGGGAAGGGGAGGGGAGGAGGAGGAGAGGATGAGAAGGAGAGGAGGAGGAGGAGGAATATAAGTAGTAGGAGGAGGATGAGGAGGATGAGGAGGAGGAGGAGGAGGAGGAGGAGGAGGAGGAGGAGGAGGAGGAAGGGGAAGGGGCGGAGGAGGAAGCCTCTCGTTGGCATCTTGTGTTGCTCCAGGAGCCAAACAGGGTCGTCGTCAAGATGCTTATTTGGGAGGCTTCTTGGGGTCTTTTGAGAAGCCGTTCGGGGGCGCCTGGGAGGCATTTTTGAACTTCTGGGGCCTCTTGGGGCCTCTTTTGGGCCTTCTGGGGGCTTCCTGGGGCCTCTTGGGGGCCTCTTGGCGGCCTCTTGGGGCCTCTTGGGGGCCTCTTGGGGCCTGCTGGGGCCCTCTTGGGGCGGAAGGCTTGAGTTTTCGGTTCGTGGTCCCCCTCTTGGGCCCCTCTTGGGGCCGTCTTGGGCCGTCTTGGGCGCCTCTTGGGCCGTCTCGGGGCCCTCTTGGGCCCTCTTTGGGCCCTCTTGGAAGCCTCTTGGCCCGTCTTGGGGCGCTCTTGGGGGCCTCTTGGGCCGTCTTGGAGCATCGGATGGCCGAAAAGGCGACAAGGCCAAAATCTTTCCAAAACCACAATAGGATTGATGATTTATGCCTGTCGGGCCCTCTTGTGAGGCCTCTTGGAGGCCACTTGGAGGCCTCTTGGGCCGTCTTGGGGTCATCACCGGCGTCTTGGAGCGCTCTTTGGACGTCTCGGGCCCTCTTGGACCGATTTCGAGCCCTCTGGAGCTCCGAAAAAGAGTTCCGGCATCCTTGAACAGGATTTGCCAGGAGTCTGCCGAGGTACTTTTCCTCCAGTGACCCCCAGGGCCCGCCCCGCGCGCGCGAACTAGAAAGATTTGTTTACCAGATCTTAGCACGCCTCTGGGACGTTGGGCCGGCGAATTTTCCTTTTGACTTCCGCCTGCAGGAGGACAGGCACGATCTAGTGCGATGCATTCGATCGTTGACTTCATGCCAGACACAGCCATCCAGCTCTCGTGCAGGATACCGCTGGCCGCAAGAGATCGCCGAATGCCGCCGACCGCTGGAGACCGCCAGAGACAGCCGGAGGCCAAGAGGCAGCAAGGAGTGTATGGTTAAGCTCGCAAGCAAATGATGTTCTTCTGCTCCAAGGTGTGCCACGCTATGGAGAAGGATGAGGAGGACGAGGCGAGGGAGGGGGGAGAAGGAGGCAGGGGAGGGGGGGAAAAGGGACGAGTAGGACGAGGAGGATGAGTGTGTGAAGGGGGAGAGGAGGGAGGAGTGGGGAGGAGGAGGAGGAGGAGGAGGAGGAGGAGGAGGAGGAGGAGGAGGAGGAGGAGGAGGAGGAGGAGGAGGAGGAGGAGGAGGAGGAGGAGGAGGAGGAGGAGGAGGAGAGGGAGGATTGGGAGGCGGAGGAGGAGGAGGAGGAGGAGGAGGAGGAGGAGGAGGAGGAGGAGGAGGAGGAGGAGGAGGAGGAGGAGGAGAGGGAGGATTGGGAGGCGGAGGAGATGAGGAGGAGGAGGAGGAGGAAGAGGAGGAGGAGGAGGAGGAGGAGGAGGAGGAGGAGGAGGAGGGAGGATTGGGAGGCGGAGGAGGATGAGGAGGAGGAGGAGGAAGAGGAGGAGGAGGAGGAGGAGGAGGAGGAGGAGGGGAAGGAGTAGGGGCAATATGAGGAGTGGGAGGAAAGGGAAAGATGAAGAGGGGGAGGTGTCTTGTAGGCGGCCTGTTCGCGTCGGGGGATGAGTTCGTTCTCTTCGGAGGTGGCCTTCGCCACGGAGAAGTGTCCGAAATCGCTAGGTGTCTCTAAGGGTAGGGTAGGTATCCAGGGGTGCTCGCAGGTAAACAGAGTCCCCTGGAGGCCCAAGAAAGGCCAAGCACTCACATTACCCTGCGATTTATCCAACCCATCGGCACCAAGGGAAAACATCAGGTGCGTTCACAAACAGTGCGACAGCAATGCTGTAAGAGACCTTTGCACGGGGAATATCTATATCGTGCGAAGTGTGCGTAGCTGACTCGCAGAACAGGGGCGTAAAAAACAAGCACCTCGTCAGCAGCATCGAGAGGATGGAGCATGAGCAAGATAAGGTTACATAGACGGAGACGCAACCAGACAATGAAGCGTCGCGTTTTTTAATGCTTCATGAGACATTCAAGCGTTGCGTTGCTTCAAGTTTGGATCGGCCGTCGGCGCACACTAAACTGGCCCCCCCCCAAACAGCCCTCGAAAGTGGCGACAGTTTCACAAATCGCAACCTCCTGAGGGACGTCCAGGTCAAATTTGAATCTGCCGCCGGTACCCACCATGCTGACCCCCCAACGGCCCTCGAATGTGGCGACAGTTTCACACTTCACAGCCCGGTAGGGATGTCGAGGTCTAGTTTGAATCGGCCGTCGGCACCCACGTTGCTGGCCCCCCCAGCAGCCTTCGAACGTTGCGAGAATTTCTCGCTCCGCAGCCCCCCATTGATGTCGAGGTCTAATTTGAGTCTGCCGTCGGCACCCACTTTGCTGCCCCCCCCAGCAGCCGGTTTAAAGTAACGACGGTTTTGCAGATCGCAGCCCCCTAGGGTGTCGAGGTCAAGATTGAATTTGCCGTCGGCACCCACTACGCTGTCCTCCCCAGCAGCCCTCGGAAGCGGCGACAGTTTCACACATCGCGCCCCCCACGTGGAATGCAAGCAGACAGGTGCAGGCTGGCGAGAGGGGGACAGAGGGCGGGAGGCGGAGAAGAAGGGAGTTGGCACCCCGCGGCTATATTCAAAATGAGAGCACAATCAATGAACGGTTGGGATAACACATGCTCCCCCTTTTCCGCTCCTTTCCATTTCCTCTGGCCCGTCGCCCCTTCCCTCCTCTCAACCTCCTCCCTCCTGCCTCCCGTTATCCTCCTCCTGCTCCTCCTCCTCTTCCTCCTCCTCCTTCTCTTCCTCCTTCTCCCGCCGCCTCCCCTCCCTCATCTTCGATGTGGCCTTATCCTCGGAGGTGGCCTTTGCCATGGAGAAGGGCGAGGTCTTCGCTCTGCCCGAGTCCTCCTCGGTCAAGCGGGTCTTCGCGGGCCTCGGCTGGGACGTGGCGGACGGCGCCGAGGTATCTCTCGTCTGTCGGCCCTCGCCCTCGTCGGCTCGCCCGACGACGACGACGACGGACGACGACGACGACGACGACGACGGACGACGACGGACGCCGGACTGCGGGTGACGACGACGACGGGCGACGGGCGACGGGCGACGGACGACGGACGGCGGGCGACGACGACGACGGGCGACGGGCGACGGGCGACGGACGACGGACGACGGGCGACTGGCGACGGACGACGAAAGACCGACCGCTTACGGCCGACCACCGACCACCGACCAGCCATCACAAATGGATCTGGGCCGCAAAATTGTCCCCCGCGAAGGGTTCGATAGTTACACGTTGTTCATTTCCGATTCTTCGAAAATTCTCTGATTTTTTTTGGGGGGGCCAAGATCCTTTATTTCTAATCGTTCTATCCTGGGCCTCTTCCTGGCCACTATGGGGCCGAGATCCTGGCGTCTGATCCCCCCCCTGCATGCCAACACCCCCTGTAGCAACGCGAGAACGCCCCCCCAGCACCCCCACGGACCCCCTCTGGTATCCCAACGAGGGGGCGATGATTAACAGAGCCAGGGTGCGGGGGAGGTGGACCTCGACGTGTCCGCTGTCTGCCTGTCCAAGGACGGCCAGGAGCTGGGCGCGGTGTTTTTTGGCAACACGAGTGAGTTCGGCCTCGAGCATTCCGGGGACGCCCTGGGGGCCCAAATTTTACCTCAGCGCGCGACGGGGGTAGGGGGAGGAGGGTGAAGCAGAGGAGGGGGTCGAGGAGGAGGAGGTGTCGAATTGGCAGGGGTAGTCTCCACAGTAAGTTGCAACGCTTTACGGTGGAGCGAACAAAACTGCGCAGTGGTTTTAGCGTTGTGTGTTTGTTCGCCTTGTGTGTTTACAGTATTGTTTCGTTGTTTGATTTATCAACTGGTGTTTCTTATTTGATGATGTATGAGATGTTCTAGTTACGATGTGTTTTCTGCGTTGTAGTTGTACGTCGTGTTTTTTTGACGTTGTGCTCTCACGGTGTGTCTTTGACGTTGTGGGTTCTACAATCTGTTGTTTACCGTGTACATACACAGCGTAAAAAATGAGGCAGCGTGAACGCACACGGCATAACCAACGCATCGTAACACGTACAGCGCAACGAACACAGCATAGAAAACACAACCATGAACACACAGCGCAGAAAACAACAACGAACATACGACGTAGAAGCCGCTGCATTGACCATTCGACGTTAGAAGAACAACTTTGAAAGCCGACCAGGAAATACCGTAGAACTCAACGTAACTCACACACCATGTAACCACACATCATAGAGCATACAGCGCAAGAAGACACCCACACACTCTTCATAGAAGACACACCGCAGAAGCCGCAGCGTAGACTACAAAGCAACGCTTTGAACACAGCGTAGGAAACACAACGTTGAAAGCACAGCGGCAGAAACCCAACGTAGACAACACAGTAGAACCAACACAGCGTAGTCAAGATCTCCACGGGAATATCACAGCGGGCGAACAACACCAGACGAACCAGCGACACAACGTCGGAAACACACCGCAGGGCATACACACAAGTATAGAAACAGCGTAGGGGGACAAACAAACACCCGGCGTGGCCAAACACAGCGTACACCACACAGGGTACACCATACCGTGTAACACATGCACATCGTAAACCAATTCAGCGAAAGAACACAGCGTGAACCACACCGTACACAACACAGCGTAACACAGCACAGCGTAGCACAGCACAGAGTGCACCACACAGGGCAAACAGCAGCGTAACGCACACAGCGAAAACAACCACAGCGTGCAACCACAACCATGATAAGCCAGCGCAGAAAACACAGCACCGACAACACAACCACGAACTTAGAACGTAGAGTCGGCAACAATGAACATACACCGTAGAAAGATAATTGTGAACACTGAGCATTAAACACAGTGGAACACACAACGTAAAGCAAACAATGTAAAATTACACAGCGGACAACACACAGCGTAAACAAACAGCGTAGGCAACACAGCGTAGAACACACAGCATAGAAAGCTCAGCGTAGTCAACACAGCGTAGGCACTCCAGCGTCATAATCAGAGCGTTGACAGCACAGCGTAGCAATCACGGCGTAGAATACTCAGCATCACAACGTTGCATAGGAAAATACTTCCACGGGAATAGCCACAGCGGAAGAACCACACCAGAAGAACCACAAGAAGGAGACGCACAAGGTGGGAAGCAAACCGTCGGACATACAACGCAGGACACGCACTATAGCAGAACAGCTTAGGGACACAACCACGCACACAGCGCAACCACACAGCGCAAACCACACAGTGTAAACCGCAGCTTGATACAGATAACCTACAAAACACAGCGTACACAACTCACCGACACAGCGCAGAACACACAACGTAAACAGCACAGCGTACGATTAACACAGCGTAACAAACACACATGAGATCACAAGCACAGCGTCAAAGCGCACTGCGTACAAACAAATTGAATTCACTGAGGAAGAGTATGATGATGAGGAGGAGGGAGAGAGGATGAGGATTTAGAGGAGGCGGACGATGATGAGGAGGAAGACGTGGACCAGACCAAACCCAGGCCGCAATTTCACCCTCCCGCCCAAGCCACCTTTCTCTATATAACGCCATACAGAACCACTTGTTCCACTACGGGAAGCGTCCCCTTGAGATACGAGCGATTCACCTGCCTGCGAGTAATGCGAGAGCCCCATTTTGAAGAGGAGCCGGCCTCATCCAGGTAACCGTTGCGCAATTTTAGATCCTGGTCGTGGCACTGGAGGGTGCTACGAGACAGAGCTCTATCATGTTAAGGAACCGCTCTCCGTCGGTGTAGTTGGCTTGCAGCCTTCCTCCGATGGCCATCCGAACTAGCGAAGTCCAGGTAACCGTTGCGCAATTTTGGATCCTGATCGTAGCACTGGAGGGTGCTACGAGCGAGAGCTCTCTCGTGTCGAGGAACCGCTCTCCGTCGGTGTAGTTGGCTTGCAGCCTTCCTCCGATGGCCATCCGAACTAGCGAAGTCCAGGTAACCGTTGCGCCATTTTGGATCCTGGTCGTAGCACTGGAGGGTGTCACGAGCGAGAGCTCCATCGTGTCGAGGAACCGCTCTCCGTCGGTGTAGTTGGCTTTATGTCTTCATCCGATGGCCATCCGAACTAGCGAAGTCCAGGTAACCGTTCCGCTATTTTGGATCCTGGTCGTAGCACTGGAGGGTGTCACGAGCGAGAGCTCCATCGTGTCGAGGAACCGCTCTCCGTCGGTGTAGTTGGCTTGCAGTCTTCATCCGGTGGCCATCCGAACTGCGTTGGAGGGTGTCACGAGCGAGAGCTCTATCGTGTCAAGGAACCGCTCTCCGTCGGTGTGGCTGGCTTGGAGCCTCCCTCCGATGGCCATCCGAACCCAGCGAAGCCTTCCAAGGCGAGAGCCACCGCTCTCAAGATGAGGTCTTCGGCCTCCGCCCGCGCAGCTCCCGGAAGTGCTTATACAAGAAGAGAAGAGCGCGCGCGGCCAGAAGGCGAGAGCCGAACATGTGGGAAACCAGCCGCCCTCCAGAAGACGAGCATTAGGAGGAGGAGGAGGAGGAGGAGGAGGAGGAGGAGGAGGAGGAGGAGTAGGGGGAGGAGGAGGCGGAGGAGGAGGAGGAGGCGGAGGAGGAGGAGGCGGAGCCCGTGTAGATTGATGGGCGTGTTCTCCCCACCCACCACCACACCACCACCACCATACGTTGGAGGGGGGGGGTCCTCCTCTGCCTCCTCCTCCTCCTCCTCTTCGTCCTCCTCCTCCTCCTCCTCGCCCTCCTCCTCCTGCCCCCCCTCCAACTTCTGGTGGTGGTGGCGGAAAACAGGCGCATCATAGATGCTGGGATCTGCCAAAAACGAAGGCAGGCGGCACTTCAGCCTGACCGGTCCTCCCTCCGTGCAGCTGGCGGACACTGCGAGCGCCAGTGCCGTGTGGTCGAGAGGTCTTGGGCGGAGCGCCCGGCAAGCCTCACCGGAGCGTCCAGCTGTGCAGCGAGGAGGAACTGCAGGAACGAGGAATGAGGAACGAGGAGGAGAGGTAGGATAAGGAGGAGGAGGAGGAGGAGGGGGAGGAGGAATATATTTCAGGAATGAGAGGAGGGGAATGCAGGAGTTGGAGCGTGTCGGCGACACCCAATCGTCGTGAGCCCAGCGACGCATGCCTTCGCCGCTCGCGTAGAATGCCCTGCTCCTGTACCTGCTTCTGTCAGGACAACCTCGACGGTGAGGGCGACGGAGACGACGAGGTGATATCCGCGGACTTGGAAAGGATGGACCCAAGGCCGGATGGTGACCGCAGCGTTCGTTGCCCAAGGCGTCTTCAGCTCCAAGCTCCGTTTCTGTGCCGTCGGGAGTTCTTTCTCGCTTTGTCCTGGTCTCGTGAGGGCCGCCAGGGCCTCTTGAGCACCCCTGCGGACGCCTTGGGCCATGACCACCGCTGCGAATCTTGGCACCGCTCGGAGAGGTTCATTTTTTTGTGCGAGGACCATCGAGGAGAATTTGGGGGCATCGTGCAAAGAACTACGCGCACGAAGTCGACAAGTGCATTGGTCATGGACGTCCGAGCGATGGCGAGGAATTGGAGGACGAAGACCAGCACGGAGCCCTTGCTTCCCAGCGCGGGGGGCGACCGTTCCAGGGTGGCTGAAATCTATAGCGCCCCACGGCGAGCCAGGGGGCAGGTGCCCCGCCCACGGTGGAATACTTGCTTCATTGTGTGCTGCTCCGCGTTCGCTACGCCAACGCCCCCCCAAGGGTGGACCAGATAGTCTTCGTCGTCAACATCTACTCCAACGGCGTGACCTTCGACCAGGTCTCCAACGCGTACTGCAGGATCTTCGACGGCTCGAACAACGAGCTTGCGCGGTACCTGCTGAAGAATGGCGCCGTCCTCCTCTCCCTCTCCCCCTGTTGCTTCTCCCTCACGAGGAGGAGAAGGAGGATGAGGAGAAGGAAGAGGACGAGGACGAGGAGGAGGAGGAGGAGGAGGAGGGGGAGGGGAAGGAGGAGGAGGAGGAGGAGGAGGAGGAGGGAAGCAGGTCCCTGGGGCTCTCCAGAGGCCCCAAGAAACCCAGGTCGGGCCAGAGACGCCCCACACCCTCACGCCGCACGCCGAGAGATCTCCCTCCTCGATCCCGGAGGGCCGAGGGCCAGAAGGGCCCAAAAACTTGGCTACTCGATGCTCCAGCCTCCTCGCTCTGGTCGAAGAAGGAAAACGGCATAAGGATTAACTTGTTGGCGCTCCGTGCGGATTTCTTGGATCCGCGCTGGGCAACCCCGGCAGCGCTTCCAGCACCGCCCCTGGCGCGCTCTGCGCGCCAGGGAGGGTGGTCCAGCGCAGATCCAAGACGCCCGCGCGGAGCGCCAACAAGTCTATGTGAACAGTCAACGCGCCTAGTAAGGACGCGCGCCTTCATCTAGGGTACCCTTGTGTCCTTGCCTCTGAGGCTCGTCCTTGCCTATATCACTGGTCGCCCGCCGCCCTAAAAAAACCCAACTTCGGCCTCCAAGGGTCTTGCGTCCTTATCACCCGTCCTTAATATACGTTTTGACTGTATGCAGTTTTCTCTTCTTCTATCTGGGCCCGACCGTCGCCGACCCTCTCAGCCGACTTTGCTGCAGGTCTCTGGGTGGCGCGAACGCCCGGGACTCCGGCCCGCTTGCACTGAATTGGGTCTTGGCGGAAGTTGAAAGATTTGGCGAACGTCTCCCGCTGATTCTGGCAGCAGGCTGGGCTCCCGCCTTCCAGGTGATATTGGTCCCGGGCCGATTTCGGTGGGGTTTGGGGTCCCCGGGCTCCTGGGCTCCCGGTCGATCTCCTCAGCGAAAACCATCCGCTGAGTGGGGCTTTTCTCTGGTGTAATTACCTAACAGCGAAGACTGATAGGTTTCTAGTGGTGTCAAAAGAGAACATCTGATGACTCAGAAGGGAGGTCTGGGCGGCATCCGGACAGCGGGAGCCGGGCTCAGGGCCGGGCTCGTTTTAAGCAAACGGTCACACACTTCGTGCTCTTCGACCTCCCAGAACTCCATTCCCGGGACACATTTTGAATGCCCGAAGCCAACTGTAGGCCACTTCGTGCTCTACGATTTCCCAGAACTCCATTCCTGGTCGACATTTTGGATGCTCGGAGCCAACTGTAGGCCACTTCGTGCTCTTCGACTTCCCAGATTTCCATTCCCGGGCCACATTTTGGATGCCCGGAGCCAACTGTAGGCCACTTCGTGCTCTTCGACTTCCCAGATCTCCGTTCCCGGGTGACATTTTGGATGCCCGGAGCCAATTGTAGCCCACTTCGTGCTCTTCGACTTCCCAGAACTTCACTCCCGGGCCACATTTTTGATGCTCGGAGCCAACTGTAGGCCACTTCGTGCTCTTCGACTTCCCAGAAATCCATTCCCGGGTTACATTTTGAATGCCCGGAGCCAGCTGTAGGCCACTTTGTATTTTTCGGGCCACATTTTGCTTTTGGATGTCCCCGTCGTATCTCTCGCCACCCGATTGCCGGTTTGTTCTGTTCGTCATCGTGCAGGGCAAGACGGCGGACCCAGGCGTCATCGTGCACTGGACGTTTCCGCCAGAATCTAATACTTGTAGTAGCAGTAGTACGAGGAGCAGGAGGAGCAGGACGCGCAGGAGGAGCAGGACGAGGGAGGCTCCTTACTCTTTCCTCCCTCCCCTTTCTCCCTTCATTTCTGTACTGGGTACCCGACCCTTTATGACTTCCTCCGCAGGCCTGGGTGGTCCACTCAGGCCGCGGGGGAGGATAGGGGGAGGTGGGGTCTTTTTCTTTCCCTAAACAGCTTGATCCTCGTCGCCAGTACTGAGGAGGGGGGGGGTGCACCGTTCCCTCGGATGGGCCCCCCCCCCTCCGGGAGCTCTCGATCCCATCTTTCTCTCTCTCTCTCTCTCTCTTTCTCTCTCTCTCTCTCTCTTTCTCTCCTTCTTTCTTTCCTTCTTCGAAGCAGCACTCTCAAGATGGTCGTCATCAAGCGTCTGTGGTCTCACAACGTCACGGACTCATCATCTTCATCAGCCTCCCCGTAGCCTTCTTGGCTACAGCCCTGCTTTCGAAGATTCCCTTTCAAAGGAACTTCGCAGCGCCTACTGCGACCCTTAATGCCAGGACATGCTGGCAGTTCTCGGTCTGGCGGCGGTGCTCCTGAGCCCGCTGCATTGAACAGCGGTGCTCCTCAGACTCCGGCAGTGAACAGCGCTGCTCCTCAGGGTGCTGCATTGAGCGGTCCTCTGCAAACGCTCGTCGAGCACGTGAAGCAGTTCGGCCGGATACCGAAGCGAAATAAAGGAACGTCCGAACAAGAACGGGCCGAAAACAAGTTGGCCAAACGTTTCTCGGACCATCGCGACCGCATCCCCAAAGACGTTTTGGATGAACTGCGGGCCCGGGGCTGTTCTGATCAGCGGACGGAGACCGAGGAGTTCAAGCGGAAGCAGAAGACCGAGGAGCTCATGCAGCAAATGCGAGACCTCGGCCGCATGCCAGGACATGATGGTAGTTCTCGGTGTGGCGGCGGTGCTCCTGAGCCCGCTGCATTGAACAGCGGTGCTCCTCAGACTCCGGCAGTGAACAGCGCTGCTCCTCAGCGTGCTGCATTGAGCGGTCTTCTGCAAACGCTCGTCGAGCACGTGAAGCAGTTCGGCCGGATACCGAAGCGAAATACAGGAACGTCCGAACAAGAACGGGCCGAAAACAAGTTGGCCAAACGTTTCTCGGACCATCGCGACCGCATCCCCAAAGACGTTTTGGATGAACTGCGGGCCCTGGGCTGTTCTTTTCAGCGGACGGAGACCGAGGGGCTCAAGTTTAAAAACGCAAGCCCGCTCCGACAAGATATGCTCTTTTTATTTACAAGCGAAGACTGATAGGTTTCTAACGAGGTCAAAAGAGAGCGTCTGATGACTCCCCAGAGGGGGTCTGGGCGGGGGCCGGACAGGCGAGGGCCGGGCTCGTTTTAAGCAAGCAGTCGCACACTTCGTGCTCTTCGACCTGCCCGGAGCCAACTGCAGGCCACTTCGTGTTCTTCGAGTTCCCGGAACTCCATTCCCGGGCCACATTTTGCATGCTGAGACAGGCTGATGCTGAGGCTGAGGCAAGCTGAGGCTGAGGCAGGCTGAGGCTGAGGCCGAGGCTGAAGGCAGACTGAGGCTCAGGCTGAAGCAGGCTGAGGCTGAGGCTGAGGCTGAAACAGGCTGATGCTGAGGCAGGATGAGGCTGAGGCTCAGGCTGATGCAGGCTAAGGCTGAGGCAGGCTGAGGCTGAGGCCGAGGCTGAAGGCAGACTGAGGCCGAGGCTGAAGCAGGCTGAGGCTGAGGCAGGCTGAGGCTGAGGCTGAGGCAGGCTGATGCTGAGGCAGGCTGAGGTTGAGGCTGAGGCTGAAGCAGGCTGAGGCTTAGGCAGGCAGAGGCTGAGGCCGAGGCTGAAGGCAGACTGAGGCTGAGGCTGAAGCAGGCTGAGGCAGGCTGAGGCAGGCTGAGGCTGAGGCTGAGGCTGAGGCAGGCTGAGGCTGAGGCTGAGGCGAGGCAGGGTGAGGCTGAGGCAGGCTGAGGCTGAGGCCGAGGCTGAAGGCAGACCTGAGGCTAAGGCTGAAGCAGGCTGAGGCTGAGGCTGAGGCAGGCTGAGGCTGAGGCTGAGGCAGGCTGAGGCTGAGGCAGGCTGAGGCTGAGGCTGAGGCTGAGGCAGGCTGAGGCTGAGGCCGAGGCTGAAGGCAAACTGAGGCCGAGGCTGAAGCAGGCTGAGGCTGAGGCTGAGGCAGGCTGAGGCTGAGGCTGAGGCAGGCTGAGGCTGAGGCAGGCTGAGGCGAGGCTCAGGCTGAGGCTGATGCAGGCTGAGGCTTAGGCAGGCTGAGGCTGAGGCCGAGGCTGAAGGCAGACCGAGGCTGAGGCTGAAGCAGGCTGAGGCTGAGGCTGAGGCAGGCTGAGGCTGAGGCTGAGGCAGGCTGAGGCTGAGGCTGTGACTGCGACTGCCGTTGCCGCTGCGACTTTCATCGCGAATGCGACTGCGACTGCGAGAACAGCATAATTCTACAACTGGATTCTCATGTGAATCTTAAGGGGAATGCTTCCAGACATGCTCCTACACATCGCTGTTAGGTTGCTTTGCCGGGATATGTTTTTCACAACGTCGACCCCCAGAGGTCTGGACCCCTTCCCTGGGACCGGTTTTTCGTCCTGACTCGTTTCCTGAAGGTCCCGAGGCCCGCGAAGGGCCCCCAGAGGCCGAAAATGGAGAAGCACCTCCCGTCGTGATTTTTTCACGTCGCGAGGAGCGGTCTGCAGTGTAGTTTCGTGGACGGTCCAGGGGCCCGGGAGTGGTCCACCAGGAGGCCAGCATGATGGGGAGACGCCTGCCGCCGCGCCGCTCTTTTCCGCGGCGCCCGCCTCTCTGCGGGGGAGGCACCTGCCGATCGTGAGGGGAGGAGCCGAGGAGTCCCCGGAGGGGAGGCCTCCCAGAGTTTTTGCTCCTCGAGGCCTCCCGACGGCTCCAGGCCCAGTGCGCCGACCAAGCCGAGGCGGCGGTTTGTCGCCACGCTTGGGCTCTGGGAGGCCGCTTGCGGACCTCGGGAGCTGTCAGACAGCGGTCCCGGGGCGAGGCAGAAGCCGGCTCCGGGGAAAGAAAGGGTCAAGAGCTTCGGCCACGCGCAGAGGGGGGGGGTAAGGGAAGGGGGAAAGGCTTCTTAGAAGCACCCCTGCTTCTTCGAAGGCGCGGGCCTTCTCTACACATGTAAGGCCGGCGCCTTCTAAGGAGCAGCCCCCTTCTAAGAAGCCTTCCCCCCTCCCCCCACCCCCCTCTGCGCGCCGCCAAGAGGTCCGGGGACATCGGGCCACTATCGAGGCGTCGGGGCCCGTCCTGCCTCCGAGGTGCCTGCTGAATAAGAGGGGAGAGGAGCGAGAGAGGCCTTCGGTGGCCTCTGGGGGCCTAAGATCGGAGCACGAGATCTATGACTCGTCAACTGCTCGCGGCCAGGCCCATCCTGGGGTCCAGGACCGGTGTGCAGGCCGTCCTGTCCAAGCCAGGAGGGCGTGTACGCTCCCCCAGGCCCAGGGGGAGGGCCGGGCCAGGAGCGCCATGAACCCGGCATCCACATAATCAGCATCTGCCTGCAGAGGCCGGGAAGGTGCCCAAACTGGCCGCCATGATTTCTGTGCTCCACGGCTTCTTTTTCATCCCGAGTTGTTGTTTGACGGTCCCAGCGCCTGGCGAGGGCCCTCATTGCTTCGAAAACGGCAGACGCCCTTTGTCGCTTTGTTGCGCGACGGCGCGAGCATGTCTGAAGAAAGGCACCAGGCCTCATCAAATCTTGACTCCACCTTCGTGTGACCTCTGGCAGTTTCTGTTTATGCAGCTTTTCTTTTTATCAAGGGGCGGTGGTTGTGTATAAACCACCACCTGAGTGCCTGAGGGCCAGCATTTCTATACATCGCCACCCTCCCTGGAGCGCACAGGAAAGCTCATTCATCGGCGGGTGTCTTTGTGTATAGATGTGATTCGCTGTTCTGACGCGTCAGCTGCGTCCTGACCGCCCATCAGCAGATGGTCGGTGGTAATTGACCTAGGCGTGTCCGGCCCTAGAACTCGCTGCGTTGGACCAACCTGCGGGGAAGCTGAAAGTGTATAGTTGTTGGTGGCCCACTACATCGACGATGTATCGACAATGCTTCGTTGATGTCTGGGCGATGCGTCCACGATGTGTAGACGATACGTGGGGCGGTCTGCACCGACAAAGTATCGACGATACATGGGCGATGCATCGGCCATTCGAGGTCGATGCCTCCCTTCTTTGCGTACCCCCCTTACCGTTGACCCTCACTCCGAGATACGTGCTGGAAGAGGGGATGAGAAATAGGGGGCCTCCCGAGGCCTCCAGAGGCCCAGTATCGGAGGACGTCGGGCGGGGTTAGGACGAGGACATCTCCGTTCCAGAGCCTTCTGGAACGTTTTCAGAGCGTTCTGGAATGCTCTGGGAAGGCCGCGGCGCCCAAGACATCATCCGGAGCCGCAGAATGTTAGAGGTTCTCGATGTATCCCCACCCGGCTTTATCCTCGTCCTGGCATCGTTTTATGACGAGGGCTATACATATACGTTGTTCTGTTCTAAGTATTCGAAAGTTGTTTGATTTTTCCCAACCCTCCTGCGTTGGGTTCTCGTTTTGAATAGAGCACTGCTCGCGCGAACCTTCCTTCCTTCCTTCCTTCCCGTCCCTCCTGCCTTTGACCTCGCTCGTCGCTGCGTGCCAGCTGGGGGGCTGCGATCTGTGAAACTGTCGCCACTTTCGAGGGCTGCTGGGGGGCCCAGCACAGTGGGTACCCACGGCGGATTCAAATGGGACCTCGCCATCCCTGGGGGGCTGCGATCTGTGAAACTGTCGCCCCTTTCGAGGGCTGCTGGGGGGCCCAGCACAGTGGGTACCCACGGCGGATTCAAATGGGACCTCGCCATCCCTGGGGGGCTGCGATCTGTGAAACTGTCGCCACTTTCGAGGGCTGCTGGGGGGCCCAGCACAGTGGGTACCCACGGCGGATTCAAATAGGACCTCGCCATCCCTGGGGGGCTGCGATCTGTGAAACTGTCGCCACTTTCGAGGGCTGCTGGGGGGCCCAGCACAGTGGGTACCCACGGCGGATTCAAATGGGACCTCGCCATCCCTGGGGGGCTGCGATCTGTGAAACTGTCGCCACTTTCGAGGGCTGCTGGGGGGCCCAGCGCAGTAGGCACCCACGGTGGATTCAAATGGGACCTCGCCATCCCTTGGGGGCTGCGATCTGTGAAACTGACGCCCCTTTCGAGGGCTGCTGGGGGGGCCCAGCACAGTGGGTACCCACGGCGGATTCACCCCGGATGCGATCAACTGTCGGGGCTGCTGGGGGGCCCAGCACAGTCGGATTCAAATGGACCTCGCCATCCCTGGGGGGCTGCGATCTGTGAAACTGTCGCCACTTTCGAGGGCCTGCTGGGGGGCCCAGCACAGTGGGTACCCACGGCGGATTCAAATGGGACCTCGCCATCCCTGGGGGGCTGCGATCTGTGAAACTGTCGCCACTTTCGAGGGCTGCTGGGGGGCCCAGCACAGTGGGTACCCACGGCGGATTCAAATGGGACCTCGCCATCCCTGGGGGGCTGCGATCTGTGAAACTGTCGCCCTTTCGAGGGCTGCTGGGGGGCCCAGCACAGTGGGTACCCACGGCGGATTCAAATGGGACCTCGCCATCCCTGGGGGGCTGCGATATGTGAAACGGCCGCCACTTTCTTATTCAAATTGGACCTCGCCATCCCTGGGGGGGCTGCGATCTGTGAAACTGTCGCCATTTTCGAGGGCTGCTGAGGGACCCAGCAAAGTGGGTACTCACGTCAGACTCAAATGGGACCTCGCCATCCCTGGGGGGCTGCGATCTGTGAAACTGTCGCCACTTTCGAGGGCTGCTGAGGGACCCAGCACAGCTGGTACTCACCGCAGACTCAAATGGGACCTCGCCATCCCTGGGGGGCTGCGATCTGTGAAATTGTCGCCACTTTCGAGGGCTGCTGAAGGGCCCAGCACAGTGGGTACTCACCGCAGACTCAGATTTGACCTCGCCATCCCTGGGGGGCTGCGATCTGTGAAACTGTCGCCCTTTTCGAGGGCTGCTGAGGGGCCCAGCACAGTGGGTACTCACCGCAGACTCATATTAGACCTCGCCATCCTTGGGGGGCTGCGATCTGTGAAACCGTCGCCACTTTCGAGGGCTGCTGAGGGGCCCAGCACAGTGGGCTTCCCGCACGTCTTTCTCCTGCTCTTCGTTCCCGACTCCCCACGTCTTCTTCGAGCCTGTAGTTGTCGCCCCTCGTTCTTGTATGGTTCTCCTGCGCATCATGCCATTGGCGCGTGTCCCAAGTAGCTGACATATCAAACAACGGATCCTGCAATTTGATGGTCCGTGCAAGTTTCGGCCAACTCCTCGTTTCCCATGATACAAATGGGTTGGGTACGTCACAAGGTATTTCGGGAACCAAGGCCCTTTCATTTCTAATTGTTCCATCCTGAGCCTCTTCGTGGCCACTAGGGGGCCGGGAACAATTAGAAATTAGAAACGAGCACAATTAGAAATGAGCACGGTTAGAAATGAACGACGTGTGTATATATATATATATATATATGTATATATATATATATATATATATATATATATATACACGTACATAGATATACAATCCACTGCCTTCGGCGGGGCCCAACTTGGCGCGTGGGCTGGCCGCCCCCGAGGCTCGGCGGCGCCCAGGGGTGGAGGGGGGAGTGAGACGGGGCGGGCCCTCTCTCGGAAGTTCCCCGGCCTCCTCGAGAAGTGTTCTGAGCCTTCCCAAGGAGACACAGGCCAGACGAAAGGTGGGGATTGGGAAAGGGGGGGGGTACGAGATCTGCTGCATGCAGCTGGTTTCGGCCCCACCGAGGGGCCCATTCCTCGATACATAGCCGCCTCCGGCGCCGGGAGGCGCCGGGAAAATCAGCTACGTGAGCTGAGTCTCACCCCCCCCGTTTTTGCTATTCCCCCCCTTTCGCCCGGCCCAAGAGACACAGGCAACCCCTTCTCGGAAGGCCGGAGGCCCTCTGAGAAGTCCCGCCGCCTTCCGAGAAGGCCTTCTCCTTCTCGCTCCGCCCCCCTCGCTCGCCGCCGAGAGGTACCTGCTGAGAGAGGGGAGGAACGAGAGGGGCCTCATCATCTCGCGCCTGTTCCGGGAGCCGGGCGACCGGTGGGGCTTCCAGGCCACGCCGGCTCTTGCCTCGGGGGGGTCCGGGGGGGGGGCAGCATCAACATGTGCGGCGCGGAGATGGGTCGAGGACGCGCGAACATGGGCTACACCCATCCCCAGACCCCCTCGCTTTGTGAAAAAATCACAGCGGAAGGCTTCTCGCTATTTTCGGCCACTGGAGGTCTGGCTGGGCCACGGCACCGTCAAGAACGACTCGGGACGAGGAACCGGTCCGGGGAAAGGGGTCCAGGCTTGTGGGTGTCGGCTTTCCGACAGAAAATCGCAACGTCGGGGTCTGGGTCAGAAATCTGGCGAAACAACATCAATTTGCATGGGCCCCAGATTTTGTTTCGGAGAGGCAAGAATCTGGATTGACCCCTTGGCGTGTTCTCGGAATTGTTTCAAACCTCTCTGTGGTGTTGGGTGCCCGTTTTGAAGAGAGTGCCCCGTGTCTCCCCCTCCTCTCCTCCTCCCCCTCCTTTCTTCCTCCCATCCGTGCCTCTGCCCTCCGCATGTCCATTTCGGGACACCCCTCACACATTTCGTGGCCTCAGGGAGCTCCACCGAAAGCCGCAGTGCCCTTTTACGGCACACCCCTCACACGTTTCGTGGCACCATGGGAGCTCCACCGAAGGCCGCAGTGGCAGGCTTCGCATGCAGTTCCACTGCCCATGTCGGCGCACCCCTCACACGTTTGGTGACCCCATAGGGAGCTCCACCGAAGGCTTCAGTGGCAGGGTTCGCACGTGATTCCATCCCCATTTTGGCACACCCCCTCATACTTTTCGTAGCCCCAGGAGGAGCTCCACTGAAGGCCGCAGTGGCAGGGTTCGCATTCAGTTCCACCCCCGCTTCGGCGCACCTCTTGCACGCGTCGTGGCTCCATAGGGGGCTCCACGGACTGCCTCATTGGCAGGGTTTCGCATGCGGCTCCACCCCCGCTTCGGCACAGCCCTTACACGCGTCGTGGCTCCATATGGAGCTCCACGGAAGGCCCCAGTGGCAGGGTTTGCATGCGGTTTCACCCCCGCTTCTGCACACCCCTCACACGTTTCGTGGCCCCATAGGGAGCTCCACAGAAGGCCGCAGGGGCAGGGTTCGCATGCGATTCCAGTCCCAATTCGGCTCACCCCCTCACCCCTCAGACGTTTAGTGGTTCCATAGGGAGCTCCACTGAAGGCCCCAGATGCAGGGTTCGCACGCGGTTCCACCCCCCCTTGGGCACACCCCTCATACGTTTCGTCCACCGATGCGGAGCTCCACCGAAGGCGCACCCCTCACACGTTCCGTGGCCCCATGGAGAGTTTCTCCGAAGGCCGCAGTGGCAGGGTTCGCATGCGGTTCCGCTGCCCATTTCGGAAACAGAGGCCCAGTTTGACCACCACGTTGGCCCGTGAACGGGCGGGGCAGGATTCTGAACAATCAGAAGCAGTGCGACCTGCCTGCGTGATGTGAAGGACGTGCACGACGAGTGAGCAAGCTTCGTGCCACTGCGCAGATGGGGGAAGGAAGGGGGGGGGGAGGGGAGGGGGACGGGAGGGAGGAGGGGAGAGAGAGAGAGAGAGAGAGAACAAATGGCCCGTCCTTACGCCTCCAAGCAATACTCCACTAACGCGTTCTCGTCCTCTTCTGCAATGCTTGTAGTCCATTGAGAAACTGTGTTCAACAAAGCACGCGTGAAAGATGCCAGCCAGTCGTCCCATCTGATTGGAGGACGGCCTCGTGCCCTCGAGGCACCGTGCTCGCTGGTGCCCATCCAATATCTGGATGAAACCAATCAGCTTCTGAATCAATCGACTTCCAAGCAAGTTTACACACGCGGCGGCGAAACAGTGCGCTCCACTTGTCAACTGAAAAATGCACCAATGCATTGTTGTCCCTCATGCCGTCGATTCTTCTCCATCCAACAATCAAGCGAAGCAGTCTGTTTTGAATGACATCCAGAGAACCCAGCTGTTGCTTTGTCAGAGGCAGATGTGCCAGCCCGAGGGAAAGAGTCGGCGTAATCACATATTGAAATCATTCGAACCGGAGGCGAAATGCTACATCTTGGATAATGAGCGCGTGACGGTGTTAGTGAAATTACTGCCAAGCTCGTCGAAGTTGTTTTCTTGGTTCAGTTGTGGTGCGGCCCCTCAAGCTCGCAGGCAACGTCTTCCCCATGTCTTTGTGCGTGCCCATGCCGCGAATGACCTTAAGGATGCTGTTCGCGACCTCGAAGCTCCTGGCTCCAGCCGTCTCCTCGGAAGTAAGAAAGCTTCGTCTTGGTTGGGTTCCGGTGCAAGCCCACGGCTGCCAATTCCTCCATCAGCACCCCCAGCATGTTCGCCAAATCGTCCGCCGACGGTGCGTGCGGCATCATATCATCTGCGTATCGACGATTTCGTGAGCAACCTCCCATTTCCGGGGGGACACCAGCAGTCCTATCCGTTGTTACTGTCTTGCCGTCGCCATTTCTGATCCAGCATTGAACATCATTGGGCTGATGACGTCTCCCTGCTTGGCTCCGCTTTGCATTGGGAATGGCTGCGCCCCTGCTACGTAGCCCGTCTGGTTGGAATACAACGACGCCAACAGAGCGACGTGGTCTGTATCCACGCCTTGGCAACGCAGGGCTCAGAACACCATTCGAAGCATTTGCTGCAATCAGCTTCGAATACCAAGAACGCTTCTTCTTCCGAATGCCTCTTTCTAAAGCCGACTTGATCGCGCCCCGGATCATTTTCCAAGATGTCCCGTAGCAGGTGGTAGAGCATCCGAGAAAATACTTTGTAGGTAATCTTGAGGACAGCGATCGGCCTGCAATTTTTCAGCTGCGACAGCCCCCTGTCTTGGGCAGCATTGCATCTTCCACGAATCCTCCAGAAGCCCCGTGTGCACCACATGGTTATACATGTGTAGCAGATTGTCCAGGAGAGTATTGGAGGCATGCTTGAACATTTCTGCGACGATGCCGTCTGTGTCGGCGCCCTTCGTGTTGTTCAGCACCTTGATTGTCTTGCCGAGCTCTGCGTTCGTAAACGCAAGGACGTTGAAGGTCCCTCAGTGACCCGATAGTTCCGCAGACACCTCTTCAGAGGAATAAATACGTCAGCCACAGACCCTGCTAACACATCATGGGTGCATTGTGCGTCAGCCAGTTCCGTCCGCTTCCGTGCCGGAAACGCCTTCGCCTCTGTTAGTCGGTGTAGGTCACGGAACTCAATCAGAACCTGCTTGGTGCGCATGGCCTTCAGTCTCGGGAGTTCGGCCCGCACTGCCCTGCGAATTCGTATGGAGATGTCCCTTCTGCCTGCAGATTCGCTTGGGAGTGTGCCACCCTGGCGCAGAAATTCTTGGAAAGCACTGTCGACCCAGAAGTCTGGCTGATTGGTCGCTCGCTTGTCATGCCCTGACGCAACGGTGGTCACGCAAATATCCAGATCGGAAAGGCATGCTGGCGGATACGCACGAAGGTATGCATTCACGTCTTGACAGTACGCGCGATCATCGCCAGGCTCCCAACCTCGAGGGTCATACATGGTTCTGCGCCTCCAGCCAGATGTCCACTGCCCATTTCGGCGCACCCCTCAAACATGTCGTGGTCCCATGCGGAGCTCCACCGAAGGCTCCAGCGACAGGGCTCGCATGCGGCTCCCCGCCCATTTCGGCACACCTCTCACGCGTTCCGTACCCCCCACCCGTGGGGAGATTCGCCGATGACCAGATTCACCACCGTGGTGCTCCTCACAACTGCATGTGGTCGAGTCCGTCGCAAGGATCGTTTTCTTTGTCGACTGTTCGTATGCATGGACGTGGACTACAAGTCTCTTGACTCGAAGCGTAGGGTGCATGGCGCGTGGATGAGCGATTGGCCCCGCTTCTATGCAGCATCGGCGCGCGCTCCGTCGCCAAATCGGGCGGCGGCGGCCTCGTGTTGAAGGGGGTGCCAGACCCACGGATCCGTAATGCATGCTGGCGTGTGCCCGAATTCGGCGGCGAGCCTTGGACGTGAGGAGCGAGGGGGGAAATTTCGGGTTCGAAATTCTAGGTTTTCGGCCGTGTTTTCGTCGGTGGTCGGCGGTTTTCCAACCTCGCGATGCTTGCCAGCAGCTGCGCCTCGCCGCCGGCTTTCCGGGGGTGCCCGGATCGTCCCGAACGCCCGACCCCAGTTATGACCCAAAAGCCAAATTCGGCAGCGAGCGAGGGGGGGAAGTGAGAAGGAGAAAGACTTCTCAGAAGGCTCGGAAGTCCCCCAGCCTTCTGAGAAGTGTTCTAAGCCTTCCCCGAAGACAGAACACAGACTTCTCAGGAGGCGCGAGGGCTTCTGAGAAGTCCCGCACCCTTCTGAGAAGGCCTTGTCCTTCTCACTTCCCCCAACCGCTCGCCGTCAATACATGAAGACCGGTTCTGGCTCAGGAGGATTCCTGGTTGTCAGGTTGTTCCTTGTATCTAGGTCGGGGAACCTAGTCGTGGCCGAGACTCGCCGTGGCCAGAAAAGCCCCTTGGTTCCTTACATGTTGCGTTCCGTGTGCCAGCATGACTGATTGCACACGAGGGGGATGACAGAGTTATAGCGCTAGCGCCCTTGAGGGTAGGCGAAGCACTGTCGAGATCGGGTGGGGCTCATGGACTCTTCCATGTCTCGAGGTCAGTGCTGGTGAATATTGAACAGCTATTCCTTTCGATTCTGGTACAAGGGCCATATCTCGCCCCAGGGGGGAGGGGGGCGTACGCAAGGAGGAGAAGGAGGAGGAGGACGAGAAGGATGATGCTGCTACTGCTGATGATGATGCTGCTGATGATGATGGTTATGATGCTGATGCTGATGCTGATGCTGATGCGGCTGATGATGATGATGGTGATGATACTGATGCTGAGTATGATGATGATGATGATGATGATGATGATGATGATGCTGATGCTGTTGATGATGCTGATGATGATGAGGCGGAGGAGGAGGAGGAGGAGGAGGAGGAGAAGGAGGACCAGTGTAAACCCAAGAGCCATCAACGACGTTGGAATGAACCCTCTCTCCAAGCTCCATCTTCATAGGCCCTACAACGGTTCATTTCCATTGCAGGAACTGCCTTTTTTGGAAGACAGCCGTTTGAAGACCCTGAAGCATGCCAAGACATTGTTCTCGGGATTCCAACGACATGCATCAACCTGACTGTTGCGTCTTGACAATCCTGCATCGTGCCAGAACGCCGTTCCTTGGATTTCAACCCAGCGAATCCCGCATAATCCTTGGTCTTTCCAAAACACCGCTTCTGGCACGTTGATGGTGGAACCCGTGAAGCGATTGCAAATGTTTAACACGAATGTGCGCCGCGCTCAGGCGAGAGCCACATTTTGAAAAGAAGCCGCTCTCAATCCGTGAAGACCTTGCAAATGTTTAGAACGAATGTGTGCCGCGCTCAGGCGAGAGTCACATGTTGAAAAGAAGCCGCCCTCAACCCGTGAAACTCTTGCAAATGTTAAGAACGAATGTGCGCCGCGCTAAGGCGAGAGCCACATTTTGAACACCACCCGCCCGCATTCCGTGAAGCTTTTGCACATATTAAAAAACGAATGTGCGCCGCGCTAAAGCGAGAGTCGCATTTTGAAAACCACCCGCCCTCAGTCCGTGAAGCTCGAGGAAGTTCTAATGTGCGCCGCGCTAAGGCGAGAGCCACATTTTCAAAACGACCCGTCCTCCATCTGTAAAACTGCTGCCGTTTTCTAAGCTCCAGAGTGATAAATGGTGAGTAAGTCTCAGGCGAAACGCTCGGCCCGCCCAAAAAACTGGCGTCGGGGTGCGACAGGGATAAGTTATCTATAAGGAAAAGGAATTGAGAAGAAGGATGATGTGGAGGAGGAATATGAAGATTAGGATGAGGATGAGCTTGATTATGAGTCTGAGGATGATGAGGATGACGGATGAGGGCAATTCAGAGACAGGCGGGCGGATGAAGACACACGAGGATAAAGAAACGCGAGGGGGACCCCATCTGATGATGATGAGGATCATTCATGGTATGAGGAGGATGAGAGGATGAGGAGGAGAACCAGAAGGGAGGGGGTGAGAAGACGAGGAGGTGAACTAGGAGGAACTCCTTCACCTCCTCGTCCCATCCTCCTTCTCCCTCTCCTCTTACTCCTCCTGCCTCCTTTCTCCTCCTTCTCCTGCGCACTCTCCCCGTCAATATTGTCCCTGATCCCTTATGGTCTTCCTTTGCCGCCCTCCTATGCCTCCTCCTTCGTTCAAGATCCTCCACCTTCTCGCCCTCCTCCTCCTCATCCCCCTTTCCCTTTCCCTCTCCTCAGCCCTGGAGGTCTCATTATAGGTTCCCGAAGATCTTCTGGAGGTTCCCGCGAGGCCCCCAGAGGCCCGTGGAGGTCTCCGGAGGCCCAGACAGAGACAGGACGGAATGAGAAAACCACTCTCGTTTCGCGATCTCTTTCCCTCCTTCCCTCCATCCCCTATCGAAGAGTTCTGCTTTAATTTCAGACGAGCTACTGGCGCGACCTCTTGTCAGGCCGCATGCATTTTTGGTTCCTGATTTTGTCCCCTCCTAAGACCACCAAAACCGCAAGCGCCTGGCCAGTTGGAGCTGGCTCCCCCCGACGACATCGAGGATGAAAAGGGTTGGAGAAGGGGGAGGAGGAGCAGGAGCAGGAGCGAAGAGCGAGGATCGATTCTCGAGGATTGCGGATCCAGGCTTTGCGCGTGTGTCTGTGGATCTGCGTGTGTGCGTGCGTGCGTGCGTGCGTGCGTGTGTGCGTGTGCGTGTGTGTGTGTGTGTGTTTGTGTGTGTGTGCGTGTGTCTGCGGATCTGCGTGTCTGTGTGTCTGTGTGTCTGTGTGTCTGTGTGTTTGTCTGTCTGTGTGTCTGTGCGTCTGCGTCTCTTTGTGTCTGTGTGTCTGTGTGCTTGTCTGTCTGTATGTCTGTGTGTCTGGGTGTCTTTGTGTCTGAATGTCTGTGTGTCTGTGCGTGTGTGCGTCTGTGTGTCTGCGCGTCTTTGCGTCTGTGCGTCTGTGCGTCTGTGTGTCTGTGTGTGTCTGTGTGTCTGTGCGTCTGTGCGTCTGTGTGACGGTTTGTCTGTGTGTCTGTGTGTTTGCGTGTCTGTGCGTCTGTAAGGGCAGTCTGGGTGCGATCACGCGGGCCCATATGGGCAGTCGGTTGCGATCACGCGCTATTGTTAGAAGAACCTTGTCTGCTGCAATGGCGGCTGTGAGCGTCAGAGTCGCGCATTCGGAGCGCGTTTCCGCGCACTGTGACGCAGGCGCGCCCAGCAATGCGATCAGCGCGCATGGACTCTTGCAATGGGGCTGCGAGCGCCAGAATCGCATTCGGGGCGCGGTTCCGCGCATTGTCGCGCAGGCGCGCCAGAAATTGGATCGGCGCGCGTGAAATCTGGGCAGGCGCACCCAGAGCTGCATTCGGAGCGCGATCTCGCACTCTCGGGCATGCCCTGTGCGCCTTCTGGCGCCGGCGCGCCCCGAATCGCAACCGGAGCACGGTGTCGCTCTCTCGGCGCAGGCGCGCCCAGGCGCGCCGAGGAATCGCACGTGGGGCGATTCCACGCTTCCCAGCACAAATGCGCGCCGTTCCCCACAATCTATCGCAGTGCGATGGCGGTTCAGGGAACGCGGTTGTGGGCATGCGCCCCTGGCGTCGCTTGGCGCTTCCGGGCGCAGGCGCGCACAGACTTGGAGTCAGTGCGCGATGCTTCGCTCTCGGGCGCAGGCGCTCGATCGGGGCGTGGTTCTGCGCACACCGTGGCAGGCGCGCCCGCAGCTGCAACCAGCGAGCAATTCTGGGGCATGCGCGCCTAGGGTTGAAATCGAAGGGCGATCCGTGCACCCTGCCCAGGCGCCAAGGATGGCAATCGAAATGCATTTTCGCACTTTCGGGCGCAGGCTCCCCGAGAATGGCAGTTGGTACGCGAAATCCACGCATTCGGGTGCAGGTTCGACGAGCATCGTTATAGGAGGCGATGGTGTGCCCTCGCGCGCGGAAGTGCACGCAGGTACGCGCGAGCGCGCAGAGGCGCGCAGAAGCACGCGCAGACGCGCAGAAGTGCGCATTGGTGCGCAGAGGCACGCTCAGCCGCACGGCGGCGCGCTGCGGGAATGGCTCGCAGGAGCCCATGAAGCAGCGCAAAGTGCAGAGATGCGTAGACGAGCGCAGACGAGCACGGGCCCGCAGAAGCGCACGCATAGGCGTGCAGAGCGCACAGCAGTGCGCCAAGCGCACAGGCGCGTGGACGCGTACGCTGCGCGCGAAGGCACACACAGGTTCGCAGAGGCGCGCGGGCACATGCAGGCGCGCAGAGGTGCGCAGACACGCGCACGGGCGCACAGAAGGCCACAGAGGCACGCAGTGCGGCCAGGCGCATGAGGCGCGCGAGCGCGCAGGAACGCAGGCCGACGGAGGCAGGCACGGAGCGCGCAATGTTGCGAAGAGACGCGCACGGGCGCGCCAGACTTCCTGGCCGCGCTGCGAACGGATGAGCTGAAGCTTTGCATGCTGCCAAATAGTTTCCAGATGTCCAAAACATGGTCCACACATGTTTTCAACATGTGAAAGCATGTTTGAGACATGTTTAGAACATGTTCCGACATTTTAAACACATTTCAAATTCAATGATAGGACTGTTAGGGTGTCCATCGTCGTGGCATCCACAATCATAGGCTGGACGTCCAAGTGCAACCAAGGCAGACTGCACGGCTATGCGCGCTGCGGGCTGAACGCGCGCACCGCAGAGTTCAAGTTGTTGTCCTTCGTTGCGCACGTGCAGCTCAAGCATCTCCCAGGCAACGCCTAGTCTGTGCGTTGGGCCTGGTGTGTCTCGGACACGGGTGTGCCTCGGCAGCTGCTTGGTTGGGCCCTGGCTGCAATGGGCTTGGTGCATTTGCCCAGGAGCCCAGCCCAGCAGCAGGCTTTACATCGCTGCCCAACGCTCCTGCGAGGGCAGCCTGCAGGAGATGCGATCTTCGGGGCAGGAGAATCTCCCAAGGTGACCTGTGCCAAATGGGTGCATCTTCGCCTTCTGGCCTCTTAGCCTTTGTGGCAGCCTCGAAAGAGTGCGCCATATGGTGCCATGGGATTCTAGCGCAGCTCTTTGCCTGGGCGCCTCCACTGGGGGGCGGCGGCTCACGCGCTGGAGCGGCCCCGCTTCCCGCTCGCCTCCATCTGCCCCCTTTCTGGTTGGCTGGTTGGTGGATGGCCGGGTGGAAGGCGGAGAGCGCGTCCATGCTGCGCGCGCTCTTCGCAGCACGTCGCAGCACGGGGCGACGCCCCGCAGCAAGCTCCTGCGGAACGGGAGAGAGGCCCGCTGCAGCGAGGCCAACGTCGGCGCAGGCAGAGACACCGCAGGACGGGAGAGGCTCTCGGCCACGGTGCGCGCGGCGCCGAGCCTCCCACAGGACGGGCGAGCCGGCGCCGCTGCGACCCACCCTCTGCCACCCTATATTTCGCAAGTGCGGCTTGGGGTCTGCAGGAGATGTTCTGTGTGTGTGTGCATGTGTGTGTGTGTGTGTGCGTGTGTGCGTGTGTGCGCGCGTGTGTGTGTGTGTGTGTTGTGTGTGTGTGTGTTGTGTGCGTGTGCGTGTGCGTGTGCGTGTGCGTGCGTGCGTGTGCGTGTGTGTGTGTGTGAATGTGTGTGTGTGTGTGTGTGCGTGTGTGTGTGTGTGCGTGCGTGCGTGTGTGTGTGTGTGTGTGTGTGTGTGTGTGTGTGTGCGTGGGTGTGTGCGTGCGTGCGTGCGTGTGTGTGTGTGTGTGTGTGTGTGTGTGTGTGTGTGTGTGTGTGTGTGTGTGTGTGTGCGTGCGTGTGTGTGTGTGTGTGTGTGTGTGCGTGCGTGTGTGTGTGTGTGTGTGTGCGCGTGTTGCGTGCGTGCGTGTGCGTGTGTGTGCGTTTCTTTGTGTGTCCCGGGGCCCCGTGGGGGCCGCGCCCTCGCGCAGCAGGGGGGGGGTGCGCTCCCGAGAGGGCCTCGCCTTCGCCGCACCTCCTGCTTCCGGCGGGAGCCACGCGAGGAGCCCGAGAGCGGGCCCCCCCCCCCGGCCGGGCGCCGCAGCTGTGCACGAGCATGATCGACGGTGGTTTCTTCGCGACGCTGTCGGGGAAGCGTATAAAACGACGCGAAGATCGGGACAAAATCGGATCGGGATAACTCGAAATCTCTGAGAATCGGCGGGTTTGGAGGATGCATTGGGCGCCGCGGCCGCTCCAGAGCGTTCCCGAACGCTGTGATAGCGCTCCAGAACGCTCTGGAGCGATTTATCCCGATCCTAGCTTTGTTTTAGCGTAAAACTCGGGTGAGCCAGTCTTCGGGTTTGCCGAAGTCCTCTGACGAGCGCGTCCTGGATGCTGACGGTCTGGTTTTCGTGGGACCTCTGCAGCGGGAGCTCGCGCCAAATTTCAGGCTGGGTCTCGTCATTTGCGTGGTGGCCCCGTCAGGCCAACCCGAGACCCCCGTACCCGAGTCTTACGTTTCCCTGGCGCTGGAGGTCCAGTTTTCATCGTTGTCGTCGTCGTTGTCGTCGTCGTCATGCCCCAAGGGGCGCTCCCATGAGCGGGGTGTCGGCCCAACGCGCCCCCTGGTGCAGGCGGGGAGCACCGGGCCTTTGGGGTCCAAGCCCCCGCGCCCGGGCTCTCCTTCCCAGGGGGCTGCCATGTCCCGGGCCCTCCCCCAGGGCGGTGCGGGAGCCCGCTCCCCGCACTCCCCGCCAATCCCCGCACTCGCCGCATTGTTCCCCGTCGTGTCGCATCGTTTTTCGGGAGGGAAGGAAACACACAGACACAATTAATCGTCGAGTCCCAGGAAAATGTGAGAAAATATGGGAATTGGGCGGGAAGTCAAACACCCAGAAAATATAGGAAAATATGGAGAATCATTTTATTGATGTGTATTTATTTGTGTGTCCCAGGGCCCCTTCAGTTTTCTGACCCCGGGGTCCCAAATCGTTGTTCCCCGGGTCCCCTGGGCGAGCGGGGGGCCCTGCCTGCCTGGCGCTGGCGCCGCGGGCCGTTCCCCCTTCGCTGGGGGCGGTGCCCCACGTGGTGGGGCCTGTCGTTTGCCCGCGGTGCTCGGCCACCGCGCAGTGAGCGGTGCAGGCCGCGCCGCAGTGAGGCAAGAGGCGGCAGAGTGACGGGATGCGACCGCCCCGCCAGCGAGTGAGGCGCGCAGGCGCGCCGAAGCTCGGCGGCCGCGTCCGTGCTGCCTTCAGACCGGGACCCGTTGCTACAACAAGTCATTGTCGTTTTCGTCGTCGTCGTCGTCATCGGTTTGGCCAGGCAGTGGGGCAGTTCTGCCGCGGGAAGACGTGGAAGGACGCGATACCAGAAGTCGTCGCGCTCGTGAAGAAGCCCGCGACGGCGTTCCAGGCCCATCGTTGTCGTTGTCGTCGTCGTCGTCGTCGTGTTCGTCTTCGCCAGAGGAGGAGGAGGAGGAGGAGGAGGAGGAGGAGGAGGAGGAGGAGGAGGCGGAGGAGGAGGAGGAGGAGGAGGAGGGGAACAGGCGACGATCCCTCACGCCATCAGGAACTGGGAGGAACAAAAAAAGAGGAGAAAGACAAGGATTGTGGTTTCTTGGTGGTATGATATCGGGCTTTCCAGGGGAGAGTGGATTCGAATGGAGGCTAGTGGTCACCAGGACGGCGGATACAGTGCAGATTACAGTGGGTGGTCAGAGGTCTCGTCTTCATGGGGCTGGTATGCCGCACTGCCCGGCGCCGTAGTTCGATAACTGAATCGATAGTCAAGCAAGCCTCAGCATCTTGACACAAGTTGTGTCTGCTGCATGGCCGTAGGAGGGCAGCTGAAGGGGTGGCTACGTCAGGCTCTATCGCTGCCATCACTCGGCCTTGTTGAACCGCAAGGAGCTGTTTCCGCAGCTCTTGCAACAGGAACTCCTCGTGTGGTGAGGTCCCTGGGACGCGCAAGGGCAGCGTCTGCCGACAGGTGCCGCATCGCGGGAACCTCCCTTCAGACAAGAGACGGACCTGTTCGCGATGCTTCGCCCCAGTCCTGGGGCCACTGTAGGGAGCTGCCGTTCATGTTGGTGGTGAGCTTGATGGCAGGAGCGTGCCTTCAACTGCGAGGAAATGAGACCGTCGCATGTTCCTCAAATGGCGACTCCGTGCATCCTCCGGGGTGCAGCATGCGGGAAGCAATCTACAGAGTGCCGTCTATGGACGGGACACGTGCGTCATTGGCACGGGGGGAGAAGCTGCATGGAGGAGGAACGCACGGAGGAAAGGGACACACAGCAAGGACAAGGGGAGGAAATCCCAGCCGCATGGCCAGCCCTTCCACGCACGTCAATTTACACCCATGCTGCTGTACGCGTCAGAATGGCAGGCCCATGGGTTGACGTCTCTCAAGGGGTTGCTCCCTGCAGCGTGTCTAAATGAATGCTGGCGGGGGCGCGTGCGCAGGGGACTTGGGACAGGAGAGTGCGTTACAGCATCGTTGGCGCATCCTTGGTTTAACTATTCCAGCCCTCCTCCTCCTCTTCCTCCTCCTCCTCCTCGCTCCTCCTCGTTCCTCCGATCCTTGACCTTTCTTCATTTGATTGTCCCCGCTCCCGCGGCGGCCGCTGCTGCTGCTGCTGCTGCTGCTGCGCCGAACGATGTGTGCAGCGACTTCCCCACAGGCGCGCCCCCGCCCTGAGCTCAGAGCGCAGGGCGGGAGCTGAACCCCTCTGGTACACTGAGCTCCTCCTCCTCCTCCTCCTCCTCCTCCTCCTCCTCCTCCTCCTCCTCCTGCGGATCGCCCGGTGGGTGCGAAACCGAAGGTGGCCGCGCCGGTGCTTCTACAGGGCGTTCCTGCCACTAGGCGAGGCTTGATCTTCGGACTCCCCTACGCTGGGCCCGCCTCTTCCCCACCCCAGCTTCGAAGGCGACGTGGGAGGCGACGTCGACGGCGGCGGCGACGTCGACGGCAGCGGCGACGGCGGCCACGGTGCGCAGAGGTCCGCAGCGACACCTCCATGAGCCTCGGCGGCCCCCCCACGGCCAGCTTCCAGCCCTCGGCGCCCCCGGCGTCGCCCCGCCCCCATGGAGCCCGGGGCCCAGAAGGACGACGACGCTGTCGACGATCGCACGTGTGCGTGGATATAAATGCCGCGAGGGCGCTCTGGCCGTCGCGCGGCCCTCCCCCGCCTTCGCTCCTGCCTTCCTGTGCATCGCCGACGTCGGCGGTGCACCGGCGACGTCGGGTTGGAGAAAATCGGGCTCCGCATCGAGCCGCATCGTCGATGCATCGGCGATACGGCGCGATCCTCCGACCCCATTTAACTACTGTTTGGGTGCGCAGTCCGCTTCCGACGTGCCCCGCCGCTCGCCGGTCGATGGCTGCATCCAGCTCGCCCCAGATCAAGAGGCGTCAGGATGGTGGCACTGGCCAGGGACGTGGCATCTTGAGATGTCACGGCTCTTCTTCTTTCGACACTCCCGCTGACCCCTCCTCGCCCGCGCACCTTCCTCAGGCCACGATAAGCACTGGAGACGCCGCCGCCGACAGCAGGACCAACACCCACTTAAGACGGGCCTCCGGTGCCCAGATCCCTCGCCCTGTGTCCATTCCCAGAGATCTAGCGTGTGGAAAAATCAAGACGGAGGTATGTTCGCCGTTTTCGACCTCTTGAAGGCCCTCGCCAGGCCCTGGGGCCGTTCACAAGAGCAGCTCACACCGATCCTGGGGAACGGGTCGAGATCTCCGGGGACCCCGCATTGAAAAAGTCACGGCGTCCGACCTCTGGGTTCTCGGGACCTCGCAAAGGGGGGGGGCCACAGGGCGGGGGTGAGTTCGGTCCGTTGGCGCATCGAACCGCAGAAAGACGATGCAAAACGAGGTCTCCGGCCGCCGCTGGAGCCCGCCCGAGAGGCGTCGACAATCGGGGCGCGCGGGGGACATCGTTTTCCGGCAATTCGATGCACCAGCGGATCGAACTCACCCCCCGCCTCAGGGTCCCCCCCCCCCTCTGGTGGGCCCCGAGGCTCGGCCGTGGCGACGAGAGCCTCTGGCGGCGCCGAAGGGCCGCCGAGACGGCGGCGCAGGTGAAGCCGTCGGCTGCGTGTATATATGATCCAGGGTCGAGGGTTCACGGGCCCCCCCCCCCCGCAGATGGTATGGTTCCAGAATTCCTCGGGCCCCCCCCCCCCAGATGGTATGGTCCCAGAGACGACGACGACGACGACGGCGACGACGACGACGGCGACGACTACGACGACGGCGACAACGACGACGACGACCACGACGACGACGACGACGGCTGCGGCGGCGACGACGCCGGCGGCGGCGGCGGCGACGACGACGATGACGACGATGACGACGGCGACGACGACGATGACGACGACGATGACGACGACGTCGACGACGAGGACGACGAGGACGACGAGGACGACGACGACGACGACGACGACGACGACCTCTGAACCACCACAGCACCACACCACATCCACAGGGGGGGGGAGGGGGGCACCGCAGCGCAGCACCACGCCACGCCCACCTCTGAACCACCACAGCACCACACCACATCCACAGGGGGGGGGGGGCACCGCAGCGCAGCACCACGCCACGCCCACTTCTGAACCACCACAGCACCACACCACATCCACAGGGGGGGGGGACCATCGCGCGGGGGGGGGGGACCATCGCGCGGGGGGGGGGGGACCCAATGGCATCAGCATTGGGGGAGGGGGGGGCCCAAGCCCTGGACCATATATGGGCGGCCCTTCGCTCCCGCGACCTGTGGCGACCTTTGGGCGGCGCGATGGGGGGCCGAACCCGAGCACGCAGGCGGCTGTATATATATATATATATATATAATAGATGAATACCAGGTCCCTGGCCCCGGGGGCTCCGGCCCACCCCCTGGACATCCGGGTCACGCCCGTGTTACCCCCCCCCGGGGGCTCCAAGACGGCCCAAGAGGCCCTCGAGACGGCCCAAGAAGGTTCCAAGACGGTCCAAGAGGGCCCAGAGTCGCCGAAAGATCGGTCCAAGACGCCCATGATGGCTTCCAGACGACCCAAGACGCCCCCAAGAATCCCCAGAGGCCTCCAAGAAGCCTCCCAAGACGGCCCCGAGAGGCAGAAATCGTTGATTTATCATATGTTTTTTCTGTGTTTTTTGGTTTCTCGCTCTGAGGCTCCAAGACCGCCCGAGAGGCTCCCAAGACTGCTCCAAGACGGCCCAAGATGCCCCCAAGAGAGCCCCAAGACGGCCCAAGAGAGCCCCAAGACCGCCCCGGATCCGCCCAAGACGGCCCAAGAGTGCCCCAAGAAGGCCTCCGAGGGGCCCAAGAGAGGGAACACGAACCGAAAAATCGAGCTCTCCGCCCGAAGATGCCCCCATGAGAACCCAAGAAGCCCCCAAGACACGATCTGACCGCTCGCGGGGACCCCATTTAGGTCCAGGGGAGATGGTTAGGGGCAGAGGTGCCCTCCCCGAAGGGGTAGAGGGAAGGGTGGAGGGAGGAAACGCGCTTAACCACCTACGCACAGAGAGCTGGTGGGATTCTCTTTACAACTCCTCTCATCCCCTGTTCTGTCAAACGAATGCTCTGCCTGTGCCGCCCTAGAACCTAAGCGCGCGCGCGAAGCGCGCGCGTGGTTCTAGTGTGTATATATACATATGTGTACATACATATATGAATATAGACATGTATATGTATATGTATATATACATATGCATATATGTATATATATATACACATATATGTATAGAGGTATATATGCATATGTATACATACATGTATTGATGCTGTTTTTATTCATTAATCATTCGGTATGTGGTCACATACATACATATATATATATATATATGTTCACATGTCTTCTTCATGTATTATACATCTGGCGTGCCTTTGTTTCAACTGCTTCTCGAGCAGCGCTGGGAAGGGTTCCTTCAGAATTCCTCCCATGGGGGGCCCGCTGGCTGCGTGCGCGGGGCCGCCATGCTGGTGGCCTTCTCTAGGCACGACGTAATTTCGGCCACGCTCGCGGGACAACCCTTCGGCACACGGGGTGGACGCCTGGTCTGGAATCCATCGAATAGCCATGTTCGCCAGGAGGCTGCTTGGCCGCGCACCTCCCAGCGGTCAAGCGAGCTGCTGCACCGATTCTGTGATACAGTATGGACCTGGCGAAACACAAAATGCAGAAGGGGAAAAACGGCGAGCTGGCCCATGCTCTATCGCTTCGGGCCCGGCGGGGGTCCCCGGTCGTGCACTGCGGAGGGCTCCAACGTTCTACTACCAGGAGGGCCTCCAGGAACATCAGCGGCACCAGCTTTGGGACACGAGTTTTTGTTGATACTGGCGGCCCATTCGTCTAATTACCAGCGTTGCAGTCAGGCTACAGCCTCCTCGGTCAGTGTCTAGCTGTGCTGCTGCTCAGCACCTCCAGGGCGCGAGGGAAATGCTGGTGGGGTTCCTCTTGGAGCTGCCCCCTCTCCAGACGTCTTGCGATATGTTTTTTTCAATCCGCGGCCCCGAGCTAACGACCCCTTCCTCGGGGGTAGTAAGGCGCCCCGGTTTCGTTTTTGGTGGCCCTGGGGCCTGGTAGCGGCCCCCAGCGTTGGCACCATAGGCGGTTGCCATGCTTCTGTAGGGGTCTTATCGGGGTCCAAGCGGATTCTTATGTGTAGGTGACCTACGTCGCCGATTTCGGCGGCCACGTCCCGGGCGCCCCGGTGCCCCGGTGCCCGGGTGCCCGGGGGAACCCGGGTGCCCGGGTGCCCGAATGCCCCAGGGTGCCGGGAGGTGCCCAGGTGCCCGGGTGCCGTGGTGTCCGGGTGCCCGGTAGCCCCATAGTCCTGTAGCCTTATAGCCTTATAGCCTTATAGCCTTATTGCCCTGGAGCCCGATAGTCTTATAGCCCTATAGCCCTACAGCCCTATAGCCCTATAGCCCTGCCCTATAGGCCTATAGCCCTAATAGCCCTATAGCCTTGTAGCCCTATAGCCCTATAGCCCTACAGCTCTAATAGCCCTATAACCCTATAGCCCAGTTGCCCTGTAGCCCTAATTATAGCCCTATAGCCTATAGCCCTATAGCCCTATAGCCCTGTAGCCCTTTAGCCCTATAGCCTTATATAGCCCTATAGCCCTATAGCCCCATAGACCTATAACACTATAACCCTATAGCCCCAGTAGCCCTACAGCCCTAATAGCCCCATAGCCCCATAGCCCTAAAAAGATTATGTTTTTTTTTCTTTGGTATCATGGTGGTATGATGTTCGGGCGTCTGGTCGGTGGCCGAGAGATTACCGCCAGTACCAAACTCCAGGGCCACCCCTCCCCTGGCGGAGGCCCCCATAATGTTCTTGTGCTGCTGGCGGCGCCATCTTCCCAGACAATCGACGTCATAATTTTTTCACAGCATCCCCGGGACCGGATTTTCATATTGAGTCGTTGTTTGACGGTCCTGAGGCCCGGCGAGGGCCTCCAGAGGCAGAAAATAACGACAAATTGTCCTTGTTTTTTTTGCACAGCGCGAGGGGGTCTGAGAACCCAGGGGACGCAATCAGGGACAACTGCCGGAGCCGAAGAAGTCAAATCGTCGGAGATCGGGGCCGTTCCAAGACATCAAACCAATCGTCGGAGACCGGGGTCGTCCTCCGCGTCCTCCCGCGGCCGGCACGGGGCACAACAGCTCCCTGGACGGCGGCCCCCTTTTTTTTCTGTTGGGACCGCGCGCCCAGGCATATCCGGCGATGTTTTGTTGATCTCGTCGGTGCGCGCCCCGCAGGGTTTTTCCGCCCCTGCTTCGGACGGTGCTCGGACGAGGTTGAATCCGTTCCAGAGCGTTCCAGGACGATCCTCAGAGCGTCCCGGAACGCTCTGAGAAGGCCGCGGCGCCCGAGACATCCTCCGGACCCCAGGGATGCTCGGTTTATCCTCACCTTGTTTTATCCTCGTCCTGGATTCGTCTTGCTGCTTCAGTTTTGGCGGCCCTGTGGCGCTACGGCGCGGAGGCCGAAATCGAGGAAACACGCCCCAGATTGAGCACACACGTCGTGGGAGATGTGGGCACGACCTCGCCGTCGGGCTCATGATGCGCTGGGCTCCTCCCACCTCCTCCCTCCTCCTCCTCCTCCTCATCCTCCTCCTCCATTCCTTTTCCTTGTGCATATCTTCTCCCCGTCGCACCCCGAGGCTAGTTTTTAGGGCGGACCGCGCGTTTCGCCTGAGACTTCCTCACCATGAATGGTTCTAAAGCTTAGAAGCTGCAGCCGTTTCACAGATGGAGAGCGGGTGCTTTTCAAACTGTGGCTCTCGCCTTAGCGCCGCGCACATTCGTTTCAAACAAAACAGTTGCAAGAGCTTCACGGATTGAGGATCACCCGTTTTCAAAATGTGTCTTTCGCTTTAGCGCCGCGCACATTCGTTCATACATATATATATATATATATATATATATATATGTGTGTGTATGCGTTCGCTAGGTTTTTACGGATGCAGGGCCTTCCCTTTTCAACATGTGGTTCTCACCTTAGCGCCGCGCACATTCGTTTGAATTGTTTCACGGATTGAGGGCTGTTCCTTTTCAACATGTGGCTCTCGCCTTAGCGCCGCGCGCATTCGTTTTACACAATTGCAAGCGTTTCGCAGATTCCCGCGACCAACGTACCAGACATAGTGTTTTGAATGGATTCTGGATTTTGCGGGTGCAACAGTTACGTTGATTCGCGGTGTTGAAACCCAAAGAATGGCGTTCTGGTACGATCCAGGATCGTCGAGACGCAACAGTCAGGTTGATCCGTGGCGCTGGAATCCTGAGAACAATGTCTTGGCATGCTTCCGTGTCTTCAAACGATTGTCTTCCAACGAGGCAGATCCCTCAATGGACACGAACCGTTGTAGGGGCCTATGAAGAGGGAGGGATGGTGTATTCCAACATCGTTGATGGCTCTTGGGTTTACACTGGTCCTCCTCCTCCTCCTCCTCCTCCTCCTTCCCTGCGAGCAGTCTTTCCTCCATGCGCGGCCCAGGGAAGGGAGCCCCAGGCTCCGCACGCCCCCCTCGCGTCGTGACAGAGTCATGCCTGGCAGTTGTCTCATCGTCGGCTTCTGTGAGGGCCCAGGCTGGGCCGACGTCGACGAACACGACTCAGGACGAAGAACGGGTCCCGGGGAATCGGAGGCAGCGTCAGCAGGCACAGGCTCAGTCATGAGGAACAGTCCTGGAGGCCTCGCGCGGTGCGCCATAGTTGTACAGCTGATCCACACGTTAGCTCCGTGAGCCATGGGTCGACGTTCGCGCGGCGATGCTGCGTCGTCAGTCCGACGTAAATCCGACGCAATTCCGACGTGAACCCGTCGCAAGTCCGACGTGGATCCGACGTAAGTCGGGTCTCAAGTTGCCGCGCATCGACCCGCTGTCGCCCATTTAGCGCCGAGAATCGCCCACCCCGCCCAGCAACGTGCCGTTTCGCTGTCGGGGGCCCATCGCCGATCTATCGGCGAAGTACAGTGGAAGCCCATGCCAAGAAGCACCCTGCTTGCCTCCAGGGTGCGTTGGGTTTCTTGGATTTCGACGGGTGTTCTATGACAGCGCGACGTGCCCACACCACAAAACAATGGACGTCCTGAGGCCTCAGGTTGGGTTTCGTGTGGAAGGTTTCTTGTGGTCGAGCTCATATTGCATCGCAGATTGCAGCTCGATGCTTCGTCGTCGCAGGGACGAAAATCGTCCGAGGGTCGTCGCAGGGACAAATCACGACGTCGGGGGTCCAGCTCTCCGCAGACCCCTCGAACATCAGGGTATGGTGGGAGGGGTGGAAGGCTGACAGCAGTGCTGGCGCCCGAGCGTCGCGTTGCCAGCGCCTTGGGCTCGCGAGAGGGGGGGGGGCTTTTTGACTCAAGTTGGCTCGTTGAGGTGAGGGGGTGGGGAAGGGGAAGCGGAGGGAGGGGGGAGGGATGAGGGGGAGGGAAGGGGAGTTGATGGGGAGGCGGGAGGGAGGCGGGGAGTGGATGGGGAGGCGGGAGGGAGGAGGGAGGCTCAGAGGAGGAAAAGGTACCCAGACCTCTAATTGCCCTTCGGCCGTGTTCCCCTTTTCGGGCCTCCTGGGAGGCCCTCGTTGCCACCGCTGGATCCGCCTCGCGACGTTGGTCCGGACGCACCCCTGGAGAGGTCCGAGGGGGTATCGCCATCGGGGTTTTTCCCAGGAGGGAGGAGGGGGAGGGGAGGGGGGAGGGGGGAGGGGGAGGGAAACAAGCACGTGAGGTGAAGGGCGAGCTCGCCCTCGACGGGATGGTGGGGGGGGGTCGAGCGGCGGAGGATGGCACTGTCGCGAAGACGTGCTCAGTGTGCCTCTCGCGGGCGCTGGGGAACCGCCCCCCTGCAGGAGAGGACGGAAGAGAGCGTCGGGGAGGGGGGCGGGGGGAGAGAGTGTCGATGACGCGCCGCCATTGGGAGTCCGTCGGCGAATGGCTCCCTCGCTTCTGTCCGAGAGCCTGCTGCTGCGTCCGCAGAAGCCTGCTGGCGGGTTCCCTGCGGCGGCGCGTCATTGATGTTATCGTGTTGGCGTCCTGATCTATAGTGTTCTGGTCATGTTGGCTCAGGCCCAATCTGCTCCATGTGTTTGAAGGGGGAAGCTGTAGTTCCGTACCGGTCGTGGACTTCTAGTGTTTTTTTTTGGTTTCAGGCTGTACTCACGAGGCCTTGTGACCGCATGACTGAGCATACATCGTCGTTGTGAGGGTGTCTGGGGCGTGGAGCACGTTGGCGGCCCCACCGCCAAGAGTCGCCGAACTCAAACGGGGGAGCCATGAGGTGGTGGAGGAGGATGACCACGAGCACGAGGAGAGGGAGGGGGAGGAGGAGGAGGAGGAGGAGGAGGAGGAGGAGGAGGAGGAGGAGGAGGAGGAGGAGGAGGGAGCGCGCCCTGGAATTTGGCAGGCCAGTTTTCTTTGGGGATGTCTGCGGCAGGAGCTCGCAGAGGACCCCAGGGGTGCACGGCTTCCCCCGGGGCTGTAGGCGACCCGAGGAGGAGGAGTTTGAGGAGGAGGAGGAGGAGGAGGAGGAGGAGGTCGAGGTGGAGGTGGAGGAGGAGCACGAGGAGCAGGAGGAGGATGAGCAGGAGGAGGTGGAGGGAAGGAGGAGGGAGGAGGAGAAGGAGGAGGAGGAGGAGAGGAGGAGGAGGAGGAGGAGGAGGAGGAGGAGGAGGAGGAGTAAGACCGCCCGTTCCCCCCCGCCGGCCGAGGAGGCGGCGGCCCTGGCAGGCCCTCGGTGCAGGCCGTGCCCCCGCCGCCCGCTGGCAGCAAGAAGGACTCCGCCGCCGCCCCCGCCGATGCTGCCCCCGTCGCCGCCGCCGCCGCCGCCGACGCCGCCGCCGCCGCTGACGCCGACGCCGACGACGACGACGACGATGTCCACGCCGACGCCGCCCCCAGACGACGACGACGACGACGACGACGACGACGACGACGACAACGACGCTGACGAGGGCGACGACGGCGACGACGACGACGACGCATAGGCCAACGACGACGACGCCGACTCCGACGCCGACGCGTTGCCGGCGCCGACGCCGACGCCGACGCCGCTCACGAAGACGATGCCGACGACGAGGACGACGACGCCGACGACGCCGACGCCGACGACGACGACGACGTCGTCGACGCCGATGTCGCCGAAGCCTACGACGCCGACGACGACGACGACGACGCCGACGCCGAAGCCGACGCTGACGCCGACGCTGACGCCGACGACGCCAACGCCGACGCTGACGCCGACGCCGACGCCGACGCCGACGTCGACGCCGGCGCCGACGTCGACGTTGACGCCGACGCCGACGCCGATGCCGACGCCAACGCCGACGCCGATGCCGACACCGACGCCGACGCTGACGCCGACGACAACGCCGACGCCGACGCCGACGCCGCCGCCGACGCCGACTCCGACGCCGACGACGATGCCGACGACGACGACGACGACGACGCCGTCGACGACGACGACGACGACGACTACTATGACGACCCCAGAGCTCCGACGATATGTTGTTTTCCCATCTGGGCAGTATTCCTTGACTTCGGCCTCCGGGGCCCAGGGCCATCACGACTGGATCTGGGGCGCAAAACTACCCCCAACTAAGGGGCCAGGACCCCTCGCGGATTGGAACAATCATATCGGAGGATGTTTGGGGACGACGACGGACGACGACGGACGACGACGACGAACCACGACTACGACGACGGCAGACGACGGCAGACAACAACGACGAAGAGCACCAAGGCTTCTTGTAGTAGTTACAGGTGGTCGTCGCTACGGTTGGACTCGGAGACTTACAGATAGCAATCACAGCAGCATTATCAATGGCGAATTATGAGCATGGTGCAGAACGATATCAGATAATCACAAACTCCGGGAGGCCCGCGCGGATTTATTGCATCGGTGCCGGATCGCCCCGGCGGCTCCTCCGGCGCCGCCCCACCGCGCTCCGCGCGCCGAGGGGGGGGCCACAGCTCGGATCCAAGAGCTCCGCGCGGACTTCCGAAAGTGTATTTCTAGGCCTCCCAGATGGGGTCCGAGTAGATGGGGTCGGAGGATCGCGCCGCATCGCCGATGCATCGCCGATGCGGCTCGATGCGGAGCCCAGTTTCCTTCACGCGGACGTCGCCGATGCATCGCCGATGTCGCCGATGCATCGTGGATGCATCGCCGATGCATCGGCGATACATCGGCGATCCAGTGCAATCCTCCGATCCCATCTACTCGGACCCCATCTAGGAGGCCTCTAGTCTTCTCATGCAGGTCTTTCGTTTGGGGAAGGCCTGTTGAGCATGACTTAAAGGTCTCGACGCCACGGCCGGGCGCAGCCCAGAACAGAAATGGGCCTGGGGAGTCTTTCCGGGGCACCAGGGCCGACTCAGGGCGGAGATCGTGGCACAATGTTTGGTCGGCGGGTCGAGAGCGGGCCTCTTCCGGTGAAGAGCTAGGCGGGGCGCGCGAAGCATTACCTGGGGAGACAGCAGGAGATCGTGGCACAAGCAGGCGCGGCAACTTGCTTGAGCCTCCAGCGTGTCCCGGAAGCGGTATCTTACACGTTCAGTGCGCGTACCGGTTGCCTTTGCGAAGCTCCGTCGAAGCGTTTCCTCGTGCGAAGTTCCCACTTCAAGCTTGCAAGCGCTCCAGGAATTCTTTCTTTCAGGTGTCTTTCAAGTGTCTTCAACGTGAAGGCGCGGCTAGGACGAGGATAAATCCGTTCCAGAGCGTTCCTGAACGCTCTCAGAGCGTTCCGGAACGCTCTGAGAAGGCCGCGGCATTGGAGACATTCTCCAGAGCCGCCGAATATCAGAGATATCTCGATCTATCCTCACCCGATGTTATCGTCGTCCTGGCCTCGTCCTAAACTAAACGTGCCTTTCCATCTTTCCGGGCATTCTTTCATTGGGCTGGAACGCTCGGATCGGCGCTGGATCCCCCTCCCGGGCGCGCGGGGCGCGCCAGGGGCGGCGCCAGAGGCGCCGCCAGGGGGCCCCAGCGCCGATCCGAGCAATCCGCGCGGACCCCAGAGTTTTTTTTTATGTTTGTGGCACCTTATTTTAAGTTTGAGGAGGCTGTATACGAACCCTACCCCACCACCCCACGATTTCTAAGGGGGAGGTGGGGAGATGACTTCGTGCTCTAACCACCCTTCTTGTGCCCACATTCTATTGAAACTACCAAACTGAGCACAGGGGGTTCTACACTTTGTCTGGTTGTGTTTCTTGTCGGCCCTGATCCTTGTCCGCTTTGCCAACCTTAGAAAGGAACAGAAGGGGAAAGGGGGGCAAGGGCGGGATACGAGTAGAGAGTGTTCAAGGCAAGGAACACATGAGCATACGTGATAGGAGAAGGAGCAAGAAGCATCAACGTATAGGTGAGAGGATTGTGGGCCAGTAGGCGTAGTAACCATTCAGGGTAGCAACAGTTGGCTATGCAAACCACACTTGTTTGAGGGCGGGGGATCAGAATAGAGGGGCCTTCCAGCCGCGGGCCGTCACGACCCTCGGCCAAGCGTTGACTGAGCCATCGCACCGGCCATCTCGATGTACACGCCCCCCCACCCCCAAACTCAGTGTCTCTGGTTTGCCTGTACTTATTCTGTGAAACCCCAGCGCCCTGCTTTTTGAGTCCGTGGTAGTGACAGCAATGGGGTCCAGGGCATGTTCGGTGTAAGGGGTTTCTGAATAGGTGTGCCTTTCTTGTGGCGGAACCTTCTGGGAATGACACGCGCGTTTGGCGCGCGTGCACGCGTGCTCAGATACACTTGGCAGGCCCAAGCTCCCCATAAACAAAACGATGGCCTCAAAAACGCAACTGTAAACGTGTCTGGTCGTGTTCCAGAGATAAGCATCGCACCCAAAACAATACAACATCCTAAACACCACGAGAGGTGTTCTAAACTGGGAGGTTTTCTTTGGGATCAGTCTGCCGTTGAGGGCTTTAGTAAGGCCCCAACGGACCCTCAGCGAGGACCCATCTGGCCATAAAGCGCACGAAGGTCTGTCGGTGTGACTGTTTGAGCCACGCCAAACCGGTGTCAAATACAATATATCGTCGAAAGCCGTCTGTGGTCTTTTGGTCTCAAGCAAGGTTTTGAGCCAATGTAATTCACACTCCTTCCAGCCTTGATGGAAAGCGATGTCGCAGATGACGCATCAGACTTGCAGAGATTGGTTTCGCTGGCGAACCATCGGCCATCAGTGCGAAAAAGGCCAGCGGCAGTGACAGAACCGCCAGCATCAGCTTCAGACATAGTCGTGCCAACAGGGTCTGCTTCCAGCGTCGCTCCGCCTGGTCCCGACGATGAGGATCTTGGAACATTGGTCGCCATAGCGAGTGCAGGCCCTTCACGTCGAAAGTATCAGAAATCTTCTTGGGAGGGGGCCAGGCATGCAAGAGACGAGAGAGAGAAACAAGTCGTGAGAAGAAAACTGGATCGTGCAAGTGCGAGGACGTCGCACCTTGAATATCAAGTAGCGGAGGTCACTGCTGCACTCCCTGCTGTGGCGAAATTCATGGGCGTCAAGGCCGCGAAAGCGGCCGTCGACGAGAAGAGGGCAAACATTCTTTGTAAGCTTGCGATGGCCCCGACGATCAAATGTGACCGAGTATTGGCAGATAGACAAAATCAGAGCGCCCACGTGTTTGCCCAAGCTGCCATGGATATACAATATGACTGCCGAGACACCGTCTCTGTCCCATTGCCTGGCTCATCTTCTGGCGATCCGCGTGCAAAAGATGTAAAGAAGATCTGCGTTCTCAGTGGTGAATGAGACGAACCACGTCAACGAATCAAGCCAGCAGTTGGGCACGTGAAGCAGGGTGAATACAATGCGATGAAGGCCTTGGGTTCGGAAGTCGCGATGCAATCTTGGACAATGGTTGAGACGAATGGTGGTGACATCGTGAGTGTTTTTCCCATTTTATTGTAAAGGCGTCGTGCTCTCTGCTCAGACGGCGGACTTCATTTTGGAAGCCGTTCTGAAACGTGCCCCGTATAACTTTGAACACCATGAAGAGTTGGGTAAGATCGCGCGTGGATCAGATTTTTGCATATTGGCCCTTTGTGTCGATCGAGCATCAGCGAACTGGAAAGCAATCGAATGGATATGGTCGAACCAGTGCTTGCAGAATGAACCTGTACCCAACGCGATCCTCCCTTGGGCTGAGCCATGCAGTTTACATGGGTTTCAGTTGGTCAAGACGGCTCCGGAACTTTCTAGCAGCATAACGAGCAGGGCCCACACGTTCACATCGTTCACTCGGCAACGGCGCAACACAGAGGCATTGAGGACAAGTTTGACGAAAGAGATCCGCAAGGTTTTCAAGGTGAAGCGGGAGTGCCGCCCGCCCGAGCTCAGACGAACATCTAGAATTCTTGTTGGTTTGCCGTGCAAGCCAGACCGCCCGTTGACAGAGCCGCGGTCGAGATCAAGGCGGCGGCGGCAAGATAACAGGATTACGAACTCATATCTTTGCGATGAATTGGTTGAGCATGTTGATATCGGCCAAGATTTGTTGGTCCACTGGTGTTATGTCTCGGAAGGTTATGCTGAGCATGCGTCTGGAGGCGCAGTCGGCGGGCCATGCTGCACATCGTTTGAGGAGTCCCTCGACAAGGTCGCACTTCCAATCGTGCATTGGCTTGTGAACAAGGGTTGGGAGGACACGTGCGAAGGTCGCTGGACGTATCTACTCAAGGTGCTGCGAAAAAAATGTGCGTAGGTTTCTTTGCTGCTGACGTGTTGCCCAATGCTGTGGACTCCATGCGAGTGAATTGGAAACTTGGGGATGGGCCTGAGGCCGCATTAGCCGAACTTATAGCTGCCGATGGGAACGATTGGAGCGCAAAAAAACAAGCTCAAGTTGTTGAGAATCACAGAAGCTTTTTGCGCAGATGATTCGAAGTGGAAGGTTGCTGCCATTGCATGTAAGTTGGAGAGCGTCGAACGGTGCATGCACGATGTGCTAACAGGGCACGTTTCGCTTGCAGAACTGTTGGGTAAAAAAGCGGGCCCTTTGCGAGATGCCAAGATGCAGTTCTCGGGCGGCTTGTCATGTTCCACCCGGACTACCACGGCTGGCGTTTGCTGAAATTCGGCCGTGGTGACTTCAGTAACGACGGTCAGGGTAGGAATGAACAGTGACCCCTCCATCTGCGCGTCGCCTCCGTCTGCAGCGATCCTTTCTTCCATTCGTGCTTTGGCCTCTCAACCTTGCCCTCCCTGACCGTCTCTCTCCAATCGTCGTTGCTTCTTTATTTTTCTAGCCTACCCCCGAAACGCGAGGCCGCAGGTTGCGCTGTCAGGGGGGGGGGGGGGGGGGGCAACGTCAACCCCCCCAGCTTTCGACGCGAGGGGGCTGCCGTCTGCTGAAGGGGGGGGGGGGGGGGGGGGCATCTGGGAGTCGAGGTAAGGAGGGGCATCGAGTGGGCGGGGGCTCCAGCAGACGGGGCTGCGATAAGAAGGGGGGGGGGGGGGGGGGGGGCGCAGTTCGTTCAGGTTTGAGGCGACGTGTCAAATCCTTCGCACTTCAACTCGGGGCCTCGATGTATGGCCTCTTCGAAAGACGAATGGAACAGCCCCCCTACAGTCTGTTGAAACTTGCCCAGGGCGACGTCACCGACCAGAGAAAGACTGAGATCGTTGAGGATTTCGAGAGGGTCCCACCCCACTGCCTGTCGTTACTCTTGATGCGTTTGCGGGGGCACTGCCCTGCGCGGACAGCTTTGACGGGCCAGGGGGCGCAGATCCTTCGGGCTCCAGGCGCCCTGGGCCACTCCATCCAGTACTCCGAGAGGCCCCGCAACCAGCTTCGCAAAGAAGTAGTTGCAAGTGCGCATGCAAAGAATGTAAAGTGTGCATGCAATGGGGTATTCAGCAAGCAGGTGAAAGAGGGCCACGAGGCCAACCGCGGCAAGGACCCCCTGAAGGCCATCGTGATGCCTGCCGTGGAGAATATACCACGCAAGCAAAACAGGTCAGCCCCGTCTCAGGCCCCCTGGAGGAACCTGAAGCTTGAGTGTTACAAGGCCGTGCACGCGCCCGATCGCTCCCTGACGGACTCTGGGAGGGCTGATTTCGAGGACTCCTTGAAGGGGGAGCGGGGGGAGTTGTCTGATGAGGAGCGCCGCGACTGGTCCACCATCAACCGTGGCAACTGTTACAAGTCTAGGGTGCAGGGGGCTCTGGACCTGGCTGCGACCACCGATGATGCGCCTCCGCCTCCGCGCGTTCCTCTTTGGGGCCAGCATAGTGGAGGGGGTCGATGCAGAAATGCGCCGTTGCGTAGCGTGACCCCCCGCCCAAACCTGATTGCACCGCCCTCGCTCCACTCCCGCTCCCACCCTGGGCTCTTGACATCGCCCTCCGCCCTCGGCCATGTTAGATAATGGCGCATTCCTGTCTCGTGCGAGGTGGGGGCTCTGAGCATCCCGTTCCAGCGCCTCGGTTTGCAGAAGTGTACAAGTCGCAGGGGGGTGGGGATCGAGCTCGAGATATGCGGCCCAGCACTGACTGATTCGTAACAAGTGCCTCGAGGCGGGTTCCAACCATGCCCAGTTCAGAAGGAAGCAAGAATATCATCGGGGGGTGCGTTGCTTAGGAAAACATGGTTGCAGAGATGTCCTGGGGCCAGTGCTTTGTTCCCGTTTCGACGACCTCGTCAGAAAGCTCAACGTTGCGGTGGACTCCCTTGAGAAAGATCGCAAGAACATGTCAGATGCGTTGTTGTGTTTTCATGGGCGTTCAACTGGGCCTCATCCAAGACCTCCAGATATCTGCGCGAGCGCGCTGCTGGTGAGTTGCCGATTGACCCCAAAAGTTCAAATTCTCTGCAGGTGCGTATTGGAGGATGGTGGGGAATGTGTATTTTTTCGAAGCACCTGATCCGCCCTTCGTGCTGACGCTTCATTCCCGCGTATCCAAGTTGAGCGCACATGAGCACACTTGCTTTCATCACTGGTCAGTCCCTGTCGTTAGAGATGGCAACGTATGAAAATGTAACATGGAGCACAACGATTTTGGGCTACGACTTAGGGGGAGCATCACCTTTGATTGACCATGTAGTCGATTGCATAGGGGACGGATTTCACTTCAAAGCATCTCGGATTAAGGTTTCCAAGCCGGCCTCAATTCCAAAAGAACTTGCGTCAATTGATCCCTTCCAGGACGGCGTCGCCACGGCCGATGCTTCCAGTCGCGCCTTTGGCCGCGCACCTTCGGCTGGGTCGGCGTCGGGGGCGGCTAGCATGCCCCCAACAGGCAAGGCCCCCGAGGGGCCCGGGATGGGCGACCTGTCCTGGAGCGCCCTTGAAGCCGCTGGGCTCTTCTCCGAGATCGCCGATGGCGCCGAAGACGCGATGGCAGATATGTGTGATGCCATGGGCCACGTCATGGGCATGGGGTGCGATTTGCCAGCTCAGCCCGAGCAGGGTCCTGATGGACATGCCGACGATGAAGTCTCAGAGGTTGATGCGGGCGATCGTGATACCGAAGCCTTTGGCGCCGCCATGTCGGGCGGTGGGCCAGCTGCTCCCGTGCCCGATACATCTGAGGCAGTGGCCGCTGCAGAACGGGACGTCTTGTCTGGAAATATCAATTGTCGTTTGAGTCCATGGGCCGATATGCCACTTATCGGTCACCAGAGGGAATGGCCAACCACGAACCCCAGAGAGAAAAAAAAGAAAGAAAAAAAAAAGAAAGAAATAAAAAAAAAGTGCGTCACAAGCACCGAAAGCGCGCGCCCCCTCCAGCGACAGGCAAGCGAGCAACCGATCATGAATTGTGGCCTTGGCTTTTCGACGCTGAATTTTTCCCACCGCCTGACGCGACAGAGTCGCAATTGATCGAACTTGGGGCGAAGCACGTCCAAAAGTTCAGGGAACTGTGGCCTTCCATGCGTGGGGGGGGCTAAGACTGCCGCTTGAGACTTGAGGCTGATGGAACTGAATGCGTCGTCGATCACATCAGCATCATCATCGTGTCTACGCCTCTCTGTTCTATGCCCCCCTTCTCTGCCCTTCAATCCTCCCCCCTCGCACTGCCCGAAGGCCGCTTGCGCTCTTTTGTTCTGTCAAACGTTGCAGCGCTCAGTGGGCGAAGGAGGGGGGGGGGAGGGGCGGCGCGGGGGGCTCGGGGAAGGAATGAGTAGATAGAGCGGCGGCTGCAGCTGAGGAGTAGGATGAGGAGGATGAGCGCACACGAGGGATCACAGAGGAGGAAATAATGAGGTAGGTGATGCTTATATATATATATATATATACATCTATATAAAACGATGGCACATCAACTCATCGCGACCCTTTCGCGACGCGTGAGAGCATCGCAATTCCTACAAGCCAGCCCCAGATATTGCTTCGCAGCCCCGCCACCGTGCATAGGGGCCGACGGGGGGGGGGGAGTGTAGAATGGTGCCTTGCTCTCGGGTCTTTGGGTGGCAACGGGGGGTACTCTGGCCAATGCTCGTCGCATGCCCCCCACCACCGTCTACATTTTTCCTTGTGGGTGAAGAAGTCAGCCGCGTCGGGTTCCACGCGCTCTCTCTGTAAGTGTAGAAGGCAGTCTTGTCGGGTTCTACACATTCCCCTTGTAAGTGTAGAAGTCAGTCTTGTCGGGCTCTACATTTTCTCTTTGTAAGTGTGGAAGGGGGTGGGCGGGCAGAGCGCGCGGGTCGCAGTGCTCGGGCCCTCCTGCCCCTATGGCCCGTGCGACGCCATCTTCTGCGAGGCCCCCCCCCCCCCTTCCCCCCCCCCCCCCCCCCCCCCCCCCCCCACCACGCGCGCGCACGCGCACGCACGCACACACGCACACACCCGCACGCACACGCACACACACACACACACACACACAACACACACACGCACGCCACGCACGCACGCACGCACGCACACACACACACACACACACACACACACACACACACACACACACACACACACACACACACACACACACACACACACACGCACCGCCACCACCGCCGCCAGCGCCACCACCGCTTTGGAGCGAAGCTGGTTCTACAGTCAGCCTTCTCAGACCCATTAGGCTCCCAGTCTGGCCCTGTGGGTGAACATCCCAATGCAGGCACCCTCCTCGCACTTCTAGCCCGCCCCCCATGTTGGCCCCAGCCTTCGGCTGTCGATTTTGGCGCGGTCATTTGTGAGCCCGCAGTGTGTAACTGCAAGTTGTGTTGACCCTGAGGCTTGCAACCTGCACTTCGATCCAATGGAGAACCTGGCAGCGCTGGACCGCGGAGTCGCTGCCTCAGCCGAGTCCGTCGCTACCCCCGTCAAGCAGAAGAGGAAGCGTTGCCAGGTTCCAGAGTCCGGGTGGCTGACGAGCGCGAAGAAATTCAAGCTGGGCCAAGCGTCCGCCGTCAAGGCAGAGCTCGGTGACGGCACTGTCGGCGTTGCTCCTGAGGTGGGCCCGGAATGCAAGGGGGGCCCAGGCCTCGACGATGCCGCGTCGTCGGCATTAGGCTTGACCGACGGGGGCGATTCGAGGCCCAAGGCGCCATGCCCTGGGCGCCGCCGTGTCTCCATGACTTCCACTTGCTTCTTTGGCCCCAACCAGACGGTCCAGTGGGCGCTCCCAGGCGGGCGGGGGCAGCGGCGCAAAGACTGCCACTCGCTGCGGAGGACGTTCTACCGCCAGTCCTACGCGCTCAGCGTCATGATGGAATACATTGAGAGGTGCCCCGGGGACTGGGACATTGCCTTGGTCGCTTGCCTCACCCTCGTCTTCGAGAAGAGGGGCTCAGGTGGGCGCGTCAGTGCAGGGGCGGTGCAGGAGCGCATCAACACCTTGAAGTTATTGAAGCGGCTGCTGGGGGTCAATTTCTCGCCGCACCAGGTCATTGAGCTTGCTGAGTACGTCAAGGAGAGGGCCGATGCCGCGGTCGACCCAAAGGACCTTGTAACCATCAAGTTCATGAATGCGGACCCGACCATTGGCGTGCAAGTACCTCTCGGGGGCGTGCAACTCGGGGGTCCCGTGGTTCGCCGAGTGCCCGAAGGTGCCGTTCAGCTTCTCGGAGGGAGAGCAAGCCTGCGCTGCTCGGAGTCGGACGTGGCCTTGATGGCCAGGGTGTTCGGCGAAGGCACAGTACAAGTCAATTGGGGGCTCGGCAAGCGTCGTGCCTGCCGCGCCCAGGGACCAGGACGTGCCCGAGATCGTGAAGTCGACGCTCTGCAACAAGACCGAAGCCCAAGCTGGCCCTGCTCGGGCAGCCGTGGGCGTTCTGCGCAGCGTCGGGTGGGGGGATGTGAAGGAGTCCGCCTTCACTCAGCACGTCAACAAGTTGTCCGCCCTTAAGACCGAGGCGGAGTCGACGGGGGACAAGGCGGCCTTGGTCGTTGCCGCCAAGTGGGCCGACGGCATCTCCAAGATCAAGATCTTCTTGAAGCGCCACCGCGATTACGTGAAAACGAATCGCAAGCACTTCAAGCTGATCGGCCTCAGCGAGCATCTGCACTGCGCGATGGTCTTCCTGAGCAGGGCCCTTGGCCTAACCCAAAATGACAACAGCCTGTCGGCAACTCCGACGTCCTGAAACCCCACATCCCTACCAGTGTAGCTGTCGGTGTGCCATGGTTTGTTTCTGAAGTGGCGAAGGGCTTAGTGTCGCGCGCATTGCACAGCAATTGCATGCCATCGGTCCGAATAGTAGGGGCCCCGTTTCAACATTCTTGGTTATCATATCCCCCCCCCCCCCACCCCCTGTCACATCAGCGCGATTCTATCTTATGCGGGGGAGGGGGGGGGGGGCTGCTGAGAGCGCTGGGGCACGAAGTCCACGCGTGGACTCCTTGGAAAACGGGAGAGGGAACGAAAGCAGGACGAATTGGGGGGGGGGGCAGGGGGTAGAGGGGGGGGGTGAGGAGGAGGAGGGGGGGGAGGAGGAGAGAGGAGGGAGGAGGAGGAGGGGAGGAGGAGGAGGAGGAGGGGGCAACTCTGCCTCTTCCTATCCTGCCGCATCGTTTGGATCAATCCGATTGGTCAGACCTCGCCAGGCCCGTCTTATCGTGTCAAACTGGCCCTGGATCATTTGAATTTTGTTTTTTGTTTTTTTCTGGGGGAACGATCGCGATCGCGACGGGGTACTGTTGACTGCAACTCAGGCGGCGTCCAGCCGAAGGTCGTGCCGGCGGCTTCGCTAGCCATGCTGTGGCACCAGACCAGGTTCTTCACGTTCGCTTAGGTCCAAGGGGAGCCTGTCAACGTTGCAATCAACGTGCTGGTGCAAGGGGGCCTCGCCGACACGTTCAGTAGAATCACATCGAGTTCTAAGATTTCAACGGTTGGCTGGTTCCGATCGATGGCCTTGACGAGCGCGGCTGCTAAACTTACCGCTGCTGACTCCAAGCCCAACCAGGAGCAGGCCATCAACGAGTTCACGGATGACGTATACAAGACGATTGAAATCATCCACCCTGCCTTCATAGCCCACGCGGGCGATTGCAATGACTCCATGGCCCATTTCGCGAGCATCCTGGTCGCCAGCCGAGGTTGCGACAGGGTCACCTCCAGCGAGATCGGCCAGGCCATCGACTACATTGAGAATCAGAAGCACACGGTGAAGATCAAGGACGCTTTCCACTTCACAACCGCCGGGTCGGCTGCCACGGCATCGTGCCAACACCAGCTGGCAGTGACTGCCAAGGACGACCTTGGCGACAAGAAGATCGATCGGGCCCTCGAGATCTTGAACGACTTCGCCTCGTTCCCAACGTTGCTTCGCTCCCTGGAGGAGCTCCCATCCGAACCTACGATGCTCGAGGTGGGGAATTTCATCGTCGCCAAGACTGGCGAAGCCTTCTCCGCGATCGACGAGTCCACCGACCACTTGTTCGAGGCCACGAAGCTATGGGACAAGAGGCGCTGCGAAGAGCAGGCGCCGAAAGTCGCCGAGTACATGGACGCAGCGATCTTCGCCCTGTCGGATATCGACTGCATCGCCGCGGCGTTCCTCTCAGCCGTTTTTGCCAAGGGCGGCCTTGATGTGTTGCTGCGAGCGGTCGGTGTTCAATCGCTGCCAGCAGGTATCATCCTTCCGGACTACGAGAAGATGTCCCAGACCGTGCAGAAATATTCTCTCAACAACCATGGCTTGCAAATCACCTGCGAACGCCTGATGAAGATTGTGGGCCAGTTTCCGCACGGTTCGGAGGAAGCCCCCGCGACGAATGCGAATACTTACCTCGGCCACATCACGTCCATCGTCAAGAACGTCCAGAGCCGCAGCAACATCAAGGATATGGTCGAGCGCATGGGCGCCGCGCGGGCGTTGAGAGAGAGCGGCCCTGCCTTGGACGAGTGGCTGCTCAAGCAGCTGACAGGGGATGAAAACTCAACATTCTTGCAGTCGGCCTTGGAAGTTGCGAACGCCTCGGACTCCATCGAAAACTCCTCCATGCGCAAGATCTGGCCCGACGGATCGCCGAGTGCGCTTTGCGTCGCGAAGTTCCCAGATCAGCCCGACTTCGAGGACATCTCTGCCAGCCTCCAACTTGCATTCGGATTGCCGCGGATGGTCAAGAGCTTACCGCTGGCATCCCATATGAGTGCTGTATTGGGTGGCGCTTTGGAGACCTCAGTTGACAAGTTCATGGGCGCCGTTCGCATCAGCGACACCACCGTGGAAGTAGCCTTTGGCTCGACTCCCGACTGGTGGAAAGATATCGGTTCCTTCTGCTCGCCCTCGTTCCTCCAGTACGCCTCGGAGACCGTTGGGAATGCCGCTGCTTCTGATGAGTACCGCTGGGAATGCGACGGGGCCAGGACGGCATTGCGCAACATCTCCGAGGTGATTGACGTTCCGAAGATCAAGTACCAGTACCAGCGCGACGGGGCCGATCCACCCTTGGTCCAAATGCTGGCCAAGCAATATCTTCCAAACCCAAGGCGTGATTCAGGACATGAGCCAGAAGGAGTGTTCAGAATTAGATCCATGGGTCCAGGGAACTAGATCCAGGGGTCCAGGGATGAAAAACATGCGCGTGTCAATCGCACGCCCACCCTAAACCGATAACAGATCCAGGGAAGCAGCGCACGCCGACGTTTGGAGACATGTTGCTTCACCAGCCTTGGCATCGGTTTCTTGGGGCAACGACCCTCAGATGGCCGTCCGCCTCGCGGAGATCTGGTGCGATGTTCACAAGGTCACTGCTGGCCTCGGGCACCTCTCCCGGCGCTACCTCCACCGCCGAGGTGGTGCCAACTTCGCTACCACAGTCTTCGAAGAGAACGGGTTCAAGAAAGATATCACTTCCTGCATCGAATTCTGCCGCGAATACATCACAGGCGGCACTGGGAGGATGAATGCTCTGGAGGACCACCGCGGCGCGGACATCGGCTCGGCGCGTCCGCGCACGTCCATTTTGCTGAACTACTTCCACGGGCCCAACTGTGCCACCGACGCTACTTGCAAGGCTCTCTTTGACAGCCTTTTGGATTCAACGGTAGCGGAAGGCAAGGAGCTCCAGAAGGCCACCCCGATGATTGACGACACCGTCAACGATACCAGGTTTAACAGAAACATGGCTCGTACCCACCTCCACAATCACCAGAGCAAGGATGCCTTCGGCGAGAAGCCAGTCAAGGTGCACCGCATGCTCAGCGCCGTTGGCTACTGGCACAGGGCGTGGGGGATCCAGCCTCCGATGCAGGATGAAGTAACCACGAAAGAGAGCATCGATCTGATCAACACTATCTATACGAAAGCCCGTAAGGCATTGACTGTCATCGCAGCTTTGAATGTGATATTTTCCCTCATGGGTAAAGTAAACTGTGAGCAGGCTTCTTTTGTGTTGGACTCCAAGCGCCCAGATATTCCAGAATCGATGATGGCCGATCTCCGGAAGGCGAGGTCGGCGTGAGTGCTTCTCCGTCTGAGTTTGATGCGGTGCCTGTTTACAGAGGGGTCGAACACATGACATGAATCAAACAGAATTCTTATGAACATGCAAGTGTGTATTGTTGGCGTGCATACCGTTTCTAGCCAGGCTCGCTTCGCGCGCAGCCTCTGTCATATTGCGTTGCTTCCCCCTGCCAGGGTACGTGCGCAGTTTTCTGGCTTGGGAGTTGCTATATACCTGTATGGAGGCACCTTTTTAACTGGAGTGATGTGTTCCTGAAGAATTACCCAGCGCCGCCGCGATACTAGATGGGGCTCGACTGAGTCGACGCACGAGGCGTTCTTGAGCTTGAGGGCTGGTGGGGGGAGGGCGGGGGGAAGATGGGGAGGGGGCGAAGGGGAATGAGGAGGCAACCGAGGAGGAGGATAAGGATAACGAGGAGTAAGAGGCGGAAGACGACGGCGAATCTGAGAAGGGTGGTAGCGAGGAGGGTAAGGGTCAGGAGGAGGAACATGAGCGCAAGGAGAATGAGGAGGAGGAGGAGGAGGATAAGGATGATAAGGAGGATTGAAATGACCAAGCCTCAGATAATGCCAACCGTATTAGTCTGAGTTTGCCATGCTGGCAAGGGTTTTCATCAACCGTGGATGAGATAGGGTCTCACGCCAGCCATGGGTCGTGCACTTCTGCGCCTCTTGATGCCTGCTGGAGGTGGGGCCTCTAGCTCAGTGGAGTTGAAGTTA
>CAUYUJ010019737.1:60000-97500 GCA_963575745.1 Prorocentrum cordatum
CGCGGGCCCCCGGGGCACCTACCTCCAGCTCAACATGATGCGGGCTCCATTCCTGTTCTCCAGCACAATGCTGTCCATGATTCGCGCGAGCCCCCTGTCCACCAACCTCATGCAGAAGATGATCATTGTGAACTGGGGCCCTTGGCTCCTGGCCCTGGGCCTGGTGGCGCGTGCCCATCCTGTGGCTTCAACACGAGTGGGCTACAGCCGACCACTACGTTTGCTTTTCAGCTTGCGCTTGGGGCTCTAGCTCGTGGCATCGCCCCACGCCCTTCTTCGACGTCTGCGGTGGCGGCGCCCTCCTCGTCTGCGGGTCGACACCAACTGCGCTGCCTGCCGAACCTGGCCACTCTGAGGCGATCTCTATTACTCAGCTTGCGAACGCTCTTCCTGCCCTGAACGCTCTGTACCCTGAGATCTCCGTGGGCACAAGGGAACTGGTTCGCTGGATGCTGAACAACCCGTGCAGCCTGCTGGGAGAAGACGAAGATAGCCCACATGATGATGATGAGCTGGAATGTCTCCCTGATCCTGGTGCGCAGGAAAACTGGACGAGGCACCTCACTTTCTCGAGTTTTGTGCCGACGAAAACGCCCTGGCCTGTGACTTGGAAGATGACGGGTCTGTGCCGCGGCTGCTGGCTGGCATCCCCTCTGGCGCGTACGTCGGGGTGGACGGCTCCTACTACGTTGATCCCAACTTCGAGCACCTGGCGTTCGACGGCTGCATGCCCCCCGCTGGTGCTCACACCATTGATGCTGATGATCCTGGCTTCGTGGCCCACTCGGACTGGGAGGGCGCCTTCCCCGACTTCACGCCCTTCGACCCCGTGTCGCAGGATGCGTTCGGCGACACGTCCGTGGACCACGCCGCTTGCTCCGACGCCGTCCGCGTCGCCGCCTCCGCCGCCGACCGCCTCAACGTGCCCCTGAGCGTTCCAGAGGGCGCGCGGCCGAGCGCGCAGCGGGCGAGAGGAGGACTCTTGCCCCCAGGGGCGTTCCCTCCTCCTCCTCCTCCTCCTCCTCCTCCTCCTCCTCCTCCTCCTCCTCCTCCTCCTCGTCCAGGAGGTGCCCGGGGCCCATACCCAGAGATCCAACGCATGGAAACAATCGAGACGCAGATTTTCGCTGTGTTCGGCGTCTGGGGGCCCTCGCCGGGCCCTGGGCCTGTAAGTTAAAAAGACCCGGAATGAGAAACCGGCCTTGGGGAAAGGGTTTTGGGGCTTCCGGGGGCCCCTACTGGCAAAATCACGACGTCGGATCTCTGGATGCTGCTACCCTTCGCCCGTATTCCCCTTATTCAATCGCTTCGCTCATTCCGCCGGCCCTCGAGCGCTCTATGGGGCCTCTTTGAAGCCTCTTGGGGGCTTCTTTGGGGCCTCCTAGGGTCCTCTTGGGGGCCTTTTGGGGGTCTCTTGGGGCTCCTTGGCGGCGTCTTGGGGCCCCCTTGGGCGTCTTGGGGGGCTCTTGGGGGCCTCTTGGGGCGGGGCGGGGTAGTCGAGTGCACCCCCCTCGGAGGCCACGATCCTCGTGAGGGGTGTCGAAAAAAGGCCTTCAAAACCATCTCTTGGTAGACTTGGTCGGGCTGCGGTCGGGATACTTTTCGCCGGGGGACCCCCAGGGGCCGCCCCGCGCGCGCGAAGTAGAAATATTGTGAACCAGTTACCGGAGATCTTAGCACGCCTCTGGCCCGTTGGGCCGGCGAATTCGGCCTCACAGGAGGCCCTCGTCGCCACCGTGGGATTCGCCTCGCAATTCTGGCCAGAACGCGCCACAGGAGAGGCCCAGGGAGTAGCAGTATCGGTTCCTTGTGGTTTCCCCATCGGCGCCACCTCGGGACGCGCGCGCGACCGCCGCGTGCTGCCTGATCCGCGCAATCTGGCTCGAAGTGCCCCCGTTGCCGAGAACTTACCCAGACCTCCAACAGCTAGATCACACTCAGGGCCGAGCGCTTACTGCGCTGCCGTTTCTGGCGCCTGGAGACCGATTTCGGCTTTGGACTGTCAGCGAAATCAGTCTGGCTGCAGGCCCGGTCCTGTGGAAAGTGCCGGAGGTTTCGGGGGCGGCCAAGAGGGGGGTGATGACTGGGGGTGGGAGATCATGGCGTGGGCCATGAGATCTCCTCAGATTTCATGGCGCCTCTTCTTGTTTCAAAACGTTCCCTGCCCGCCCCTGGGGCGCGCACATGCCGCCGGCAATGCTTTGCGCCCCCTCCTTTTCGAGCCCCCCCCCCTCTTGGCCGCCCCCGAAAGGTCCGGGGACCTCGTGTGGAAGCAAAGACAGCTCGGCGTCGCTCGGACATGTGCGTCTTTTCTCCCGGCGTGGGCCACCGAGGAGCATCCTGGGGGCCACCTGGCAACAACAAAAAGCATGCACGAAACCGACAGATGCTCAAGGAATGGGCGTCCGAGCGTTGGCAAGAATTATGATGTTTCAACCTACTTCAGCCTTGATCACCAGAAAAAAAAATTCGAGCACCAAGAAAGTACCGAAACTGGAGGGTTTTCACGTGTCGGGCCCTGGGAGGCGATACTCATTCGACACTGGTTGATACTTTTCTGGGTGCTCGAGATTTGTTCTGGGGATGTGGTCCTTAAGTACGATGGGAACAATATACAGTCGGCCCTGATTAGTAGGTCGACCCTGCAAAATCAAGGGTACCCTTGTGTCCTGTGTCTCGCGACCCGTGCCTCCTACATTCCTGTGGCAATGTGGCCCTCGGGAGGGTCTTGTGTCCTCTCGCGTGTCCTGCCCAATCAAGTTCGACTGTAAGGCAAGACGAGCGGGGGGATGTCGGAGAGGATCCTCGTCCCGTCCGCGCGAGCCGAGGTGAGGGGACAGGGGACGCGCAGCAGTTCAAGACCTGGGCAAGCGGAGGATGACGACGACGACGAGGGAGGGGGGAAGGATGGGAGGAGGAGGAGGAGGAGGGGGAGGAGGAGGAGGAGGAGGGGGAGGAGAAGGGAGGAGGAGGCGGAGGAGGAGGAGGAGGAGCGGGGGGATGTCGGAGAGGATCCTCGTCCCGTCCGCGCGTGCTGCGCGGAGCTCGCACTAAGCTGCTGCCCGCGCGGCCCTCTGCCGGCGCCACCCAGCAGGCCCGCGCGGCCTGCGGCCGACAGGCACGCGCAGGCGTGCGCAGGCCGCCGACTCCGCACCGTCCCCGCAGTCGCCGTCGCCACCGGCATCGCCTCGCCAGGGGGGAAAGCGGGTCCTGGTGGAAAGTCGGAGACTGGAGCATATACATTACCAGTGGCGAGCGGTTTCTCAATCCCAGGACGTCTCTTAGGGTCGGGCACGACGTCGGGGTGGTGTGCTGCATACGTTTCTCCCGTGTTCCACCGGAAACAGCGAAAAGTGTATACAACAGGATCCCGTATACACCAGGATCTGCGTTCCCGTGCGAATTTCAGCGCAGGGTCGGAAAAAGCGTCGGTGAATAGAGCTCGTTCCCCTAGAAAGGGGTCCGGAGGTTTTTCGCCGTTTTCGGGCTCTCGGGGCACTCCACGGGCCTTGGGGCTGTCAGAAAGTGGCTCGAGGGGAAGAGCTCGTCCTGGGGGAAGGCCCCAGGGTCCAGGACGCGTTGCCCTCAGGACCCGCTTCCCCCGTGCTTGCATCGACACCGCCATCGCCATCGCGATCAGATAAGGATGGATAGAAGGTCGGGTATAGCCAGGACCCCGGGTAAGGGGACCCGGTTAGTGGTAGGGCCCTGGGGCCCCTCAATTGGCCAGATTCATTAAACCAGGTTTGCCGTAACTGGTGTTTTTCAGGTGACGGCAGTTCCGGTTAGTGGAAATGGGACGGGGGGGCGCCCCCGGGTACAAATCACTAAACCAGGTTTCACTAAACCCAGTTCTGCCAGCGCCCGAGAAGGGGTGGGGAGGGGGCGAGGGCGAGGGCGAGGAGGACGAAAACGAGAGAGGGCCACTTCAGGTTCACTGGGAGGGACAGTGCCTCCCCTCGAAGCCACCGTGCCATGGCCAGCGCGTCGGCACTGCAACGTTGGTTCGTGTGTGTGTGTGTGTCTGACAACAGTGGAGAGGAGTTTCATAAGTGCATTGGAGGGTTTCCCCGAAGGGCTTAGGCGACCCGTCCTCCTCCTCCTCCTTCGCCTCCTCCTCCGTCTCCTCCTCCTCCTCCTCCTCCTTCTCCTCCTCCTCCTCCTTCTCCTCCTCCTCCTCCTCCTCCTCCTCCTCCTCCTCGGGTGGCCCACGGCCCTGCGGGAAACCGTGCAGAGTGCATCCCATGGGGTGCAACCCATGGGGTGCACTTTAGGGGATGCGGTACCTGGGCTCGATCCCCCCCCAGCTGCCGCGCGAGGCCACCGCGAGTGCGTCCTGGGACCTCTCGCGCCCCGCGTCAGTTGTGGGACCTGCGCGTCTCGGAGGGGCGCGAGGGGCCATCTCTGGCTTCCGCGCGATCCCACGGCTCGCAGCAGGGGCTTCAACAGAAAGTCCCAAGCGATTCATCGGGTGCAGGCACCCGGCGAACCACGAAGCCGTTCCGCAGGCGTGTCCCATTCCAGTTGGGAGCGACGTTGAGGCGTGGCTTAGGCCAGGCCAGGGCTTGGGCAGCGACAGTCTCTCATCCTATCTTATGGGGCCCGCTTGGCACGATGTGTGTCCTGATGGAGCGCTGTGCTCCCCCCTTCCTCAGTGTGGGCGGGGCAGCGGCGCTCCCATGGGTGCTCTTCTTGCTTTGCTCTTTTCTCCTGGTCCTGTCGCTGCGGCACCAGTCCTGGAGGGTGGGCGTGATGTGTCTCTGATGCTGGGCATGCGGAGTTCGTGTTTCCCGCGCACGTCTTGTCCTCGTCATTCGTATGGAATTGCCATGTGGGAGCCCCTGAGGAAGGCCGGAGGAGGCGTGCGCACGTGCAAGTTGCTCTGGCTCTCGTGTGATTCGTCTCTGTCGGCCTCTTGTGCCGTTGCGTCTGCGGGGGACTTGATCAGGAGGGAAAGAAACACACAGACACAATTAATTGTCGATTCCCAGGAAAATATAGGAAAATATGGGAAGTGGGGGGGAAGACAAAAACCCAGAAAATATTGGAAAATATAGGGGAATCCTTTTATTTGTGTGTATTTATTTGTGTGTCCCAGGGCCCCTTCAGTTGAGAAAGACCAGCCTGTGCCGTCGGCCCAGTGGCTGCCCGGCGAGAGCTCTCCGCAGCAGTCGCTGTCGCGGCCACCGGTCACTCCTGCCTCCCGGATGGCGGTGCGTTTCTGGCGGGGGAGGAGCGCCTGGGGCTCGCTCTCCGAGCCGAATGCGCAGGACGTCGCAAAGCAGCTCCTCATCCCTCCTCCCTCCTCTCCTCGACCCCCCTCCTCCTTTCTCCTGGACCCTGCCCCTGCTCCCTTGCACCCCCTCCTCTTCCATGGCCCTCCTCCCCATGCCCCCGACATCGTGACCTTGTTCGCAACCTGGGCTGCCAGAGGTCTCCGCCACTCCCCTGGGCCCAGCCTTGCGGCCCCCGGGCCTTCTGAGAAGTGCTCCAAGCTTCCCCCCGAAGGCCAACAAAAACTTCTCACAAGGCCCGAGGGCTTCTGAGAAGTCCCGCCGCCATCTGAGGAGGCCTTCTCCTTCTCACTTCCCCCCCCCCCGCGCTCGCCACCGACGATAGTTGACCACCACAGTTGCCTCGGGGGGCGTCCTAACCAGAGCTTCGAGGCGGATCCAGCCGTGTCGACGAGAGGCCTCCCTCGGGAGCCGGTATACATATATCTGTACGCCTGTACATGTATACATATGGAAATTTGCATCTAAATCCATACACACAAATGTATAAATTTATGTGTGTGCGTGTGTGAACATGTATTTGTGTTCACATACGTATACATATATATACATATATATATATATATATATATATATATATATATATGTACGGCCACCGCCACCGCGTGCGTATACCTTGTGTCGGAGCAGCTTGTTCGGGGGGGGGGGGGACACATCGCGTCCCCAGGGCATGCCATTTCTGTACACGTCCCCCGTTCCTCGGTCTTGCGCCGGACCAGCTCGTCTGTGGAGGTGGTGCACAACAATCGCGCCCAGGCTCCCCAAAGAGCAGGGCGGACTGCCCGGATCACCGAGGAGGCCCCGATCCAAACGCTGCCGCCCCGCGGCGAGTTCAGCCGCGCCGCGAGCTCCCGCCAGAGGCGTCGAGCTCCCCTGCGCGGGTGGCGCGCGGGGCGCCCACCCGCATCCTGGGCTACAGTCGAGGGGCGAAACACCACGACCATGACCAAGATGCCGCGGGAGCTTGTCGACGCCGACCTTGGCCATGGTGCATGCCCGTCGCCGACGACTCACGAGGACCAGCCACGAACTAACAGCGACCAAGAATGGACGGTGGCCAAGATCGGCACCCGCGTTCCCGCATTCAGTCTTGGTCATGGTCATCGTTCGCTTTCCCAGACATCTGGTGTCCTGATTTTTCAATACGCCGTCCCCAGATCCCGACCCTTTCACCAGCGCCCCTTTACCATCCCGGATCATTGTTGATGGTCCTGGGGCCTGGCGAGGGCCCCCTGCGGCCAGGAACGACGAAACATTTCCGCCCTGTTTGTGTTCAAGACGCTAGATGTCTGGGTTCCCTCCACACAGGAGACTGTTTTTATTCAGATTCTGGCAGGTTTGCCTGCGTTGCATGGCACTTCCCTCCCCCCCTCTGCCGCCATTTCGAGCAGCGCATGGGCCTGGAGGGCATGCAGTTGTGCCCCGACTTTGCGGGAAGTCCAGAATTCCCTCCGGGTCCCTCCACGCTCTCCCGCCATCCCCCTGGCATCGCTCGGACGTGTGCATTTTTTCTCGGCGAGAACCATTGAGGACGATCCAGGACCATCGAGCCAACAAAAAACACGCACGAAACCGACAAATGCACGGGAAATGGACGTCCGAGCGATGGCGAGGGTCCCCCTGCAATGCAGGCAGACTTGCCGGAAGCTGCGCTTGGGGGCGGAAGGATCGGCGTGCAATGGGGCGCCGCCGGCCCGCTTCCGGCACGCCATCCCCCCACCTTGGCAGGAGGAGGAGGAGCAGGAGGGGGAGGAGGAGGAGGAGGAGGAGTAGGAGGAGGAGGAGGAGGAGGAGGTCGGATGATGATGATGATGATGATGATGATGATGATGATGATGATGATGATGATGATGATGATGATGATGATGATGATGATGATGATGATGATATGATGATGATGATGATGATGATGATGATGATGATGATGATGATGATGATGATGATGATGATGACGATGACGACGACGATGACGATGACGATGACGATGAGATGATGATGATGATGATGATGTGATGAGGAAGGAGGAGGAGGAGGAGAGGAGGAGGAGAGGAGGAGGAGGAGGAGGAAATCTGATGATAATGATGATGAGATGGATGATGATGATGATGATAGGAGGAGGAGGAGGAGGAGGAGGAGGAGGAGGAGGGGAGGAGGAGGAGGAGAGGAGGGAGGAGGAGGAGGAGGAGGAGGAGGAGGAGGAGGAGGAGGAGGAGGAGGTGGAGGACGAGGAGGAGGAGGTGGAGGAGGGGCCCCTCGGAGGGGGTACCTTCCGGAGATCGACGTTGCGCGCCATCCTTCCGACCCCAAACGTCTCGCAGAAACGCCCGCCAGAGCCCGCGGCGGCCGGGGGCGCGGCATGCGCGGGCTCGGCGCGTGAGGCGCCCGCGGCGGCCTCCGCTCCGCCCCGCCGGCGAAGAGGCGGCCCGGCCCCGCGACGACTCGGCGGCGGGCAGGGGGGCGGCGGAGGCAACGCTCACACTGCGGCGGCGGCGCAGACGGCCACAACGACGATGCCGAAGACGACGACGACGACGGCGGCGACGACGTTGACGACGACGACGACGACGACGGCGACGACGACGACGACGACGGCGGCGGCGGCGACGACGACGGCGACGACGGCGACGACGACGACGGCGGTGGCGCAGGCGGCGGCGGCGGTGGCGACTGCCCCCGCGTGCTCCGGCTCAAGCAAGCGCCGTGAAGGAACCGACGACGGATGGTGTCTTGGCCGCCTTCGGCCTCTGGGGGCCCTTGCCAGGCCCCGGGACCGTCAAAAACAAAGCGGGAGGAAGAACCAGGCCTTGGGGAAAGGGTCGGGACTTCGGGGGGCCCCGTATGGAAAAGTGAAGAGCACAGGATGTCCAGGGACGCCCCTCTTGGGCCACCTCGGGCCGTCGGGGCGCCGTGTTCGGGCCCAGGAGGCGATGTTCTGCACGTCTTGGGGCCGAGGGAGGGGCCTCTGTCTTGAGGTCCGCGGGCGTGGCGTGGCGCTTCGCGTGTCCCCGCGGGCCCGTCCTGGAACGATGCCCCGGGGGAGCTGCCCTGTCGTGGGAGCGTGGCCCTTTCGGGGAGCCTCCGTGGGCCAGAGGCCCCTTGCGGTCGGGAGCTGTGGGATGGCGTGCCGCTCCGTCGGTGCTGGCCCACCACGGCTCGGTGCGACACGGTCGCCATTTCGCAGTCCCGAAGCGTCAACGCCAACAGTTTCCCCCGACCTCCCGCCCCGCGGAGCGGAGCGACACACTAATCCAATGGCCGTAATAAGATACAAAGTTGGTGTCGCTTTGCGCGGGCCCCAGGAAACCTGCAACCCGTCATGCGTTCTACTGTCGCAGGTCGCCCAGCAACCTTCCATTGTAGTGTTGCAGATTTCGCTGAACGTGTCTCTCGCACCCCTCCGTCTCTGTCACTCTCTCTCTCTCTCTCTATTTTTGTTGTTCTCTCTCTCTCTCTCTCTCTTTTTCTCCCTCTCTCTCTTTCTATTTCTCTTGTTGGTTTATTTATATATCTCTACCTCTCTCTCTCTTTTTGTTTTGTTTTTCTCTCTCTCTCTCTCTCTTTCCCTTATCGCGCCGTCCTCTCTCTCGCCCTCTTTCTTTTTTTTCTTCCTGCACCTCTACCGACTCATTGGTTCCATCACCTCTCTCCCTCCCTCTCGATGTCGCCACCTCTCCCCGTCGCTCTCTCTTCCGTTCCCTCATCCTGTATGTATGTCTATATTGTTTTTTCGGGAGGGTCCAATCGCCGCCGCCGATGGACTCGGTCGGATAAGCTGGACCAGGAGTCAGGGATCTCAATTGATTTCTCTGTCTCTCTCTCTCTCTCTCCCTCTTTCTCTCGCTCTCTCTCTCTCTCTCTCTGTCTGTCTGTCTGTCTCTCTCTCTCTCTCTCTATCCCCCCTTTTTCTCCCAAGGATCTTAAAACTGCTCGCTTTCTCTGTTTATTTGTTGTTGTTTATGTATGTGTTTGTATCTCTCTATCTCCCTCTCCCTCCCTCACTATTTTGTTCGTGCTTGCTTGTTTGCTTTCTCTTTCTCACTCTTTCTCTCTTTGTTGTGCTCTCTCTCTCTCTCTTTCTCTCTTTTCAGCCTCGCTACGGCAGCACATCTGCTCAGGGCGAGCTACGAGTAACCGCTCGCGCCCTGTAGCCCAGTGAGTCTGAAGCCGTATGAATCGCACGGGGCCGATGCGTTTCACATCCCCTTTTCTTGCACGCGCGCCATGGTTGCGAAAGGTCCTGACCGTGTGCCCTTTGCGCCGCCGCAGCCCAAGCCACGAGGCAAGGGCCGCCCAAAGGCTACTGTAAAGGACCGACACGACACCAGCCTCAGTCGCAACGGCGCCTGCGTCGCTGAGCTCCATAGCAGTGGCGGCGCCGACCTAACAGTTGGTGACTACAACGACCTCACTCATAATCACCTAGGTGACCTTGACGGGCTCCAGCCGCGACTCACTAGGGTCCACGGTTTCCGCCTGTGCCCACCACGGCAGCCTCGATGCACAAAATTGGGATGTTCCCGTCGCACTTGCGCCAGACAGGGCGGGGGCCTGAACGCCCATCATACACCAGCATCATTCCATTCCACACGCTAGCAGAGGGCAACCGACTCCTGCAACATATCATCAGGCAGGACAACCCTTGGCATTAGCAGTCCTGGGACTGGTCAGCATCGATCACCCTGTCCTGTCTTCCGAACACAGGCGAAGGTCAACAAGCCCATGCCAGAAGGCATCAACGGGACCATCTACCAGCTGGGCCACACCAAGTCAATTGCCTCCAAATCGTGGTTCAGGTCACAACCGGCCCAGCCAACAGTGTCACTTGGACTCGAGGCGCGTTCAGCGAGGGAGACGCCATCGTTGCCACGCTCGCAATGAAGGCCTGTTCACCGCCCAATTCTCAAGGCGTCGCCCCCATCAATCAAAACCGCATTCCAGGAGGCACGGGCACGGCTCAGCAAAAGGCCACCGAACGCCACAAGACAACCAAGCGCGACAGCGCGGCACAGCAACTGCACGACGACCTCACGGACGCCTTCGCGGCCACCTTCAACTCGCATTTCCGCACCGCCCATGAAGCCCACGAAGCCCCTCAGTCGATGCGGCGCGAGCGCGGGGAAGCGCGGGCCGACGGCCGCTTCCGGCATCCAGTCAGCGGACGTGCCCACGGCCCTTTACACGTCGGGCCAGGGAGGCAGTCCGATTCGACGTCGGCTACGGCGGAACAGACGGGCCGCCACCCAGCGACTACACCACGGCGCGGCACTCCAGGAGCACGCGCGACCTCCCAGAGGCACAACGCCTACGACGCCATGCGCGCGGGCACAAAGGGGGGGGCATCCGCGTCGAATCAAAAATATCGAAGGCAACGCAAGTCGCACTCGAACTCAGTGGCGCCGACGCCACGCGCGCCAGCGCCAAGAACCGCGTCGCGGGCATCGAGCCCCAGCGCGCAACGAGAATACAAACCGCCAAGGTCCTGGCCTCCATCAAACTGCGCTGCGAAGTGCAACGCGCAGGATGGGGCCAGATGGTTTTGCAATCGTCAAAGAGGCCGCGGCCGAACAACAGCTGGCCGACGCGGCCAAGCGCCTGGAAGCCGCAGAGTCAAGAGCAGCCGCTAGCCAGGCCGCCCTTGCCTAGCACTGCAAGCGGCTGGAACGGGGCATGCCCCTAGTGACAGCGGAGCAGGCCACTCTCAGCGCTGACAACAGGGCCTCCACGTCCTAGATGCCCCCACATGTTACGCAGGCCCAAGCCCAATACGCCCAACGCCCCCATTCCAACCGAGCACTGGCGCTCAGCCGCCAATCTTGGTAGGAATGGGAAGCTGGGGGGGGGAATGTAAGCTGGAGGAAGCTGGGGGGGGGGGGCCGAAACGCCGTGGAGGCCGCACTCGGGGGGGGCTTCTGGGTTTTCCTGTCTCCATCGAGGTAACACTCGCACAGGTCTTTGTCATTCAGTTCGCACGCTTCCGCAGGGGCAGTTCGCCCGGGTTCGTTACGGCGCCGGGTGCGCAATCTGCAAAATTCGCCATGGGAGTTCTGACGTGCCCGTACTTCGCCGCTCCGCGGCATTCGGCTCAGCCACGCCTGCCAGGAAAGCCGCGCGCTTGGGCGTCGCCTCCAGGTTGGCGCCGCCATGCGCCGCGGCCCCACGAGAAGCTTCGCCCTCGCCCAGCTCGCCCCGCGCGGCCTTCGTCTCAGCGGCGGGGGACCCAGGGCGGCCAGCCCTGGCGCCGAATGGCCCCGCGCCGACCGCGCGCAGAACTGGGGGAGAGGCAGCGCCTTTTCTGAATGTTTGCCGGCGTTGGCGCCGCGCAGACCTGGTCGATCCTCCACCGCGGCCTGCGGCGTCCAACCAGTGCTCGGCCGCCGCCGCGGCGGCCCCCGTGACCTTCGGCCTCCTCCTCGGAGTCGCCGCCGAGGCGGGCGCTGTCGGAGGTTTCCTCTTCCTGCTCCACCCGGTAGGCGAAGCAGCTGCATCGACGCGGGGGGGGGGGGGGGGGGGCGGGGCGCGCGCGGCGGCGACGGGCTGCCCCGGCGGCCGTCCCCAGCCACCCGTGCGGGATCCGAGACCAGCATCTTCTGGCCACGCCTCCTGGCCGTAGGCATCGCGGGCAGGCCCCCGAGCAGTTTCGCCCGTCGCGCCACGACCGCGACCGCGGGTTCCAAGCCCAGCGCCATCAGACAGGCCAGACTACATAGTGTCGGCGCGCGGCGCCATGGCCCAGCTGGAGTCGTACCCGCATGTGCAGGTAGTGTCGATGTCGTGTCCCGCTTTAACGAGCCTGGTTCTAGTCCACAGGCACTGGATAAGTTAGGCAAGCTGCTGTTCTGGCGATGAGTGAGAGAGGGGTCCACACGGTCATCAGAGTCAACTAATTGTTTGTTGACCTGGCCCATCTTTGCAGCAGCGCGCGTCTCGAGGGTCGCCTCCCAGGCTTCCTCGAGGTGGTCTTGCAACAACGCTGGCGATGTGACTGTAAGCTGCAATCTAAGGCCCTCCGAGGTCACGAGCTCAAAGGGGTTCCTGAGAGGCCAAGAAATTTTCGTGCGGCTCAGTATGGAGGCTCCTGTGGGTCCTCGGGTGGATGTCCACTTGATGGGAGGGGGGTCGGCCAGGGCGCGGTTAACTTTTGCTTGGATGTCGGCGCGCGTTGTCCCGAGAAGGCCAGGCTATGTGGATAAGGGCCAGACTTGTAGGCCATAGTATATGAGGGTCGCAAGGCTGCCTTCCATGAGGGGTCTCCAGGGAGACATCATCTGAGCGCTTGGGATCTGGCGTAGATCTTGGGGCCCATGCTATTGATCTGCATGTCTGCACGTGTATGTCTGTAGGTATGTATGCAGGTATTATTGCAGGTATGTGTATAGATGCGTTTGCGTTTATGCATGGATGCGTGTATGCATGCATGCATGCATACATGCATGCATATATGTGTATGCATGTATGTATGCATATGTGTATGGATGCATGTATGTATGTGTGTATGCATGTCTGTACGTAAGTGTGTTTGTTTGTTGGTATGTGTGTATGTGTATATAATGTGTGAATGTATGTAGGTATGCCTGTCTGTCTGTCTGTCTGTCTGTCTGTCTGTCTGTCTGTCTGTCTGTCTGTCTCTCTGTCTGTCTGTCTGTCTGTGTGTATATTTGTATGTGTGCACGCATGTATGCATGTGTATATATGTACGTATGCATGTTTGGATGCATGTATGCATGCACACATGCATGCATGTATGTATGGTTGTCTGTATGGATGTACGTCTGTATGTATGAATGTATGTATGGATGTATGTATGTACGCACGTACGTAGATAGGTATGCATGGATGTATGTATACATGTGTGCACGCATGTATGTGTACATGCATAGGTGTGTATGTATGCATGCACGTATGTATGCACGTACGTATTGATACATGCATGTGTACATACATATATATATATATATATGTATATGTGTAGGTATATGGATACATGTTTGCATGTATGTGTGTACATGTATGCAGGTGTGCACGAACGTATGGATATATGCATGCACGTTGGCATGTCTGTGTGTGTGCCGTTGCAGTTGTATGAATGCATGTCTGTGCGTACGTATGTATGCATGTCTATATGCATATATGCATGAATGTGTATGTGTATATGTATACATATTCATATATACATATGGCTAGTCTGGTTCTGCATCAGCTCGGCGTTGGTTAGACCTACCACCTCGGTTCCGCAGTGGTTGGCCTGGTCCAGGCCTGTGCGTCGCAGCTTGCGCGCGTCCGCGCCCGCCCGCTTGCGGCGGCGTCTCCTCATGCGAAGCCTGGCGAAACGCTGACGGAGTATTGCGCTTCCTTATCGGAGGCGTATTCGGCCTCCTGCCGTGCAATCGATTCCTAAGTTGGTTGTGGCGCCCGTCCGTCGTTCGGTCGGAGGCCCAGCTAGAGCTCCCATGGCTTTCGCGAGAGGTCTCGAACAGCGGTGGCCGAGGCCAGGACGACGGACGTACATATGCTGGGCTACATGGCATCCCAGGTCTAGTTCGATCGTGCCTATCAGGCGAGGGGCGGCGGAGGAGAGGTTCTTGACTAGGTCATTGGGGTTCTTATCTTGGGCCTGGTGGAGGAGGTCATCTATGAACGCGTGGAGGTCTGCATTCGTATTGTCCTGGGCCCAGTCACCGAGTGGGGCAATGCTAAACATCTAGACGACGTAAGTGGCGAAACTGCAGCCCGATGGGATGCCGTGCTGCGGGCTGCCCACACAAACTGCTTGGCCTGGGCTCGCCGAAAGCCTTGGGCCTCCCTGCTGGTAAGAGACTAGCACAGCAATGGCCTGATTGAACCTCGTCGAGACAGCTCGAACATGCAATCTATTTGTTACCAGCAGGCTCATGACAGTTGGCTAAGTCCCAGAGGACAGCAGCGGCGCATTTCTGGATCCCCTCGTTGTGGGCAGACTCGGCCTGAAGCGCTTGGAAACAAACCATCTCCAACACTCCACTTCCAGATTGGTGGGCCAGGTAGGGTCTGCGATTCTGGACTTCCATTTTCCGGCTACTGACTGTCCCAAGCGGGCCCGAAGTCCCCAAACAGAGGCCTTGGGGTCTATGGCTCGGCGGCGGGGGTGTTCTTGAGCCCACCTGCTGCTCGGTGCTTCGGGTTCAGGGCGGTGACTGTCGCGCGCGCCTGCGACTGGAAGGGGCCCGCGGCCTCGCGCGCGTTGGGGAAGCGGGCGGCGAGCTCGAGCACTTTGTGCTCGAGCAGCGCCTACTGCCTGGAATGGAAGCCGTCGTGCGTGGAGGCTGCGTCGTGACTGAAACGTTCGGCTGCCTGCAGCATCTGCTCGCTTGTGATGGGCTCCAGCTCGGCCAGCGACCCGGGATCGGGTCGGCGCATTCGGGCTCGGTTCTCTTTGGGGCAGATGTCTCAGACACTCGAGTGTCGCTCGGCTTCGGCTTGCAGGAGATCGGAGGGCCGTCCAGACCGCGCGCCTTCTCCTGGCCTCCAAACTTCTTGCGGCTTCCACGAAGGGGAATCCTTAGACCATTTGTGCTCCCAACCGACGTCTCTTTTTTTCATACTAGCTTGAACCATTATTTCCGTTTCGTCTCGCTGGTGGTTTTGTCTCTGGATTTCTCGGTCGAGTGCTTCATCGACATTGGCGTGCAGGTCGTCAAACAGGTCTTTCACGATGGCGAGGTTTAGCTGGTCATTCCGAAGGTCGACCAGGGCAGTTTACGTAAAGGCTTTAGTGACTTGCAGTAGGGCTGCTAGGTCATCATCTTCGTCAAATGCTGCCGGTTGGCTCTGGGGGTCTTTGAGGTGTTCTGGAGCTCGAAAGACGGGTCGTGCTGTATATCTGGCGCTCTGCGCACATCCGTCAGCTTATTCTTAAGCTAGCGCTGCGGGCTGGTCAAGGATCTCCAGCGCAGCGGCGATGCCCCTTCTGCGGCTCGAGCTGGCACCCATCGAATTCGTAGTCCTTGGCCTCTGATTCTCTGACTTCTGAGGGGCGTGTTAGTGATCTTATGGAGGTTCGCCGTGAGGTCGGAGGCAGACGTTTTGCATGTTTGGTCCAGGGCCCCGTCAATCTCCTCAAACCCCAAGTTCTGTTCCAGGAATACTTCCATCTGGTCCAGGGCGGCCTCGGTGCACGTGCATTGGTCCCGGGGTCTGGAGGGCGTCTCAGAGGGGATCTTCTGGGGCTTGACCAGCACGGGGACCAAGAATGGGGACAGAGAAACTGAATCGGAATAGGCGGGCCTGTGGGGGTTCTGAGGGTGCTCCTTGCAGACCTGGGGCTGGCTCACGTAGTCCTGCAAGCAGTCGGAGATCAGAAAATGCCGAATCCGCGATCTGGCCTTCTTGGTGCAGAGGGATGGAGCCGCGGTGCCAGAGCGCGGGCCCCCCACCTGGCACAGCAGGCATTCTTCGAGGAGCTCGGAGGGGGAGAGGCTGAAGTTCACCACCCACCAAACCACCCCAACCCAACCCGAAGGCCTCAATTAGCCCTCCATTTCCAGGGGGGGGGGTCGAGGAACATTGAAAACACACATGTGGAACCCGTACCCCCCAAACCCGAAATTCGGGTCTTCGGGTTGGATTGGGGTGGTCTGGTAGGTAGTCAGAAGTCGCCTGCGATTATCGCCAGCATGCGCTGGGCCTGCCCGAGCTGCGCGAGGCTCGCAAGCAGGCTGAGGTTGAACTCGTTCGGCCCCACCTCGGCTCGTGAGCGAGGCGCAGGCGAGGTAGACTGGGCGCAGCCGAGAACGAGCGTGCCCTGGCGCCTCCAGAGCTACGGCTGTCACTCGTCCTGATGACGCATTGGATGACAGCTCAACTTTCATAACACCCAAGTCGAGACCATTACGGATCAGTATAGCTGCCCCTTGAGCAGCGGACCCGCGCTCCGAGAGCTCACCTTCCGTGAAACAGACACCGCCCACGCTTGGTACACCGCTGGTTGGCCTGCACAATTTCGGACACCATGAATTTCATTTCCTGGCAGCATCCAGCCTGGAATTTCTTTTGCCTCAGCGTCGGACTCGAAGAAATGCTTGACGCTCCGCCGGCAGCTCCCGCTGCCTGTGGTGATTCTACTGTTGCCCACCTGAAGGACCAGCTGCTACCTGGCCTGCAGCTGGCCGAGATGCCCTGGCCTGGACAGCGCGCTGGCGGAGGCGCCCGCCGGTGCCGGCGCCGGCGGTGCCGACGGCGCGCCCTCCGCGGTGGCGTCGGCGGTCTCTTCCGAGGGCCTCGGAGCTGCGCTTGGACCTCCGTGCGATGCCCTCGGGGCCCCGAGTGCCCATGAGGTCGGCATCGCTGTCGGCGCCTCCTGCTGGCTGCTGGGCTGCTGCATCTCCGACAGGCTGGGAAACAGGAGGAGGAGGAGGAGGAGGAGGAGGAGGAGGAGGAGGAGGAGGAGGAGGAGGAGGTGCAGTGGCTTGGACTCCTGGCGTCGTGGCCTCCGTGAGCGGGGGCGGCTGCTGCTGCTGCTGCTGGTGCAGAGGCTGCTGCTGGGCAGGATTGTAGTTGCTGTTGAGCTTCTCGGCCATGGCGTTGATCTCCTGCTGGAGTTCGGGCGAGATGGCGACGCCAGCGAGCTCCTGTTTGACGAAGCCATCGAGCGTGTCTGAGGAATGAGATGTGCCCTCTTGACCTGCGAGCTTGGCCGCCGCAGCCCCCGCCGCAACCTTGAGCTGGCTCTCGAGCTGGAAGATCTCGGTGTAGCTGTTGGTACACTCTTTGGCCACCGGGTCATATTTCTGAGTGGCCTTTTCGATCTTCCTAAGTTACCAGAGAGCATCGTTCTGTTTGCCCGAGAGGCGTTCTCTCTGATCGTTGAGCTGGTCAGTGAGGTTCTGGGTTTGCTTGGCTGGCGACTTGTTGGCGAGAGTTGCTGCTTTTGTTTGAGCTCTTCCTGCGCCTGCGTATCACGCGCACCCCCCACCCGTCGAGTTCCCGCCAGAAGTTGGCGGCGTCGGCGAACTGGACACTGGCCCTGCTCCACCGGTTGGATCTGCCTCCCGAAGGGGCTCTCTGGGAGTCAGAGGCGGGGGCCGCGCCTTTGAAGACAGCACCACACGTCCCACAACGCTTGCGCTGGAGATCGACCCACGTCGATCCCCCGCATGATGGTCTTGAGCAAGCTATGTAGTGCTGCTGCCAGTGCGGCGATCTCGATCTCCGTGGGCAGGTGCCGAATGGAGTTGGCGCTTCGCCGCGCGCCATGGCCGCCCGATCCAGAGCAGCACCTCGCACAGGAGGAATCAGCGCCCGCGATGGCGGCGGCCGATACGGGCCACTGGATAGGGAAAAGCGTGGTCGCAGAAATCTTGGTTTAAGTCGGGCCTGTCCTTCTACAGGGGGGAAATTCAAAAATAGCAAAAATAGTCAGGGGACGATTGTTTGACCATTTTTTATTATTATGGGAGTATTTGGGGTTTTTCATTTTTCGTCTAAAATCCCCTGTAGGGGGACAGGCCCGACTTCAATCTTGGTCGAGGCAGCCAGGCCTTGGAAGTGGCTGCCTTTCCATCTCAGCCTCGGGCCTGTGGAGGGGGGGCCCACGAGGAGGCCCGTGAGCCCTGAGCCCAAAACGGCTACGGGGGAGGAGGGGGAGGAGGAGGAGGAGGAGGAGGAGGAGGAGGAGGAGGAGGAGAAGGACGGAGGAGGACGAGGAGGAGGAGGAGGAGGAGGAGGAGGAGGAGGAGGGGGAGGAGAGGAGGGAGGAGGAGGAGGAGGAGGGGAGGAAGGAAGGAGGGGGGGAGGGAGGGAGGGAGGGAAGGAGGGAGGGAGGGAGGAGGATGAGGAGGAGGAGGAGGAGGAGGCGGGGGGGTGGAAGGGGGGGGGGGGAGGGAGGGAGGGAGGGAGAAGGGGGAGAGAAAGGATGGAGGAGGGAGGAAGCGGGGAGGGAGGAGGGAAGAAGGGAGGAGGGAGGGACGAAGGAGGGTTTGGGCGTCGCTCATAGGGGGCCCCTCACACTGCCATGGGTCTGGGCCAAGACTCAGAAGCCAGTATTTCGGTTTTAAGAAATCGACAGGCAAACAACATGTGAACCCTCAGGTCTCATCACATCGTTCTTGAAGTGTATCATCACACTGTTCGTATTCCCTGCTGGAGGGAGGCAGGAGGGAGGAGGGAGGAGGGAATGAGACAGGGACGGATGGAGGAGGGAGGGAGAGAGGAAGGACGGAGGATGGAGGGAAGGAAGGGAGGTGAAGGGAGGAGGCGGCGGAGGAGGAGGAGGAGGAGGAGGAGGAGGAGGAGAGCAGGGGGGGGGAGAAGGGAAAAGTAGGTGGAGGAGGGAGAAAGGATGAAGAGGAGGCAAAGGAGGGAGAGAGGAGGAGGAGGAGGAGGAGGAGGAGGAAAAGGAAGGAAGAGGAGGGAGGGAGGAGGGAGGCTGGAGGAGGGAGGCGAGAGATGGAGAGGAGGGGAGGAGGAGGAGAGGAGGAGAGGAGCAGAGGAGGAGAGCAGGAGAGGATGAGAGGAGGAGAGGAGGAGGGAGAGGAGGAGGGAGAGGAGGAGGAGGAGGAGGAGGAGGAGAGGAGGAGGTGGAGGAGGGAAGAGGGAGGAGGGAGGATGGGGAGGAGGATTGAGAAGCGAGGAGCGGCGAGGGGGTAGGAGGGAGGAGGAGAAAGAAGCGAGGGGAGAGGAGGATGGAGGAAGAGGGGGGGGCATGGAGGCCATGAGAGAGAGAGAGAGTGAGAGAGAGGGGGGAGAAGGAGGGCGAGGATAATCAGAAGGAGGGAGCAGGAGGAGGAAGAACGATGAGCAGGAGGAGGAGAGGAGGAGAGGAGGAGAGGAGGAGACGAGGTGGAGGAGGAGCAGGAGGAGGAAGAAAAGGAGGAGGAGGAAGAGGACGAGGAGGAGGAGCAGGAGGAGGAGGAGAAGGTATGGGAGATGGAGAGAGAGGGAGGGAAAGAGGGCAGAGAAGGGCAGGATGATGATGATGAGGAGGAGGAGGAGGAGGAGGAGGAGGACGAGGAGGACCAGGAGGACCATGAGGACGACGCTGACCACGACGACGATGCCGCTCCCCTCGCAGGCCGAATGCCCACCCGCAGGGCCACGGCCGCCGGGCGGGCGAGCGAGGCCGCCGCTGGGCCGGCCGCGCCCGGCGCCGACGCGAGGCGGAGTCCCGGCGCTGCCGGCGCCGACGCGCTCCGTTCCCGCCGGCCCTCAGCGACGACGTCGTCATGGTCGATGGGCGATGTTGGCCCTTCCTCCTCCTCCTCCTCTTCCTCCTCCTCCTCCTCCTCCTCCTCCTCCTCCTCTTCCTGGATTCCCATCGGGGATCATCCGTTAAAATTGGAACGATACAGAGAAGATTAGCATGACCCCTGCGCAAGGATGGCACGCACAAATCGAGAAGTGTATACAATTGTTTGGGTACGCTGGGCTCCTCCTCCTCTTCCTCCCTCCTCTTCCTCCCTCCTCCTCCTCCTCTTCCTCCTCCTCCTTCTCCTCATCCCTCTCCATTCTGGACGCCCGGAATGGGTACGGAAAGAATGGGTACAATGCCCACCCAACAGCAGTTCCTGTTCATTTTGAACGGGATTCGCTGTCCACGCCGCCGCGGCCTGTGTCCATTCGAGACAGAGGGCCGCCTGCCCAACAGCGGCCGCTGTTGGTTTGGGGCAACATTTGTTGTTGGGCATTGTACCCATTTTTTCCGTACCCGTTTCGGGCGTCCAAAGTCGTGGTCCATGTGGCTCAGAAGACCATCGACTAGACGTAAGAGTGACCTTTTTCGCCGGAGTGACCTTTGGTGCGGGCAGAGGCGGGCCCTCGGATGGCTGACAAGACGCAGCGGTAGCAGCGGCTTGCGCGCCCAGGTGTGGTCTCCCGGCGCCCCAAAAAGCCGCGCACCAAAGGTCACTCTTACCCAGGGTCACTCTTGCGTGCAGCCGAGATCAGAGGAGGAAACGGCACCCATACCTCTACCCCCTCGCCCGTTCTCCCCTTTTTGGGGCCTCCTGGGCGGCCCTCGTCGCCACCGCTGGATTCGCCCCGGGATCCTGATCAGAACGCACCCTGGGAGAGGTCCGGGGAGTAGAGGTATCGGTACATTTTGGTTTCCCCAGATGTGGCTCAGCAGAGACAAATGTCGAAGGAGAAGAAAGGCCATAAACATGTCGAAGGAGAAGAAGGAGACAATTTGTTTGGCGGTACGCGCGGATTTCTTGGATCCGCGCTGAGCCCCCCCTGCGGCGCCTCAGGCGCGGCCCCTGGCGCGCGGAGCGCGCCAGGGAGGGGGAACCAGCGCAGATCCAAGAAATCCGCGCGGAGTGCCAACGTTTACGCGTTTTTTCTTCGTCTAGATGTGGCCCAGACGAGGCAAATGGTTACCAGCTTGAAATATTTCCGTACCCCTTTATTTGGCACCATCTTGCCTCAGCGCCGATCTCCTAGGGATTCCCCACCAGCTTTTTGAGGGCACATCCCTAAGATTGTCATCGCTTTGGGCTTGCCGATCTTAGGGATCAGGGTAAGGTCGAGGCTGGCTAAAAGTGCCGATGCCGCCGCCCTTCCCCTTTGTCGCCACGGCTGGATTCGCCTCGGAACTTCTGGTCAGAACGCATCCCTGGAGAGGTCCGGGGACCAGCTGTATCGGCACCTTTTTGTTCCCCAAGTGGCCGTCGTGGTGGCTGTCGTGGTCATGGTATCCGTCGCGGTCGTGGACGGCGTCGTCGTCACCGTCGTGGCCGTCGCGGTCGTGGGCGGCGGCGGCGGCAGCGGTCGACGGCGACTACGACGACGGCGGCGGCGGCCACGACGGTGACGAGGACGATGACGACGGCGACAACGACGAGGACAAGGTAAACGAGGACGACGAGGACGGCGACGACGACGGCGCCGAGGGCGAGCAAGGCGGCGGCAGAGGAGGGGGACAAGGAGGAGGAGGGTCTGCGCGAGGGTCCGGCCCGCAGGGGGCCCACTCGCCCCTTCTGCCACTTGCTGCTGCTGCTGCTGCTGCTGCTGCTGCTGCTGCTGCTGCTGCTGCTGCTGCTGCTGCTGCTGCTCCTCTGAGCCTGCCACCTTCGAGCTGGAGTGACACGTCTGCTCAGCGTCTCGCGCCGCGGGTTCTGGCCCACCACGCCTCGGCGCGGACACGCTGAGCACTTCCCAGTCCCGAGCATCAATGCCCAGAGCTCTCCCTGGCTTCCCGCCCCACGAAGCAGAGCGAGCGACACGCTGTCAGCTTTCGATGCGTAGCGTGTCGCGGGGGTCACTACCGCGACACGCTAAGCAACAGCTTCTCACCGCAATTCGCACAGGAGACGGTATTTCCTCCCACGGAGACCGTGCGTCGAACTCATAGCGACTCGCAGTCCCCACCCACAAATGTTGTCTGCCGCCAGGATGGGGGGGGGGCGCGGCTGGCAGTTCCCGAAGCTTACCAGCGCCAGCCTCTCAGGATGGCGGAGCCCTTGGGCCCCGTCCAGCCTTGACCAGGCATTGCCCACCCCCGAGAGCAGGGTTCGAGAACTTTGGCTGAGCGTGTCGCGCCGCCTCCTCTGGCACACCGCGCTCCCGCGCGACACGCCAACCACGCCCTGGCCCCCGGGCGTCCGTGTCCCGAGCCCTCCGAGGCCCCCCGCCCCGCGGAGCGGAGCGACACGCCATCCGCCTGCAGGGCACAGCGTGCCGCCGGGGCCGCCGCCGCGACGCAGAGCTCGTGGCCGTGCCCCCCTCGTCCTCCCCGGCACGCCGTGGCCCTGGCCCGCTCGGCGGCGCGCCCGGTGGAGAAAGAGGAGAGTGGGGCAGAGGGGGGGCGGGCCTCCCCAGGAGGCTCGGAGGAGGCCCCCCCCGCCCTCTGAGGAGCTGCCCGGGCCTCTCCTCCCAGGGCGGGGACGGCGTCCCCGAGCGACCTGAGGATGGCCTCGGAGGGGCCCCGCCGCCCTCTGCCCTTCTCGCTTCCCCGCCCCCCTGGGCTCGCCGCCAGCCCCCCCCCCCGGGGGGGGCGAGTGGGGGCCCGCGGACTCGAGCGCCACCGCTGGGAAGCCGCGCCTCACCGTGACGATCCAGGAGGAGGGGCAGGCGCCCGCCGCGCCGGGCCGCCCCTGCGCCGCCGCTCCGAGCCCGAGGGGGGTGGGGGTGGGGGGATACAGTCGGCCCAGATTACTAGGTTGACCCTGCCAAATCAAGGGTACCCTTGTGTCCTGTGTCTCGCGGCCCATACTTCCTACCTTCCTGTGGCAATGTGGCCCTGGGAAGGGTCTTGTGTCCTCTCGCGTGTCCTGTCCACTCGAGTCCGACTGTAGGCTCAGACGAGGAACGTTACGGTGGGGGGCATGGGGTTATTCGAGAGGCAACAAAAAACGGCATAAACATGTACTTCTGGCGGTCCGCGCGGATTTCTTGGATCTGCGCGGTGGATCCTTGGCGGCCCCTCCGGCGCCGCCCCTGGCGCGCGCCGCGCGCCACGGAGGGGCTTCTAGCGCGGATCCAAGAGATAGACACGGAGCGTCGAAAGCTTATGTTTATGCCGTGTTCTTCTTCTAGTTGAGGAATGTGCCCAGAGGGCTTCAGACCCTGGAAGATTCCTGATCTCATGAGGGCGGCGGTGGTATCCACGGCCACTTCACGATTGGATTTCCACCAGCTTCCAGACCCTAGATTCCTTGCCCAATGATTCATTATCCGATGCACTCGCCGTATGGGGGGGTGAGAGACTTCGAGGTTCAAGGTTTTCGGGCGCGTTCGTTGGCTCTCGGCTGTTGTCCAGTCTCGGGGTGCCTTCCAGTGAGGAGGAGGAGAAGGCGGAGGAGGAGGAGGATTGTGCTGGATAGCATCCGCGTGCGGCAGAATGCGCTCTGGGAGCACTCGGCTCGGGAGCCATCCGGGGCGGCTCTGAGGCCCAGATCAGGAGCTGTCCCTGACCAGCCCCCTGCCCTGATAATTAAGCGGGGGCTCTGTCAAACAGGATTAAGTCGGACATGTCCCTCAGGAGGAATGTTCAAAAATAGTCTACAAGTAGTTTGGGTACGATGTTTTGATTAGTTTGTAACATTGTTGGAATATTTTTGGGGTATTTCCAGTTTTTCGCCCCAAATCCCCATGTAGGGTTAAGTCGGGCCTATCCCTCTACAGGAGGAATATTCAATCATAGAAAACACATAGTCTGGGGACGTTTTTTTGAATTTGTTTCCCGCATTTTAGGACATGTTTGGACTCCTTGTTATGTTTCGTCCAACAACTTCCTGTACGGGGGACAGGACCGACTCAAATGTAGGAGGACAGGCCCGACCTTAACATTAGGGCAACAAGCCATACGGCACTCGTCGACGTTACCGTCCAGCCTTTGGGGTGCCTGCCAGCGGCCGGGAGCCGGGCCTTTGGACGCTCCCGGGGGTGTGCCCGCACATAGCGCCGCGAGGGGCCGCCAGAGGCTCGGGCTGTGGCCCGAAGGCCACGCGGAGCAGGGGCGCCGACCGGGGGGGGGACATCAAGGGTTAAGTCGGGCCCGTGCCTCGCCAGGAGGCAGGTTCAAAACATAGTCAACACATAGTTTGGAGACGATTGTTTGACTTTTTGGGGACATGTTTTGGGGCATTTCCAACTCTTCGCCTCAAATCCCCCTGTAGGGGCACAGGCCCGACCTTAACATTAGGGCAACAAGCCATACGGCACTCGTCGACGTTACCGTCCAGCCTTTGGGGTGCCTGCCAGCGGCCGGGAGCCGGGCCTTTGGACGCTCCCGGGGGTGTGCCCGCACATAGCGCCGCGAGGGGCCGCCAGAGGCTCGGGCTGTGGCCCGAAGGCCACGCGGAGCAGGGGCGCCGACCGGGGGGGGGACGTCAAGGGTTAAGTCGGGCTCGTGCCTCGACAGGGGGCAGGTTCAAACCATAGTCAACACATAGTTTGGGGACGATTGTTTGACTTTTTCGTGACATGTTTTGAACTATTGTTTGGGGCATTTCCAACTTCTCGCCCCAAATCCCCCTGTAGGGGGACAGGCCCGACCTTAACATTAGGATAACAAGCCATACGACTCGGAGGTGGATAGAGCTCCTACCATGACACGTCGATTAAGGAATTGGCCGTTTTCGGTTTCGCGTCGCGGCCGTCATTTTTGCGGGTCCAGGTCCGTCGGTTTCGGTCCCAGGCCGTTTTCATTAAGGGGAGGTCTACTAAAGGGAGGTTTGTGTCCACCGCCGAATCAAGGGTTCTTAGTTGCCTCGGTACGCCCGTCTTGAAGCGCAATACGTCCCGTGTTCAAGACGTCCGTGTCAATACGCTGCGCGTTGGCTCCACGTGTTGGGCCACGTTTCGGCGAGTGTATCGCGTCGGACCCACGTTTTCGGCCTACGTGTTGAGCTCCGTATCGATACGCTGCGTGTTGCGTGTTGTGTATCGGGGTAACTTAGCAAGGGTTAAGTCGGGCCCGTCCCTCTACAGGAGGCAAATTCAAAACATAGTAGTCTGGGGACGATTTACTCAATGGTATCAAGTTATTTTGGGGTATGCTCTGGTTTTATGTTTATGTTGTCCTCCAAAGCCCGCCTGTAGGATGAACAAAAGGGACACGCCCAGCCCTAAATCAAGGGAGGAACCACCCAGACCCGATGATTGGCGTTCCTACGGAAGGGCTTCGGGCGTTTACTCAACAGCCCGGCCCTGTTCGATTCCTCTTGTGGGTGCGTTTGCTAACGGCTTCGCGTGCCAGGGTGATTTCAGCCACGCGCAGAGGGGGGTGGGGGGAGGGGGGAGGGCTTCTTAGAAGCACCCCTGCTTCTTAGAAGGCGCGGGCCTTACCTACAGATGTAAGAATGGCGCCTTCTAAGAACCAGCCTCCTTCTAAGAAGCCCTCACCCCTCCCTCCACCCCCCCTAGTGCGCGCCGCCAATGATTATTATGGAGGTCGATGTTCTGCCCTCTGGGACGGGCTGTGCGGGGGGAGGCATCGACCCCCGACCGCTTATCTATTGCGCCGATGGGGGACCGATGGCCCAGCCCGCCAAGTGGCGTTGCGGTTCCGCGGTCGGGGGCCCGTCGCCGACCCGTCGGCGATGTGCCGCCGTTTCCAGCGCGATGCTTCCCCCCTTTGTGCCACGTCTCCCCCCATTATCTCAAGCAGTGGCGAGGCGTCGTGGTTTGCCTATGGGCCCACCAAGTATGTCGGCACGATATGTTCTTGGAACATTTCTGGCCGAGACTGTCTTGTTTTAACGCGTCGGGCCTATGTTCTAAGAACATTGCTTGTGGCCCCAGAACATATTTGGGTTCTGCCGGGACGGTCGCTCCCTACTCGACTATCGTATCGAGGATCGGTCAAGGTCACGCAGAGGTGTTTTGACGTTTTCCCTAACCTTCTTGTGCTCGATTCTCGTTTTCGGACATCGCAGCGTTACTCGCCTCCTTCCCGCCTCCTGTCTCCTACCGCTTTCGCTCTCCGCGTCTCGCTCTCCGCGTCTCGCTCTCAGCGTCTCGCTCTCAGCGTCTCGCTCTCCATGGGTGCTGCCGACAGCGGGCAACTGTCGCCACCTTCGCGACCTGCTGGGAGGTCTGGGTGACGTTGTTCTTCCACGGGCCTAGACGAGACCTCGCCACCATGCGTACTGCGGACTACGCAACTGTCGCCACCTCCCCAAGCCCCCAAGCGGTCCAGCGTAGTGGCGTCGCATGCGCTCCAAAACGAGACCTTCCCCCTGGTAGGGAAACGAACTCTATACACCGACGCTTCTTTCGACCCTGCGCCGAAATTCGCACAGGAGCGCGGATCCTGGTGTATACGGGATCCTGGTGTATACATGTTTCGCTGTTTCCCTTGGAAAACTGGGGAGAAGTATACACCACACCACCCCGACGTCGTCCCCGACCTTCCAAAGTCTTGGGATTGAAAAACAACCCGCCCCTGGTAATGTATACGTTCCAGATTCCGACTTGGGTGCTGACGAGCGCGCAGCTGCCGCAATTCGTCTGTGCCCCGAGTGGGTTGCCCAGTGGAGTGACATCCTGCAGACCCGAAGAAGGCCTCGCCTCCCCCGGATTACGCCAGCTGCGCGCCATTGTCTCCACCTTTCTGCGTCCCTTGGGGGTCAAGCGGACTGACGTCTTACGCGGACGCAGAGACTAGACCTCGCCCTCCGCCGGCGCTGCCACTTGCGCAGCTATCGTCACCGTCTCTAGCTCTTGTGGGGTCCAGCGGAGCGGGGCCGTACGCGGACCCAAACGAGACCTCGCCTTCTGTGCGCTGCCAACTGGGCAGCTGTCGCCACTTTCTGTGCCCCAGGGAGGTCCAGCGGAGACGCCACAGGAGTTGCTTCCTAACCCTCGTCCCCTGAGATCCGACGTTCGGAGGAGGAAGAGGTACCCGTTCCTCTACCCCCTCGCCAGTTTTCCCCTTTGGGGCCTCCTGGGAGGCCCTCGTCGCCACTGCTGGATTCGCCTCGAAATCCTGGTCAGAACGCACCCCCGGAGAGGTCCGGGGAGTAGCGGTATCAGTACCTCTTGGCTTCCCCAGGCGTGGCGAACACATGCAGCACCGTGCCAAATCGCGGCCAGAACCCTGGACCCCATCTTTCTGCTGCAGTTTGTCGAGCACGATCGATGTGTGATAGTCCCGGGGCCCAAAGCGGGGCGAGAACGCTCAGCGTGAACAACATAGCAACGCCAAGATCTCAGGGTCCGCCGCTCTCCTTAGGGATCTAGCCTCCTCCTCCTCCTCCGCCCCCTCCTCCCCCTCCTCCTCCTCCTCCTCCTCCTCCTCCTCCTCCTCCTCCTCCTCCTCCTCCGCCGCGTCCTCCCCCTCCCCTTCCTCCTGCTGCTGCTCCTCCTCCACCTCCTGCCGCTCGTCCTCCTCCTCCTCGTCCTCCTCCTCCGCCTCCTCCGCCTCCTCCGCCTCCTCCTCCGCCTCCTCCTCCTCCTCCTCCGCCTCCTCCGCCGCCTCCCAACTAGGGGCGGTAGATTGCCCTGCGGGGCGTCCGCGGTGCGGTGGGGGTGGGGATTGTTTTCTCGTCCAGACTCCCCGCTCTAGGGCCCGGGCCAGGGTTCGGGCCCTTCACCACCCTGCCCCCCCTCCTCCTCCATTCCTTCTCCTTGTAGATCATTTCTCCCTGTCGCACCCCGAAGCCAGATGTTAGGGCGGGCCGGGCGTTTCGCCTGAGACTTCCCTACCACTTATGATTCTGAAGCTGAAAAAGTGACAGAAGGAGGGCGGGTGGTTTTCAACATGTGGCTCTCGTCTTAGCGCGCTGCACATTCGCTCGAGAAATTTGCAAGAGTTTCACGGATCGAGGGCGGGTGGTTTTCAAAATGTGGTTCTCGCCTTAGCGCCGCGCACACGCGTTTTTTACATGCAAGAGATTCACGGATTGAGGGCGGGTCGTTTTCAAAATGTGGCTCTCGCCTTAGCGCCGCACGCATTCGTTCAAAACATTTGCAAGAGCTTCACGGATTGAGGGCGGGTGGTTTTCAGATTGTGGCTCTCGCCTTAGCGCCGCGCATATTCGTTTTAAACATTTGCAAGGGCTTAATGGAATGAGGGCGGTTCCTTTTTCAAAATGTGGCTCTTGCCTTAGCGCCGCGCACATCCGTTTAAAACATTTGCAAGAGATTCACGGATTGAGGGCGGGTCTTTTTCAAAATGCGGCTCTCGTTTTAGCGCCGCGCACATCCGTTTAAATCATTTGCAAGAGTTTCACGGATTTCCATGATCAACGTTCCAGAAATGGTGTTATGGACGGATTCCGGACTGTGCGGGTGCAACAGTTATGTTGGTTCGCGGTGTTGAAGTCCCAGAAATGGCGCTCTGGCACGATTCCGGACCGTCAAGACGCAGCTGTCAGATTGATACGTGGCGTTGAAGACCCGAGAACCATGTTTTGGCATGATTCAGGATTTTCAAACGGTTGTCTTCCGACGAGGCAGTTCCCTCAATGGACATGAACCGTTGTGGGGGCCTGTGAAGAGGGAGCTTGGAGGGAGGGTTAATTCCAACATCGTTGATGACTCTTGATGTTACAGTGGTCCTCCTCCTCCTCCTCCTCCTCCTCCTCCGCCTCCTCCTCCTCCTCTTCCCCCGCCTCCTTCTCCGCCTCCTCCTCATCCTCCTTCTCCGTCTCCGCCTCCTCCTCATCCTTCTCCTCCTCCTCCTCCTCCTCCTCCTCCGCCTCCTCCTCCTCCTTCTCCGTCTCCTCCTCCTCCCTCCTCCTCTCTCCTCTTCCTCCTCATCCTCCCCCTCCTCCTCCTCCTCCTCCTCCTCCTCCTCCTCCTCCTCCTCCTCCTCCTCCTCCTCCTCTTCCTCCTCCCCCTCCCTCATCGCCACTTGGGCTCGGGCCCTCCGCCGCCCAGCCTTGCCCCGCGCAGCCGCCGATAGAGAGCAGGCGGCCGCCCGCGCACGCACGCCGGCGGCCTTCGCCGTGCGGAGGGGCCGTCGGTGCGGCGGGGCTGCTCGGGAGGGAGAGCCAGACGAGGACGAGGCACCGATGTTTAGACGAGGAAAAGGTGCCCGTACCTCTACCCTTTCCTCGTTTGCCCCTTTGTCGGCCTCCTGAGCTGCCCTCGTCGCCGCCGCTGGATTCGGCGCTGAATTTCGGTCAGAGCGCACCCTGGGAGAGGTCCGGGGAGCAGCGGTATCGGTACCTTCTGGTCTCCCCAGATGCTGTTGCCCTTCCCTCGCTTCCCATGTTTGGGTTCGTCGGCCCCGCTCTGAACAGGGATCAGCCTCGGTCCGCGCAGCCTCTCACCTGCGGAGGAGGAGAAGGTGCCAGTGCCGGGCCTCCTGGGCTTCCTGGGAGGCCTTCGTGTTTTCCTGTTCGGACCTGCTGGGAGGCCCTCGTCGCCACTGCTGGATTCGCCTTGAAAGTTTGGTCATGCACGCAGCCCGGGAGAGGTCTGGGGAGCAGCGGTGCTGGTACCTGTTGGCTTCCCCAGAGGGGGCCGTCGGGAGCCGTTCGTGGAAAGAAACACTCTCTGTATCCGCGGGGTCGCGGCCCAGGGGCCCCGCCCGCGAGGCAGTGGACACGGATCCTTTGTCCACGCTGCACGAGCCCCCTCGTTCTCCTTCGCGTGGCGCCGAGCGAGCTCGGCCATGCGCCCTGCAGCCCAGGAAGACCGCGAGAGGGCCCACGGCGGCCCGGGACGGCATGTTTGCCCTGCCGAACGGCATTCTTCGTGGCGAAGATTCTCTACGCCTGAGGCCCCCCCCCGCGTTCCTACGTGTGCCCCAGTCCTGGCCTGGCACGCCAGCATTCCGAACGCGCTGGGGGCGATCGCGATCGCTGCTGACCCGCAGTCTCCCCTGCGCTCTTTGGCCCGGAAGCCTGGTGCATCTTCAAACGCTGATGGTCCGTGTGACTTCGGCTGCGCGCCGAGGGGGGAAGTGAGAGGGGGCACGCCTCCTCAGAAGGCGGCGGAGCTTCTCAGAAGCCCGGCGCCCTTCTGAGAGCCCTTCTGCGACCTCGGAGGCTCAGAGAGAAGACCCTCGGAAGGCCAGAGGCCTTCCCCCAGACTCCCTGGCGCCATAATTTTGATAACGTCGACCCCCACGCCTTCTGAGGAGCAGGGGTGCTTCCAAGAAGCCCTCCCCCTGACCCCCCTTCTGCGCGTGGCAGACCCAGACCTCCGACGTCGTGATTTGTTTCGCAACGTCGATCCCCAGAGCAGAGGTCCGGACCCATTCCGCGGGACCGGATTTTCATCCCGAGTCGTCTTCTGACGGTCCCGAGGCGCGGTAAGGGCCCTCGGAGGCCGAAAAGAGCGACAAGCCTCCCGTCGGGATTGTTTTCACGGCGCGGGGGGGTCCGTGGAGAAGGCCCAGAAAGAAGCTCCTCAGAAGGACCTCAGAAGGCCAGGGGCCTTCTGAGCCTTCTGAGGAGGCCGCCCCCATATGCTTTCCCCCCCGGGCTCGCCGGCTCGCCGCCGAACCCTGGGCGATGATCCACATAGGGGGCCCGAACCTGCTCGTGGGAGTCGTCGCCGCCGCCGCCGTCGTCGGTCGTCGTCGTCGTCGTCGTCGTCGTCGTCGTCGTCGTCGTCGTCGTCGTCGTCGCCGCCGTCGTCGTCGTCGTCGTCGTCGTCGTCGTCGTCGTCGTCGTCGTCACCACTGCGATTCTGCGACCGCCCTCGTCAGTTCGTTCCCCAGCGGCAGACAACAGTGTGTCCCATCGAGCCCCCGTGCGCTGTTTTACCTTCCCCCCTCTAGGAGGCCACATGCGAGCCCTGCCCCACCACCCCACGATTTAGAAAGGGGGGAGGCTGGGGCTTACTTCGTCTGGAACCTCCCGAGCGAAGTGACTCCCACCTCCCCCCGCAGAACTCAGTGGGGTGGTCGGGTAGGGCTCGCATGTGGCCTCCTCCTCCTCCTCCCCCTCCTCCTCCTCCTCCTCCTCCTCCTCCTCCTCCTCCTCCTCCTCCTCCCCCTCCTCCTCCTCCACAATTACTCAATATGAAAATATTCTCCCTCTTCCCCTGATGGCGTCCGGGTGATGGCCGCGCACCCTCCGCGTACTAGTTTTTTACACATAGGATTCCCGGGAAATCCCGGGAAACGACTCTCGCTGAGGCGCCGGCTTCATTTTTTCCCAAGATGCTGCTCTCGTTGAGGCGCCGGCCTCATTTCTGCTCCCGAATCGTTCCGAATCGTGCTCCCGCTGCAGCGTGGGCCTCATTTTCGGATCGGTGTTTGGCCTCCGTCGTTCAGGATGGCGTTCTCGCCCCAGCGCGGGCCTTTTCTCGCGCGCCCATCCGCCCGCCACCACCGCGCCACCACCACCACCACCACCACACCCCACCACCACACCACCACCACCACAGCACCATACCAACACCACCACCACCCAGCACGCCACCCCACCACCACCACCACCACCCACCACCACCACCACCACCACCACCACCACCACCACCACCACCACCACCACCACCACCACCACCACCACCACCACCACCACCACCACCACACCACCACCACCACCACCACCACCACCACCACCACCACCACCACCACCACCACCACCACCACCACCACCACGACAACCACGCACACACGCACGCACGCACGCACGTGCACCACCACCCACTACGCACGCGCGCGCGGAGCCACAGGTCCGCTACGACACGCGTCCGCGGATAGAGAAAATCAGCGCCATGGTAAGGGATGGGAGGGAGGGGTAGGACGTCAGATATGACGCGAGCGCACCTAGCTTGTCCCCCTCCCCCTCCCCCTCCTCCCCCTCCTCCTCCTCCTCCTCCTCCTCCTCCTCCTCCTCCTCCTCCTCCTCCTCCTCCTCCTCCTCCTCCACGTGGCCCCCGGCCACTGCTGCTGGTCTTGACTCCCGAGGGGCTGCACGGGGCAGCAGGCCCGCGGCCACCCCGCGGGCTCCCTTCCTGGGCGCCGCGGTGACGGCCCCAGGCGCCGGGCGCGACCGACCCGTTTTTTGTTCCAGGGCGAGCGCGGGCTCGCTCGATCCGTCTGGAGAGGTGCCGCGTCTGCCACGCGCAGGGCCCCGACCCCCTCGCGCCATGAAAAAAACACGGCGGGAGGTTTTAAAAAATGTTTGTCGGCCTACGGGGGGCCCTCACCAATCATCCACCACCACCACCACTACTAAGCCTTGCGTCCGTCTGGTCGCGTGGGCAGACACACCAAATGCGTGCAAGAGCGCGGGAGAGCTCACGCGCCAAACATGCGCCAAGGAGAACACGAGACACGCCAAACGCGTGCCGGCACAGGAGGGAGGGGGAAGGACGACGAAGAGGAGAAGATGATGAAGAAGAAAAACCTCGGGACCGTCAAACAACGATTCAGGATGAAAAAGGTCCCGGGGAATGGTCCAGACCTCTGCTCTGGGGGTCGACGTTGTGAAACAAATCACGACGTCGGAGGTCTGGGTCTGCCACGCGCAGAGGGGGGTCAGGGGGAGGGGGGAGGGCTTCTTGGAAGCACCCCTGCTCCTCAGAAGGCGTGGGCCTTGTCTGTAGGTGTAGGGCTGGTGCCCTCCAAGAAGCAGCCCCCTATGTCAGGATCCTTCCCTGCTCCCTCCACCCCCTTGTGCGCGCCGCCAAGTCTAGTGCTCGGGTCGTGACGTCTTACGGTGTCGAACTTTGTCGCGGCGCTGGATCTCAGGGTTGGTCACCCGACGGACTGGGGCCCGACCCACCCGGACTCCCTTGCAGGGGCGGGGGGTCCGGACTCTTGTGGGATTGTGTGTGAAGCCGATGTCCATGGGGACCTTGGCTTTCCACACGTTCCCAGAGAAGTCTGGGCCCACTGGGTCGCATGGTGGGTCCAGTCCCGTCTGTTTGGTAGATGTTCGACCAGGTGGCAATGTTCGGGCGACGAGAGATACGTACACATACCTAGACCCCTTCGCGTCGCGCAAAAAAAAACACGACGTAAGCTTCTTGGCCGTTTTTATCCTTTGCGGGCCGTCACGGGGCCCCAAGGTCGTCACATAACGGCTCAGGACGAAACGCCGCGCGTAGAAAGTTGGAAAGTGCGCCTCGGAGGAACATGACGGGGCCAGGACTTCTGGGGGCCCCGAATTGGACAAAAACGCGACCACGGACGTCTGTGACACTGGCCTGGCCCATCCTGGGCCCAGGATCGGCCTGGCCAGGATCGTGGTACAGGTGCACAGCTGGCACCCCGCCACGAGCGCATGGGGTCCGTCTGCAGGCGCACTGGGTCGGGGCGCGCGACGGAGGTCCAGCGCTCACTGGGGCTCAGCAAGTCCACGGTGATCCCCTTGGGCGGGGGCGAGCAGTTTGAGTCACGGGTGGGCAGTAAATCCACGGACTGGATCGCCACACCAGGAAGGTGCTCCCCACCCCGTGGGACCGCTTTCCCGGGCGCTACACCGAGGCCCCCCTGTGGCCGACCCGGAGTTGAGAGTCACGCGGCCCACCCGGGGCATCGCTGACCCGGGCCCGCGCGTCCCCTATAGGGGGCAGAGAGGCACGAGCTGGAGGGATCTGTGCCCACCGCAGGTCGGCTCGTGTTGAGGCTCCTGGTCTGCCCGGTGGCGCTTGGACTCGCACAGCGGTGAGTCCTAGAGGCGGGGATCTATCCAGATCCACCGCCTGGGGGATCGATCCTCGCGGACCTCCACAGGCTGTGGATCTGGATATATTCGGGCCCCAGGGGCCAAAATATATCCATATACACCGCCCGCTGGGGCACCAGGACGTCGGTTCCCAGGCGGTGGCTGTGGATAAAGCCCCGCCTCGCAACCCCACAGGTTTGCCAGGAGGAAAAAAACGCAAACAGGAGAGCTGGAGGAATACCACGGGCCCCGAGAGGTTTCCGCTCCTCCGCGGAGGCGGCGCCTCGGCGCTCCGCACCGGCGCGAGGTGCGGGGCGCCGGGGTCCCGACCCGTTGGGCTCGGGGAGGTCCCCGTCCTGGGGGCGGTTGCGGGGCCGAGGGCGCCCAGCGCTGGCTCCTGCCAGCATGCCAGGGTGGAGAGGGGGCCCACTGCGTCGCCGCGGCTGGGCGCGGCTCGACAAGCTCGGCAGCTGCGACCCATGGGAGGCTGGGAGGGGTCCAGGGACTGTTTTCTAGTGGAGGTGCCCTCGTCCCCCCCTCGTGCCTGATTTTCTAGTGGGCCCTTCCAGCGCAGACCCCCGGCCGCCCATCCCCACCCCTGCCAGACGATCTGAGAGCCCCAGAGGTTCCTGGCTCCTCGCTCCGTGGCTCCCCGCCCAGTGCCTCCGCCGCAGACGACCGGAGGAGTCATGTCGGGGCCACGAGTCAGGATCGGCGGCTACAGCGCGATGTGGGGCGACATCCAGCTCCCACAGTACCAGCTCATCCGGAGCGGGGACTGTGATTATCTCATCGGAGACTACCTTGCCGAGCTGACGATGGCAATCCTCGCACGGCAGAAACAGAAGGATCCTAAGATGGGGTATGCGACGGCAATTGTCGATATGGTGCGCACGCACATCAAGTCTCTGCATGAAAAAAAGATAAGGGTAGTCGTGAATGCTGGCGGCATGAATCCTCTTGGGTGCCGGGACGCACTTAAGGCCGTGTGCGCAAAGGCCAATATAGATTTGAAGATTGGAGCCGTGTTCGGAGACGACGTTATGGACAAGGTGGAGGGGCTACGTAAGGGCGGTTGCCGAGAGATGTATACGAATGAAGCATTCCCGGACACGCCATTCACAAGCGCAAACGCATATTTCGGTGCAGTTCCCATCGCGGCTGCCCTGAAGGAAGGCGCCGATATTGTGGTCACTGGGCGTGTCGTTGACAGCGCTCTGGTGCTTGGCATCCTCATGCACGAGTTCGGCTGGAGAACGGACGAGTACGACAAGCTGTGCATGGGCACTGCCGCTGGACACCTGATAGAGTGCTCCGCGCAGTGCACTGGCGGGTTGTTTACGGACTACCAGGATGAGAAGTGGGACAACATGGGGTACCCAATCGTGGAGGCCTATCCCGATGGGACATTTACGCTCACGAAGCCCCCGAACACGGACGGGCTCGTGAGTTTTGGATCTGTGGCAGAGCAGCTCTGCTACGAGATCCAGGATCCTGGGGCATACCATGTGCCCGACGTGGCCTGCGATTTCACGTCCATCAAGATCGAGGAGGTGGGCGAGAATGTGGTACGCGTCTCCGGAGGGCGGGGTTTGCCGCCAACGAATTGTTTCAAGGTGTGCGCAACCCTCCCCGATAATTTCGTGGCCATGCACGTCTGGCTGATCGTCGGCCACAACGCCGCAGACAAGGCACGACGCACGTTTGAGGCGCTCCTGCGCCGCACGAGGTTCATGCTACAGATGGCGAAGATGGACGACTTTGAGGAAACGTGCTTTGAGGCCCTGGGCGCGAACCATTTTAACCCCAACCGTGGCGAGGCTGAGGCCACGGAGGTCGTGGCGAAGGTGGGCCTCAAGCACAAGGACAAGAGGGCGCTGGGCCTCTTCGCGCGCGAGTCGGTCTGCTCCGCCGTCTCCATGGCCCAGGGCACCACCTCCTTTGGCGGGACCAACGTTACAGGCAAGGTGTCGGAGGTGCTGAGGGTGTTCTCGTGGCTGCAGCCGAAGGAGAGCTGCCGCTGCTGGGTGGAGGTGGAGGGCCTGCGCCTCCAGGTTCCCGTGCCCACCGAGGGCGGCTTCCCTGGCAGCGGCAGCGCCTCCGCCGCGGCCTCCGCGGTGCCCGCGGCGGCGCCGACGGGGCCGACCCGAAGAGCTCCGCTGCGACTGCTCTGCTGGGCACGGAGCGGGGACAAGGGCGACAAGGCAAACGTGGCGCTGATCGCGCGGAAGCCCGAGTACTTGCCGCTCCTCAGGCCCTCTTCCTTCTCCTCCTCCTCCTGGCAAGCCCGACGGCTGGTGCACGCGTCACTGCGAACCGACTCTGGCCGCTTGGCCTTCATCAAGAGGCGGTTGATTGGTTGACGCCTCTCCTCTCCTCGCAGGCGGTGGCGCTTCTCCTCCTCGTCGTCGTCCTCCTCCCCCTCCTCCTCCACAGAGGGCGATGGTGTACCACCTCCTCGTCCTCCTCCTCGTCCTCGTCCTCCTCCTCGTCCTCGTCGTCGTCGTCGTCCTCCTCCTCCTCCTCTTCCTCCTCCTCCTCCTCCTCCTCCTCCTCCTCCTCCTCCTCCTCCTCCTCCTCCACAGGGGGGGTCTGTACATCATCGTGCTTGGCCAGGGCCACCCCGAGGCCCCGGGGGGTGGCGTGTAGGCCCCACTGACCGAGGCCAGGAGGGCGTGCAGGCCGGCATCATCACAGTCAAACCTCGACGGCGAGCGAGGGGGGGGGAGCTTCGGCGGCGAGCGAGCGAGGTTTCGGGTTCGAGGTTCGAGGTTTTCCGGCGTTCTCGTCGGTCCTCGGCGGTTTTCTAGCCACGGGATGCTTGCCAGCAGCTGCGCCTCGCCGCGGGAGTTTCGAGGGTGACCAGATCGTCCCGAACGCCCGCCGATGACACGAGTTATGACCCAAAAACCAAATTGGGTAGCGAGCGAGGGGGGGAAATGAGAAGGATAAGGCCTTCTCAGAAGGCGGCGGGGACTTCTCAGAAGCCCCCTCGCGCCTCCCGAGAAGTGTTCGGTGTCTTCGGGGAGTGCTCAGAAACCTTCTCAGAAGGCCAGGGGACTTTCGAGCCTTCTGGGAAGGCCCGCCCCCTTCTCGTTTCCCCCCCGCGCTCGCCGCCAAGACAGCATGATGAAGGGCGAGTGCAGTCAGACCGAGGCATAAGATCGAGGTCGGTCCAGCGAGGGCACCCTGATGTTAAGTGTTGAGTCGGGCATGTCCTTCTACGGGGAGGAAGTTCAAGAATAGGGAAACATGGTCTGGCGTCGATGTTTCGCGCTATTTTGCCAATGGTCCAATGGTATTTCTCGTTGGACGTTTAACCGAATAATAAAACAATATCTCAAACTTCGCCTGTAGGAGGGCATGCCCGACCCAACCCTAGTGTTATTCGCGTTCGTTGGATTCTCTTGTGCATCATGGGAGAGGGTATCCTCGAATGCTCTTCGTTTCTGCTGGCGGAGGGTCTCATGTTCTTGAAGTGTGTTCTTCTGTCCTGGATCCGATTGTAGTTTTCCGAGGGTACGCTTGCATCCTCGCCTCTCTGCCCGTCCTAGCCCTCAGCCCTTCGCCACGGGCCATAGCCTTCCAACTTCGGCTCTCAGGCGGGGCGTCCAAGGGCCTCGCACCCTTGCCGCGCACCCTTGTGATCCGGTCGCAGTGTGTTCCACACTATTAGCCGCCCTGATGCGCTCGTTCTGAAGCGCAGCACGTGCCGCGTCCAACACGTCCATGTGAACGCGCTACGTGATGGCTCAACGTGTTGGCCCGCGCTGTGGCGAGCGTATCGCGCCAAACCTACGTCTTCAGTCTCCGTGTTACACTCAGTCTCAACACGCTATGGGTTGCGTGTGGCGTATTGGGGCAGCTAAGGCACTACCATCCTGGGGCTCAGGAGGCCCTGGCCCGGCACTGATGGTGGTGGTGGTGGTGGTGGTGGTGGTGGTGGTGGTGGTGGTGGTGGTGGTGTATCGGTGCCCTCTGCGGATGCTCATGGGTCTGTTCCACTTCTTCCTTCACCTCGCCTCCTCAGGCACCACGTCACCGCGGAGCGCGTAAAGGACTACTTTTCCGCGCGCTGTAAGGGGGCGGTGGAGCGTTTCGACATGCCGGGCATCGGAGCCATGAACTTCCTGCTGCACGAGGCGCTCGGCGGGGGAGGCATGGCCTCGCTGCACAGCGACCCGCTCGCCAAAACCTTCGGCCAGGTGCTCCTGCTC